>JAOPSE010000019.1:26230219-26536843 GCA_029449295.1 Zea luxurians | reverse complement strand
CCCCACCAGGGCGAGCGAGCTGATGGACATCGCCACCAAGTTCGCCTCTGGCCAGGAGGCGGTTGAGGCCATCTTCCGGAAGGATAAGCAGCCCCAAGGCCGCCCACCGGAAGATGTCCCCGAGGCGTCAACTCAGCGCGGCACCAAGAAGAAAGGCAGGAAGAAGTCGCAAGCGAAACGCGACGCCGCTGACGCGGACCTTGTCGCCGCTGCCGAGTACAAGAACCCTCGGAAACCTCCCGGAGGTGCCAATCTCTTCGACAAGATGCTCAAGGAGCCGTGCCCCTATCATCAGGGGCCCGTCAAGCACACCCTTGAGGAGTGCGCCATGCTTCGACGCCACTTTCACAAGGCCGGGCCACCTGCGGAAGGTGGCAGGGCCCGCGACGACGATAAGAAGGAGGATCACAAGGCAAGAGAGTTCCCGAGGTCCGCGACTGCTTCATGATCTACGGTGGGCCAATGGTGAACGCCTCGCTCAGCACCGCAAGCAAGAGCGACGGGAGGTCTGCTCAGTAAAGGTGGCGGCGCCGGTCTACCTAGACTGGTCCAACAAGCCCATCACCTTCGACCAGGGCGATCACCCCGACCGCGTGCCGAGCCCGGGGAAATACCCGCTCGTTGTCGACCCCGTCATCGGCAACGTCAGGCTCACCAAGGTCCTCATGGACGGAGGCAGCAGCCTCAACATCATCTACGCCGAGACCCTCGGGCTCCTGCGGATCGATCTGTCCTCGGTCTGGGCAGGCGTTGCGCCTTTTCATGGGATCATCCCCGGGAAACGCGTCTAGCCCCTCGGAAAACTCGATCTACCCGTCTGCTTTGGGACACCCTCCAACTTCTGAAGGGAGACCCTCACGTTCAAGGTGGTCGGGTTTCAAGGAACCTACCACGCAGTGCTGGGGAGGCCATGCTACGCCAAGTTCATGGCCGTCCCCAACTACACCTACCTCAAGCTCAAGATGCCGGGCCCCAACGGGGTCATCACCATCGGCCCCACGTATCGACACGCGTACGAATGCGACGTGGAGTGCGTGGAGTACGCCGGGCCCTCATCCCGACCTAGAGAGCCTCTCTAAGGAGGCGCCAGACGTGAAGCGCCATGCCGGCAACTTCGAGCCGGCGGAGACGGTTAAGTCCGTCCCTCTCGACCCCAGCAATGATGACTCCAAGCAGATCCGGATCGGCTCCGAGCTTGACCCCAAATAGGAAGCAGTGCTCGTCGACTTTCTCCGCGCAAACGCCGACGTTTTCGTGTGGAGTCCCTCGGACATGCCCGACATACCGAGGGATGTCGCCGAGCACTCGCTGGATATCCGAGCTGGAGCCCGACCCGTGAAGCAGCCTCTGCGCCGATTCGCGACGAAGAAAAGCGCAGAGCCATAGGCGAGGAGATCCACAAGCTAATGGCAGCAGGGTTCATCAAAGAGGTATTCCATGCCGAATGGCTTGCCAACCCCGTGCTTGTGAGAAAGAAAGGAGGGAAATGGCGGATGTGTGTAGACTACACTGGTCCAAACAAAGCATGTCCGAAAGTTCCCTACCCTCTGCCTCGCATCGATCAAATCGTGGATTCCACTGCTGGGTGCGAAACCCTGTCTTTCCTCGATGCCTACTCAGGGTATCACCAAATCAGGATGAAAGAGTCCGACCAGCTCGCAACTTCTTTCATCACACCCTTCGGCATGTACTGCTATGTTACCATGCCGTTCGGTTTGAGGAATGCGGGTGCGACATACCAAAGGTGCATGAACCACATGTTCGGCGAACACATTGGTCGAACGGTCGAGGCCTACGTCGATGACATCGTAGTCAAGACGAGGAAAGCCTCTGACCTCCTTTCTGACCTTGAAGTAACATTCTGGTGTCTCAAGGCGAAAGGCGTAAAGCTCAATCCCGAGAAGTGCGTCTTCGGGGTCCCCCGAGGCATGCTCTTGGGGTTCATCGTCTCCGAGCGGGGCATCGAGGCTAACCCGGAAAAAATCGCGGCCATCCAACATGGGGCCCATCAAGGGCTTGAAAGGTGTACAGAGGGTCACGGGATGCCTTGCGGCTCTGAGCCGTTTCATCTCACGCCTCGGCAAAAGAGGCCTGCCTCTGTACCGCCTCTTAAGGAAGGCCGAGTGCTTCACTTGGACCCCTGAGGCCGAGGAAGCCCTCGGAACCTGAAGGCGCTCCTCACGAACGCGCCCATCTTGGTGCCTCCCCGTCGGAGAAGCCCTCTTGATCTACGTCGCCTCTACCACTCAGGTGGTTAGCACCGTGATCGTGGTTGAGAGACGAGAAGAGGGGCATGCATTGCCCGTCCAGAGGCCAGTCTACTTCATCAGTGAGGTACTGTCCGAGACCAAGATCCGCTACCCACAAATTCAGAAGCTGCTGTACACGGTGATCCTGACGCGGAAAGTTGTGACACTACTTCGAGTCTCATCCGGTGACTATGGTGTCATCCTTCCCCTGGGGGAGATCATCCAGTGCCGAGAGGCCTCGAGTAGAATTTCAAAGTGGGCGGTGGAAATCATGGGCGAGACGATCTCGTTCGCCCCTCGGAAGGCCATCAAGTCCCAGGTCTTAGCGGACTTTGTGGCTGAATGGGTCGACACCCAGCTCCCGACAGTTCCGATCCAACCGGAACTCTGGACCATGTTTTTCGATGGGTCGCTGATGAAGACAGGGGCAGGCGCGGGCCTGCTCTTCATCTCGCCCCTCGGAAAGCACCTACGCTACGTGCTACGCCTCCACTTCCCAGCGTCCAACAATGTGGCCGAGTACGAGGCTCTGGTCAACGGGTTGCGCATCGCCATCGAGCTAGGGGTCCGACGCCTCGACGCTCGCGGTGACTCGTAGCTCGTCATCGACCAAGTCATAAGAACTCCCACTGCCGCGACCCGAAGATGGAAGCCTACTGCGATGAGGTTCGGTGCCTGGAAGACAAGTTCTACGAGCTCGAGCTCAACCACATCGCCCGACGTTACAACGAGACTGCGGACGAGCTGGCTAAGATAGCCTCGGGGCGAACAACGGTTCCCCCGGACGTCTTCTCCCGAGACCTGCACCAACCCTCCGTCAAGACCGACGACACGCCCGCCCGAGAAGGCCTCGGCCCAGCCCGAGGCATCCTCGGCTCGGCCCGAGGCACCCTCGGCTCTGCCCGAGACACCCTCGGCTCAGCCCGAGGCAACCTCGGCCCCCGAAGATGAGGCACTGCACGTCGAGGAGGAGCGAAGCGGGGTCACGCCTAATCGAAACTGGCAGACCCCGTACCTGCAATATCTCCACCGAGGAGAGCTACCCCTCGACCGAGCCGAAGCTCGGCGGTTGGCGTGGCACTCCAAGTCGTTCGTCTTGCTGGGGGACGGGAAGGAGCTCTACCACCGCAGCCCCTCAGGCATCCTCCAGCGATGCATACCCATCACCAAAGGCCAGGAGCTCTTACAAGAAATACACTCGGGGGCTTGCGGTCATCACGCAGCACCTCGAGCCCTTGTTGGAAACGCCTTCCGACAAGGCTTCTACTGGTCGACCGCGGGGGCCGACGCCACTAGAATTGTCCGCACCTGCAAAGGGTGTCAATTCTAAGCAAGGCAGACCCACCTGCCCGCTCAGGCTCTGCAGACCATACACATCACCTGGCCGTTTGCTATGTGGGGTCTGGACATCGTCGGCCCCTTGCAGAAGGCACCCGGGGGCTACACGCACCTGCTGGTCGCCATCGACAAATTCTCCAAGTGGATCGAGGTCCGGCCCCTAAACAGCATCAGGTCCGAACAGGCGGTGGCATTCTTCACCAACATCATCCACCGCTTTGGGGTCCCGAACTCCATCATCACCAACAACGGCACCCAGTTCACCGGCAGAAAGTTCCTGGACTTCTGCGAAGATCACCAATCCGGGTGGACTGGGCCGCCGTGGCTCACCCCATGACGAATGGGCAAGTAGAGCGTGCCAACGGCACGATCCTGCAAGGACTCAAGCCGCGGATCTACAACGACCTCAACAAGTTCGGCAAGCGATGGATGAAGGAGCTCCCCTCGGTGGTCTGGAGTCTGAGGACAACGCCGAGCCGAGCCACGGGCTTCACACCGTTCTTTCTAGTCTATGGGGCCGAGGCCATCTTGCCCATAGACATAGAATACGGTTCCCCGAGGGCGAGGGCCTACGACGATCAAAGCAACCGAGCTAACCGAGAAGACTCACTGGACCAGCTGGAGGAGGATCGGGACATGGCCTTGCTACACTCGGCGCGGTATCAGCAGTCCTTGCGACGCTACCACGCCCGAGGGTTCGGTCCCGAGACCTCCAGGTGGGCGACCTGGTGCTTCGGCTGCGACAAGACGCCCGAGGGCGGCACAAGCTCACGCCTCCCTAGGAAGCACCGTTCGTCATCGCCAAACTCTGAAGCCCGGGACGTAAAGCTGGCCAACAGTCAAGGCGAGGTCTACAGCAACGCTTGGAACATCCGACATCTACGTCGCTTCTACCCTTAAGATGCTTTCAAGTTGTTCGTACACCTCGTTCACACACAAAGTCTAGTTACCAAGGAAGGGTCAGCCTTGCCTCGGCAAAGCCCGACCCTCCCTCGGGGGCTAGAAGGGGGGAACCCCTCTGCGTCAAAATTTTTCCTCGGAAAAAGATCTTTTCTGCCAGAATATCTTTCGTGCTTTTCGACTACTTCGAAAGTGGATCCTGAAAACGACGGAGTACACGTAAGCAGCCAAGGCTGACCGAGCCGAGGGACTCCTACGCCTCCGGGATACGGATACCTCACTCATCACCTTCTGCGATAAGTAACTCAGGCTCGGATAGGTGATTCCACGGACCGAATAAGTCTTCACGCTCGAAAACTCTTCTGCCGAAACGATTTTTCAGGCCTTCTCGACTACATCGATAGCAGAATCCGACGGACGAGTAAGAGTACACGTAAGCGGCAAGGCCGACCGAGCCGAGGGATTCCTACGCCTCCGGGATACGGATACCTCACTGATCACCTTCCGTGAAAAGTAACTCTCGCTTGGACGAACAACTCTGTTACCGACAAATAAGTCTAGATACTCGAAGCAAGAGGAAAAGAAACGCAGCTTTATAACACGACGACAGTATGTTTGGGCCTCGGCGGCCGCAGAAAACATACGCACACTACAAGACAACCCGATCCTGCAGGCTCGGACCTTGACGGTTGAAGGGAGCAGCGGCACCCTCGGCGTCAACTACACCTTCGGCGAGGTCCGACCTAGCCTCGGACAGCGACGCGGTCGGAGGATCTCCACTTCGAAGGACGACATCAGCACCACGCCCGGGCCATCGCCGCCAGGGTCTTCTCCAGGAATCTGGCCCGAGCAGACGGCTCGACCGGCCACCCCGAAGCCTCAGCCAGCTGTCCCCCGAGGACATCAGCCCAGCTCGTGGCCTCGGCAACTCAACTCCGACGCTGGTCCCGCCAATGGACGGCCTGGCCGGGCTCCGACCGACAAAGTCTTCTTTTCGAGTCAACTCCGCCTCTGTCTGTGCTGATACGCTGCCCCCAGCTTCGGCTCATCGAAGAGCGGCCGAGGGTTCCTTTAACTAAGCAAGAGAAGCCTCAGACAGTAAGGCCGACCGAGCCGAGGGACTCCTACGCCTCCGGGATACGGATACCTCACTCGTCACCTTCGCACGAGGCAACTCACGCTTGGTGAAGCGGCTCAGATAGCCGACAGGCGAGTCTTAGTGCTCGAAATGAGGAAAAAACACGGCTCCATGCCGAAAATACATACATGTTCTGGCCCCGACAGCCAATGAACAGACTCCGGCACTCAAGGTGCCATTAAAAACGGAACTCCGGTTCCACCTCCGCAGGTACGAACAACCCCACACGATTGGGGGGCCTGCGGAGCAACAGAAGGCCGACGGGTGGCGCGCCGCCGCCCGCTCCAGCAGCGGCGACGACGACTTCTGCTCCGAGCGGCCAAACAGCAGCGCGATGACCTCAGGGCGGATGCTGCTGCCATAAAGCCCTCGCCCACATCCCCACTCGGGGGCGAGGACGAGCAGAAGGCCGTAGAGTTGGAGGTCAGTCCGTGGGCGGCACCGGCTATCTCGTCGGCGGAGAAACCTCTTCCGGCTGCCGTGGCCGAAGGTGGCGCCGAAGCCGCTCGGTCGAAGAGCCGGGCACGCGGCAGCTGCCAGCGCCACGAACGGCGAATGCCCTTCCCCCCGATCACTAAGGGAAGGAGCGGGCCGCTGCCCGCGCAGAGACCGACCCCAACTCGGCGCAGTCCCCTAGCCAGCACTAATGATGAACATCCTTGAAGCTGAGGGAGGGGCAGAGGCCGCCCCGGCTTGCTTCTCCCCACCCAGGAGCTGGTGGTCACCGTCTTGGGTGACCACCGGCGAGGGGATGTGGTCGGGCTGCCTGAGGAAATCCTTGAAGCCGAACGATGGCTGAAAGGTACCAACTTCCGCGAAGTTGCATTTCTCCGACGACAAGGCGGAAAGACTGCGAGTATCCCCCATCCGGGGGCTCGGAAGATGGAAAGACATGATGCATAAGGGGAACGCGAAGACATGGTTGCCTTTCAAGGGGGTCACCCCCCTTTTAAAGGCAACTCTCCCCACCTGTCCTCAGCCATCACGTGCTAGGTCTTCTCCAACACGCTCCAAGGTCCTCCCCCTACGACACAGGGGGGCTGGGTCCCACGCGTCATGCAAGCTGGCCCAGGGCAGAAGAAGCCAAACCACCGTGCACGGCGCGCGCAACTGCCCAGCGGTTACAAGCATTCCCCCACTTTCGCCCAGACCAGCGGTGAAAGGGCGGACCGCCATGCCATGCAACCCGAAGGGCGCACCCTTTCGACTTCGACGCGTCCAGCATGGAGGCCCAGGCCCACGCGTCATGCAACCCGGCGCGCCGGTCGCTATGGTGCAAGAAACCGCACCGCCACTCCGCGCCACTACTACGCCTCCTCGACTGCGGAACCGGTACCGCGACTCGAGGCAAACCCCTGCGCATGACCCAATAGTGCCAACCAGGCACATCAGGTCACGGGCCAGTCAGCTGCAGGAGAAGGCGCGATGGTCAATGTGGCCAGAAATGGGCCGGCAGTAATGGCGGTGGCAGGCGAGTGAAAGCAGCGGTCAAGTCGTCAGCCAAGCTCACGTCCCCTCCTGGGACAGCAGGAGAGCCCTCTCCCACGGCGTGAAGACGGCGCACCCGTGTCCCGTTCCTCGAACGGCTCACGCACGCGCAATGGCTGCCTCGCGAACCACTCGTCCCCGCTACATTAACTCCGCCGCGGGACAGGCGGCACCTTTTGGCAGGAGAAGCGGGCGACGCTTCGCCTTCGCCAATAATGACCGCGTCCAAAAAGGTACGCCACGTCATTCGATTTCGTATCCTTTTCCTGTTCCTCTTTCTCTCTCTTACAACAGGGACCGAGAAAGGGGATACCCCAAAAGGGATCCTTCTCCGCGAAGGAAACGGGCCCCGAGCCCCCCTACTGATCAGAGGTTCGAAGGCTGGCCCCAGGAGGGGTTCAACAGCCGCCTCAGAGCGCTCGGGCCCCGCGCCCAACTACTGGTCCAGAGGTTTCAAAGGTTGGCCCCTCGTAAGGGTTCAACGACCGCCTCAGGCCACCCGGGCTCCGCGCCCACTACTGATCAGGGGTTCGTAGGCTGGCCCTCGAAGGGTTCACAGCCGCCTCAAGACGCCAGAGCGAGGGATGACCCTGGGTACGTTCGATACATAACCAAGGCTCGGGCTACGCTCTCGAGGTACCCTAGGACATTTCCGAGACCAGCGGGAACGATCTTGTAACGGAATCCCATCAGAGGGAGGCATCGAGCCCTCAGACCCCGTTCCAAAAGGGGACCGGTCTGGCAGATCACCCACAGGTACTTTTGGAGCGTGCCTCCGGGCCTCTAGCCGACCCCTAACAAATGGGGCACGGGCGTCCACTCGGATTACCCGTTAGCAGCTCACTGGAGACACCATGTTCGGCGCCCTCCGAGGGCAACATGGCGCTTTTTCCCCCCTCCTCCTTGCGGAAAAGGCGACACAGGGGCGTATGTTAAAAAAATTAGAGTCTGTCCTTGACCGTCCTCTCGCCCTGTGCGGAGGCTCGGGGGCTGCTCTCGCAAACCCGGCTCTTGGCCAAACCGTTGACAGCGTCAACATACCAGCCCGAGAACTTGGGACCCGACCGTTGCACCCGGGCTACAGCCAGCTCGCATGAGGGAACAACCAAACCGGCCGAAGCATTGCGAAACGCATTAAGACCTCGAAGGAGTCAAAACCACTCCTTTGAGGCCTCGGGGGCTACACCCGGCGGGTGCACTCGCGCGCACCCACCGGAACAAAATGCAACCGAGAAAGGGCCGGTCCCCTTGCCAAAAAAAGTGCGACAAAAGCCTCCAAGCGAGTATTAACACTCCCTTCGAGGCTCGGGGGCTACTGTCGGGGACCATAATTAGGGGTACCCTCAAGACTCCTAATCTCAGCTGGTAACCCCCATCAGCACAAAGCTGCAAAGGCCTGATGGGTGCGATTAAGTTCAAGGATCGGTCCACCCAAGGGACACGATCTAGCCTCGCTCGAGCCTAGCCTCGGGCAAGGGCAAGCCGACACCGGGAGGATTTACGTCTCGCCCGAGGACCCCCTCCAGCAACGGACCACACCTTCGGCTCGCCCGAGCCCAGACTTCACCAAGAAGCAACCTTGGCCAAGTCGCCAAGCCAACCGACCGTATCGTAGGAGCATTTAATGCAAAGGTGGCTGACACCTTATCCTGATGCGTGCCCTTCAGTCGACAGAGCCGAAGTGACCGCAGTCACTTCGCCGCTCCACTGACCGGCCTGACAAGAGGACAGCGCCGCCTGCGTTGCTCCGACTGCTGGTGCCACTCGGCAGAGTGAAGGCTGACAGCAGCCAAGTCCGGCCTCAGGCGCCATAGGAAACTCCGCTTCGCCTGACCCTAGGGCTCGGACTCGGGCTCAGCCCCGGAAGACGATGAACTCCGCTTCGCCCGACCCCAAGGCTCGGACTCGGGCTCAGCCCCTGGAAGACGACGAACTCCACTTCGCCCGACCCTAGGGCTCGGACTCGGGCTCAGCCCCGGAAGACAACGAACTCCGCATCGCCTGACCCCAGGGCTCGGACTCGGGCTCAGCCCCGGAAAACTGACGAACTCCGCTTCGCCCGACCCCAGGGCTCGGACTCGGGGCTCAGTCTCGGAAGACGACGAACTCCGCTTCGCCCGACCCTAAGGCTCGGACTCAGCCCTGGCCTCAACCGACGGTCTCCGCCTCGCCTGACCCAGGGGCTCGGACTCGACCTCGGCCTCGGAAGACAGACTCGACCTCCGACCTCGGAGGAGCCTCCGCCTCGCCCAACCTAGGGCTTCGGACCGACCACGGTCACAGGAGGCGCCATCATTACCCTACCCCAAGCTAACTCAGGCTACAGGGAACAAGACCGGCATCCCATCTGGCTCGCCCCGATAAACAAGTAATGATGGCGCCCCGCATGCTCCATGACGACGGCGGCGCCCAGCCCCCTTACAGAAGCAAGGAGACGTCAGCAAGGACCCGACAGCCCTAATAGTTGTCCTTCTGCCAGGCTCTAGCGCTCCTCCGACGGCCACGACACCACACGAACCGGGTGCCAAAACCTCTTCGGCTGCCACGACGGCATGTACTTAGGGCACTAGCTCTCTCTTCGCTAGACACGTTAGCACACTGCTACACCCCCATTGTACACCTGGATCCTCTCCTTAACGCCTATAAAAGGGAAGGTCCAGGGCCCTCTTATAGAGGGTTGCCGCGCGGGGAAGGACGGACGGCGCTCGCGGTAAGCCTCTCGCTCCCTCCCGCATGGACGCTTGTAACCCCTACTGCAAGCGCACCCGACCTAGGCGCGGGACAAACACGAAGGCCGCGGATTCCCCCTTTACGCCTGTCTCCCTCCGGCTTCTTCCCCCCTTCGCGCTCCGTCTCGCGCCGACCCATCTGTGGCTGGGGCACGCGGCGACAATTTACTCGTCGGTCCGGGGACCCCCGGGGTTGAAACGCCGACAGATACCCTGCTGGGTCACCTTGGTAGTGATCAATGAAGAGTCATGATCTCCAGGCAGAAAGGGAATCTTGGCTTGTGGGTAAAGTGTGCAACCTCTGCAGAGTGTATGAAAACTGATATATCAGCCGTGCTTCGTGGTTATGAGTGGCCAAGGGAGCTCTAGTGATTAGTGGTATTTGATCAGAGATATTCGGATTACAGGTGGCAATGAGAAGGTGGTTTTGGTATTGATTATGGTAATGGTAAGTGGTACTCTATCAGTTTGGAAGGGAGTACCTTTTGGGGTTAATAACGTGGGTTGATTCTAAAACTTGGCTTTCTCTACTAGTAATAATAATCGACCAACTAAAAGCAACTGCTTGACTTATCCCCACATAAAGCTAGTCCACTACAAGCCAAACAGGACACTTGCTGAGTATGTTGATGTGTACTCCACCCTTGCTCTACACACCACCCACCCCCAGGTTGTCCGCATTGCAACCACTGCTTAGGAGAAGATGAAGCCGTGTGGCAGGAGACTTTCAGGAGTTCCAAGATTATGATGAGTTCTAGGCGTGGGTTAGCGGCAACCCCCAAGTCGGCTGCCTGTGAAGGCCGCGTTTACCTACGTTTCTTTTCCGCACTTTGATTATTGTAAAGACTATGTGGATGTCTCAAACATATGATGTATCGACTACTATTCCCCTTTTATATTATGATTTGAGCACTATGTGATGATGTCCAGTTATGGTAACTGCTGTGTACGTGAATTGCTGATCCTGGCACGTACATGGTTCGCATTCGGTTTGCCTTCTAAAACCGGGTTGTGACATAGGTGGTATCAAAGCCGTGCTGACTGTAGGACCGCTAACCTAGAGTAGAATGGTCATTCTAAGAATTATAGACCTCTGTCCCTGCCTTGACTTTGGTATCACATCAAAAGTTGGTCATATCGACCAACCTATGTTCTACTATATATTATACCTTGCTGAAAATTGCGTTTTATTCTAAACCTTCATTTATTTATGGTTAATTACTTGCTGGTCATATTAGTTCTGTTCTCACTCTTATGCTTGCGGTGTCTTTTGTGGATGGCTCGTCTTAGACACACTGCACGGAAGTCTGTCATCCCCTTCTTACCCTCCCGTCTCGCTGAGCGTCCGCTTCGCCGTCCAGTGACCGGTCAGTCCAACCACTTGGAGAGGCTGCACCACCGCCTGCATGAGGGCAGGAACGCCGACGACATGAGCAGGAGCAGCAGAGCTCTTCTTTCTTGCTTCAGCAGGAGATAGAGTCTATGAGGAGCTGCTCCCCCGTGCTTCCCCTGGAGGCGCCCCCTGCACCACCACTGAGCGCCCTAGCCGCTGGAGTAGCTACGGGAGGAGATCTCGACGACGGAGGAGGCGACAGCAGCTCGAGCCATGACATCGACTTTTCTGCTGACCAGGCGCCGGAAGGATGGGTTGCTCGACCCATCACTCACGACGCTTCTCGCGGGTGTCACTTCCATGATGCGCTCGACACCTTGCTATGTCGGCACTTGACCGACGTACTTGGTCTATCGAGTATCGCTGTGTGGTCTTCCAGCATAGTCGCGGGGTCTACCCGGACCGCATGGGAGGCGACCTGCTTAGTGCGCCGTCCGGAGAACAGTCTCCGGGGTGCGGAGGTATGCTCAGAGCACTATTCCATCTCTGAGCGGGACTCAGCTGAGGCGGCCATGCAAGATGCCGCATGGCATGCCGCTTTCGCACTACTGCTCGGTTGTCGGCGGGGTAGCCGACGGTCTCAACCTGAAGTATTACCCCCGCCGTCCATCTGGCAGCACAGGAGGCGTGATTGTCTCACCTGTTGGCGAGGACAATCCTAGGTTGAGCAGCACAGTCAACCTAGCCGTCGTGCTAAACACGGAGCTGGACCATGCGTTAGACGAGCTGAGTAGGGCTCGTGCTGAGATCGCCCAGCTGTGGGCTGAGCGCGCCGAACGTCATCACCTGGATGATGGTTCCCCCGCTCCCGTCAGGACTCAGCACCCGCTACCGCTCACCTCGGCGTGGACACCAGTCTTATGGCAACCCCGACTGCAAGACCAAGATAGACTTAGAACCATAGACCGTCTATGCTTAATATAGAAGTTTTAGTCTTAGTCTCTCAGTCTTAGCGTTAGTCTCGCTCTTAGTCAGTCTTAGTTAGTCAGGGTAGCTTGCTTATCCTGTGCATTTATGTTTGTCATGATGAACTATGTTGGATTTGGATCTTTGGGATGATTGTCACCAGAGTGTGGGTATCCCCTGTATTTTGGTTTACCTGTTATATGTTAATAAAGTTAGTTATCTAGTTGGGAAGCCTTTCATTCCACTTTCCTATTTATCTGAGAAGTTGTGTTGGTCTGTGTTGGAGATCAGTGAAGATGCTCATCTATTCAGTGTTGTGGAGAATTCTATACTCTTTTCTTATGCTGCAAGATTTGCAAGATCAGTTCTGATGTGTGGTTGCATTCTACAGATGTCAGAAAACAGGCGCAGAGGAGGAAGGCGTGCTCAGCAGGAGCAGGCAGCTCAGCAGGATGAGGCACCCCAGCAACAGCAACTGCCGCCCCCCGCCCCCAATGTCAATCGAGTAGATGTTCCTGATGCAGACTCAGGCAGTTCAAGCCATTGGTCAGACTTTGGCCGCCATTCAGCAGCAGCAACAGCAACAGCCACCACCTCAGCCTCAGATGCCCAGGGACAAGCGTGCTGAATTCATGAGAGGTCATCCCCTAACGTTTGCTCATTCTTCTGACCCCATGGATGCTGAAGACTGGCCTGCGCACTGTGGAGCGGGAGTTGCATACCGCTCAGTGTGATGACAGGGAGAAAGTCCTGTATGGTCCCCGTCTGTTGAGAGGAGCAGCCCAGTCTTGGTGGGAGTCTTACCTCGCCACCCATGCCAACCCCGACACCATCACCTGGGAAGAGTTCAGAGGTAGCTTTCATCAGTACCATGTTCCTGCAGGTCTGATGATAGTGAAAAAGGAAGAGTTCCTGGCCCTCAAGCAAGGGTCATTGTCTGTCAGTGAGTACTGGGACAGGTTTCTGCAGCTGTCTCGCTATGCTCCTGAGGATGTCAACACCGACGCCAAGAGACAGTATTGTTTCCTGAGAGGCTTGGTTGACCCTCTACAATATCAGCTGATGAATCATACCTTCCCGACATTCTAGCACCTGATTGACAGAGCAATCATGACAGAGAGGAAGCGTAAGGAGATGGAGGATCGTAAGCGCAAGATCAGTGGACCCAGCCTGGAAGCAGCAATCGTCCTCATTTCTCAGGCAATCAACCTCAGCAGTTCAGGCAGAACCAGCGTCCACCTCAGCAGCAACAGTTCCAAAGGCAGTACCCTTGGCACCAGTATCAGAATCACCAGAACGATCAGTCAGGAGGAGGTCAATTCTAGAGGCAGAATTAGCAGGCACCTCGTCTTCCTACCCCAGCAAACCAGAAGAACAGTCAAGCAGCACCAGTTCAGGGTGGAAGCAGGGCATGTTTCCACTGTGGAGAGCAAGGCCACTGGGTGATGCAATGTCCAAAGAAGGCAGCCCAGCAACAGTCAGGCCCTAATGCCCCAGCAAAGCAGAATGTGTCTCAGCCAGGAGCAGGCAATCGCTCTCAGCCATGTTATAACCATGGGAGACTGAACCACTTGGAGGCTGAAGCAGTTCAGGAGACCCCCGGCATGATAGTAGGTATGTTTCCAGTCGACTCCCATATTGCAGAAGTGTTATTTGATACTGGAGCAACACATTCTTTTATAACTGCACCATGGGTAGAAGCACATAATCTTCCAATAACTGCCATGCAACCCCCATTCAAATTGACTCAGCCGGTGGTAGAATTCGAGCCGATAGCATTTGCTTGAATGTAAGTGTGAAATAAGGGGGATAGTGTTTCTCGCTAATCTCATAGTAATGGGTACTCAAGGAATAGAAGTCATCCTAGGGATGAATTGGCTAGATAAGTATCAGGCAGTTATCAGTTGTGACAAGAGGACAATCAAGTTGATGTCCCCACTAAGAGAGGAAGTGGTGACTGAGTTAGTCCCGCCTGAGCCAAGGAAAGGAAGTTGTTATCAGATGGCTGTCGATAGCAGTGAAGCAGACCCAATTGAGATTATCAAGGTTGTGTCCGAGTTCTCAGATGTGTTTCCAAAGGACTTACTAGGTATGCCACCAGAGCGGAAAGTTGAGTTTACTATAGAGCTTCTTCCTAGCACCGCCCCCATCTTTAAGAGAGCTTACAGAGTATCTAGACCAGAGTTGGTCAAACTTAAGAAGCAGATTGATGAGCTGTCAGAGAAAGGCTACATCCGGCCAAGCACCTCGCCTTGGGTCGCCCCTGTCCTATTCGTGGAGAAGAAAGATGGCACTAGAAGGATGTGTATCGACTATCGAGCTCTGAATGAGGTCACAATCAAGAACAAGTACCCTTTGCCCAGAATAGAAGATCTGTTCGACCAGTTGAGAGGAGCCAGTGTGTTCTCCAAGATAGATCTGAGGTCAGGTTATCATCAGCTCAGGATTCGACCTTCAGACATTCCGAAGACGGCATTCATTACCAAGTATGGGTTGTATGAGTTCACTGTGATGTCTTTCGGCCTAACAAATGCACCAGCCTTCTTTATGAATCTGATGAACAGCGTATTCATGGATTACCTTGATAAATTTGTGGTGGTATTTATTGATGACATTCTGATTTATTCTCAAAGCGAAGAAGAGCATGCAGATCATTTGAGGATGGTTCTGCAGAGATTGCGAGAGCATCAGTTGTATGCAAAGTTGAGCAAGTGCGAGTTCTGGATCAGTGAAGTCCTGTTCTTGGGTCACATAATCAACAAAGAAGGATTGGTTGTGGATCCGAAGAAAGTGGCAGACATTCTGAACTGGAAAGCGCCAACAGATGCTCGAGGAATCAAGAGCTTCATTGGAATGGCCGGATACTATCGGCGATTCATCGAAGGGTTCTCGAAGATTGTGAAACCAATGACAACTTTGCTAGGCAACAAAGTTGAGTTCAAGTGGACCCAGAAATGCCAAGAAGCCTTTGAAGCGCTGAAAGAGAAGTTGACTACAGCGCCTATTTTAGTCTTGCCTGATGTGCACAAGCCCTTCTCGGTGTATTGCGATGCTTGTTACACTGGTTTGGGATGTGTGTTGATCCAGGAGGGAAGAGTTGTGGCTTACTCGTCCCGACAGCTGAAGGTTCATGAGAAGAATTACCCAATCCATGACCTAGAGTTGGCAGCAGTGGTTCACGCACTGAAGACATGGAGGCACTATCTGTATGGACAGAAATGTGATGTTTACACAGACCACAAGAGTATGAAGTACATATTCACTCAGTCGGAGCTGAATATGAGGCAAAGAAGATGGTTAGAGCTGATCAAAGACTATGAATTGGAGATTCATTACCATCCAGGCAAAGCGAACGTAGTGGCAGACGCTTTAAGCAGGAAGAGTCAAGTCAATCTGATGGTCGCTTGTCCGATGCCTTATGAGTTGGCTAAAGAGTTTGACAGGTTGAGTCTCAAATTTCTGAACAACACGCGAGGAGTCACGATTGAGTTGGAACCTACCTTAGAGCGGGAAATCAAAGAAGCGCAGAAGAATGATGAGAAGATCAGTGAAATCCAGCGACTGATTCTAGACGGCGGAGAAAAAGATTTTCGGGAAGATGCAGAAGGTGTGATATGGTTCAAAGACCGCTTGTGTGTTTCCCAATGTCCAGTCTATTCGGGAGTTGATCCTCAAGGAAGCTCATGAGACAGCTTATTCGATAGACCCTGGAAGTGAGATGTATCAAGATTTGAAGAAGAAATTCTGGTGGTACGGAATGAAGAGGGAAATCGCAGAGCATGTGGCGATGTGTGATAGCTGTCGATGGATAAAGGCAGAGCATCAGAGGCTGGCTGGATTGTTGCAGCCATTGCAAATTCCTCAGTGGAAATGGGATGAAATCGGTATGGATTTCATAGTCGGATTGCCTCGCACTCGAGCCAGCTACGATTCCATTTGGGTAGTAGTGGACCGCTTAACCAAGTCAGCCCACTTCATACCTATCAAGACCAACTATAGCAGTGCAGTATTGGTAGAGCTGTACATGTCTCAGATCGTTTGTCTTCATGGCGTGCCAAAGAAGATAGTGTCAGACAGAGGAACGCAGTTCACTCTCATTTCTGGCAACAGTTGCATGAAGCCTTGGGCACACACCTGAATTTCAGTTCCGCCTATCATCCGCAGACCAATGGTCAGACCGAAAGAACTAATAAAATCCTTGAAGACATGTTGAGAGCCTGTGCATTGCAAGATCAGTTCGGATGGGACAAGAGGTTGCCCTATGCAGAGTTCTCCTATAACAATAGTTACCAGGCCAGCTTGAAGATGTCACCATTTTAGGCACTTTACGGAAGAAGTTGTAGAACTCCGTTGCAGTGGGATCAGCCTGGGGGAAAACGAGTGTTTGGGCCAGACATTCTACTTGAAGCTGAAGAGAACATCAAGATGGTCTGAGAGAATTTGAAGATAGCGCAATCAAGGCAGCGAAGCTATGCAGACACAAGAAGAAGAGATCTGAGTTTCAAAGTCGGTGACTTCGTCTATTTGAAGGTTTCGCCGATCAGAAGAGTCAGAAGGTTCGGAGTCAAAGGCAAGCTAGCATCCCGCTACATTGGTCCATATCAGATTCTCGCAAGGCATGGAGAAGTGGCCTATCAGCTTAGGTTGCCAGAGGGTTTGTCCGCAGTGCATGATGTCTTTCATGTATCTCAGTTGAAGAAATGTCTGCGTGTGCCAGAAGAGCAGTTACCAATGGAGGGTCTTGAGGTCCAAGAGGACTTGACCTATATTGAGAAGCCAACGCAAATCCTTGAGACTGCAAACAGAGTCACCCGAAGGAAGACCATCAGAATGTGCAAAGTCAGATGGAATCACCACTCTGAGGAAGAAGCAACCTGGGAGCGTGAAGATGATCTGATGGCTAAATACCCTGAGCTCTTTGCTAGCCAACCTTGAATCTCGAGGGCGAGATTCTTTTAAGGGGGATAGGTTTGTAACGCCCTGAATTTGGGGGTAGAATTTTTTCTTCTTTTCACTGACCAAATTCGGGTGTTACCCTTTCTCCTCGCTAAGCCTTGATCTTTTCCAAAGTTGTAGCGGGATTCGGCTTGAGATCTCGCGTAAAGCAAAACCCTAGAAATACTTTATTTTGTTTGATGCACCATGCTGAACCATGCATTTGTTTTGATTGATTGAAATTGTGAAAACCATTCATCTAGATTTAGAGAAAAAGGAAAACCTTTTCTTTTCTCCCTCCCCCTCCTCCCCTTTCGGCCCAGCCGGCGACCCCCCCCCCCCCCCCCCCCCCCCCCCCCCGTGCGTGGCCCAGCCGCCTCGGCGGCCCAGCTCGCCCCCCTCTTCCCTCCCCTGCTTTGGGCCCATTTGGTGGCCCAGCCGCCGCCTTCCCCGCTCCCCTCGCGCGCGCCCCGCGGCGGGCGGTTGAGCCGCCGCCGCCACCCCCTGGTGGGGCCCGCTCGTCAGCCGCGCCCCCCCCCAAACCGCCCCCCACGCACGATCTCTCCTCCCACCTCACGTCGCTCCCCTGCCCCGCCCCAGCTCGCCCGCCGCCGCCCGCCCACGGTGATCCCTGGCCTCCCCTCCCTCTCCGTTCCCCGCCCCCCTCTTCTTCTTGCTTGGCTCGGCCGTGCCCCCCTCCCTCTTCCCCGCGCCCGCCGGCCATGGCGGCTTGCCCGTGGCGCGCCCGCCCGGCGCGGCTCCTCCGCCCTCGCCCCCCCCCCCCGTGCGGCCGTGGCTCTAGAGTCCCGCCCGCGCGCAGCCATGGCGGCCACGGCGCCCGCGCCCGACCCCTGCCCCGGCGTGGCCCAGCCTCGGCGCGACCGCGGCACTCGCGCCCGCCCTCCCCTCGCCCCGACGCAGCTCCGAGCCCCCTGCCCCGACCCCGGCACCCCGGCCTCCGCGGCCTCCGCGGCGCGCCCGGCCCGGCCTCGGTGCCCCTCAGCGTGGCCCCAGCGCGCTCCCCTCCCCCCGCCTCGGCCCCGACGTGGTGGCGCGACACGTGCCCTGTGCGCGCCCCCGGGCCCCGCCCCCGCCCCTGCCCCTGCCCACCGCAGCCATGGCGCTCGCCGCCCTGGCTCACGCGGCTCGGCGCAGCGTGGCCGTGGCGACCCCGCGCAGCGCCCCGTCCCGACCCCCGCGGCCCGCGGCCTGGAGCTCGGCTCGCGTGCCTCCGGTGCGCGGCTGGAGCTCGGCTAGCGCGGCCGTGGCAACCCCGCGCGGCCCCCTAACCCGGCCATGGCACGTGGCCATGGCGCGCCCTGCGCGCGCGTCCGCCCCCCGGCGTGCTCGTCCGGCGTGGCGCGGCGCGCTCTGCCAGGTTCAACAGCGCGCGACCCGCGCATTCGGCCCCGGTGTGTCCCCGTTGCCGCTCGCGGCGCGCAGCGCGACGCGTGTGCAGCTCGGCCTCGACGTGTGTGCGGTTCGTTCGCATCACGTTGGCGTGGCCTTGCGCGCGCGCACTCGCGTGGTGCACGCGGTGCTTGGGCACGGCTCGTCGTGCCCTCGGCGCGCTCATCTACCCCTAGACGCGCCCGTCTACCCCCCCATCCCGTGTAACCCATGCGTAGTGATCGTGTTATTTCTATCAATAAATGGAAACTCAATTTAGAAATTGGTTACATTAGTTATTTCATGTAGTTAATCTTGGATCTCATTTAATGTTGATCAGTTGAAAATAGTTATAATTTTATTAGTGCATGTGGCTAATATTTGTTAGTGTAACTCGATGGAATTAGATCACGTAACGACTAGTTATGCACCTACCCGTAATACGCTTCGACTATAGCTTTAACCACTGCGAGACCTTCCCTCTTCTCTTTCTAGCCATGGCGAATGCAATATCGTATGTCATATCTTATGCATGTTTGATTTATCTGCTCTTTCGCATGGTGTACTGTTTACTTCCTAATTCGAATGGATGGATGTATGTATGTTTGCGCTCTCATAGAGAACGATCTGGTTGAGGAGCCCGAAGAACTCTCAGGAGAAGCCCCTGAGCAGCAGTCGGTTGGTGGAGGCAAGTGTCCCTTGACCTATCTCTGTCCTATACATTCTTTAATTCACCTCCCGCATTTCACAGTTATATCTAAGGATTGACTAGCTTTTGTTATCCGTGTCCTTGTTTACCTATTTGGGTTGGATTATTATTGTTTAGCTTTATGCTATTGCTCAACTCTAATTAATGAACATGATGAGAATTATCTATGATACATTGTTTTCCTTCTTATTTATGATGATATACTTGTGGTAATCAAGGGGGCTCGAGCGATTTCTCGAGTGCCTCTCCGTAAGGACCTGTTCGTTGGATGACCGCCCGGGAAAACAGTGCAACCATGAGGGTGGAGTGGGACGCCCTTAGCTGAATAATTAGAGGAACCGGGTGTAGTTCGCTTAGCCGTTGTGCCGTCAATGGGGCTCGGTGTATGCGGCTCGCTCTGCCAAGGTTGATTTGTCCCTTGGGGAGGAGTGCGGTACATTTAGGAAACCTAACGGGTGGCTACAGCCCCGGGGAATCTTTGTAAAGGCTACGTAGTGATACCCTGCTGGGTCACCTTGGTAGTGATCAATGGAGAGTCATGATCTCCGGGCAGAAAGGGAATCACGGCTTGTGGGTAAAGTGCGCAACCTCTGCAGAGTGTATGAAAACTGATATATCAGCCGTGCTCGCGGTTATGAGCGGCCAAGGGAGCTCCAGTGATTAGTGGTATTTGATCAGAGATATTCGGATTACAGGTGGCAATGAGAATGGTGGTTTTGGTATTGATTATGCTAATGGTAAGTGGTACTCTTTCCGTTTGGAAGGGAGTACCTTTTGGGGTTAATAACGTGGGTTGATTCTAAAACTTGGCTTTCTCTACTAGTAATAATAATCTGACCAACTAAAAGCAACTGCTTGACTTATCCCCACATAAAGCTAGTCCACTACAGCCAAACAGGACACTTGTTGAGTACGTTGATGTGTACTCACCCTTGCTCTACACACCAACCCCCCCCCCCCCCAGGTTGTTCGCATTGCAACCACTTCTTAGGAGAAGATGAAGCCATGGAAGGAGACTTTCAGGAGTGAAAGTCGCCTAGAGGGGGGGTGAATAGGGCGAAACTGAAATTTAACAATTTAAACACAACTACAAGCTGGGTTAGCGTTAGAAATAATAATGAGTCCGAGAGAGAGGGCGCAAAACAAATCGCGAGTGAATAAAGAGTGAGACACATGGATTTGTTTTACTGAGGTTCGGTTCTCACAAACCTACTCCCCGTTGAGGAAGCCACAAAGGCCGGGTCTTTTTCAACCCTTTCCCTCTCTTAAATGGTCCCTCGGACCGAGTGAGCTTCTCTTCTCAAATCAACCAGGAACAAAACTTCCCCGCAAGGACCACCACACAATTGGTGTCTCTTGCCTCGGTTACAAGTGAGTTTTGGTCACAAGAACAAATGAGAAAGAAAGAAGCAATCCAAGCGCAAGAGCTCAAAAGAACACGACAAATCTCTCTCGCTAATCACTAAAGCCTTGTGTGGAATTGGAGAGGATTTGATCACTTGGGTGTGTCTAGAATTGAATGCTAGAGCTCTTGTAAGGTGTAGAAGTGTGAAAACTTGGATGACTTGAATGTGGGGTGGTTGGGGGTATTTATAGCCCCAACCACCAAACTAGCCGTTTGGTGGAGGTTGTCTGTCGCATGGTGCACCGGACAGTCCGGTGCACACCGGACATGTCCGATGCGCCAGCCACGTCACCAGGTCGTTAGGGTTCCGAACGTTGGAACTCTGACTGCTGGGCCCGCCTGGATGTTCGGTGGCGCACCGGACATGTACTGTAGAGTGTCCGGTGCGCCAACCCGCGCGTGCCTGACTTCTGTGCCCTCTGGCGCGCATTTAATGCGCCTGCAGGTGACCGTTGGTGCCGAAGTAGCCATTGCTCCGCTGTCACACCGGACAGTCCGTTGTACACCGGACATGTCCGGTGAATTATAGCGGACTAGCCGTTGTGGATTCCCGAAGCTGGCGAGTTCAGAGTCGCGTCCCCTTGGAGCACCGGATACTGTCCGGTGTACACCGGACAGTCCGGTGAATTATAGCGCGGCGACTCTGAGTTTTCTCGAAGGTGCGAAGTTTAGCTTGGAGTCCCCTGGTGCACCGGACAGTCCGGTGCGCCAGACCAGGGTGCCTTCGGTTGTCCCTTTGCTCCTTTGTTTGAACCCTTTCTCTTGATCCTTTTATTGGCTTATTGTGAACCTTTGGTACCTGTAGAACTTATAAACTTGGGCAAACTAGTTAGTCTAATTATTTGTGTTGGGCAATTCAACCACCAAAATCAGTTTAGAAAATAGGTGTAAGCCTAATTCCCTTTCAATCTCCCCCTTTTTGGTGATTGATGCCAACACAAACCAAAGCAAATATAGAAGTGCATAATTTGAACTAGTTTGCATATGCAAGTGCAAAGGTTACTTAGAATTGAGCCAATAAATATTACTTACTAGATATGCATGGATTGTTTCTTTATTTTTAACATTTTGGACCACGCTTGCACCACATGTTTTGTTTTTGCAAATTCTTTTTGTAAATCCTTTTCAAAGTTCTTTTGCAAATAGTCAAAGGTAAATGAATAAGATTTTGCTAAGCATTTTCAAGTTTTGAAATTTTCTCCCCTTGTTTCAAATGCTTTTCCTTTGACTAAACAAAACTCCCCCTCAATAAATTCTCCTCTTAGTGTTCAAGAGGGTTTTAAGATATCAATTTTGAAAATACTACTTGCTCCCCCTTTTGAACACAATAAGATACCAATTTGAAATTTACCAATTGAAAATTATTTTAAAATTAGGGTGGTGGTGTGGTCCTTTTGCTTTGGGCTCATACTTTCTCCCCCTTTGGCATGAATCGCCAAAAACGGATACTTTGAGTGAGATATAAGCCCTTTGCTAACTACTTTCTCCCCTTTGGCAAATAAGACATATGAGTGAAGATTATACCAAAGACGGAGAGATGCTTGGAGCGACGGCGAAGGATAAGTTATGGAGTGGAGTGGAAGCCTTTGTTTTCGCCGAAAACTCCAATTCCCTTTCAATACACCTATGACTTGGTTTGAAAATCACTTGAAAACATATTAGTCATAGCATATGAAAGAGACATGATCAAAGGTATATTTATGAGCTATGTGTGCAAGACATCAAAAGAAATTTCTAGAATCAAGAATATTTAACTCATGCCTAAGTTTGGTAAAAGTTTGTTCATCTAGTGGCTTGGTAAAGATATCGACTAATTGATCTTTAGTATTAATGTATGAAATCTCGATATCTCCCTTTTGTTGGTGATCCCTAAGAAAATGATACCGAATGGCTATGTGTTTAGTGCGGCTATGCTCGACGGGATTATCTGCCATGCGGATTGCACTCTCATTATCACATAGAAGAGGAACTTTGGTTAATTTGTAACCATAGTCCCACAGGGTTTGCCTCATCCAAAGCAATTGCGCGCAACAATGGCCTGCGGCAATGTACTCGGCTTCGGCGGTAGAAAGAGCGACCGAATTTTGCTTCTTTGAAGCCCAAGACACCAAAGACCTTCCTAAGAACTGGCAAGTCCCCGATGTGCTCTTTGTATTAATCTTACACCCCGCCCAATCGGCATCGGAATAACCAATTAAATCAAATGTGGATCCCCGAGGGTACCAAAGCCCAAACTTAGGAGTATAAGCCAAATATCTCAAGATTCGTTTTACGGCCGTAAGGTGAGATTCCTTAGGGTCGGCTTGGAATCTTGCACACATGCATACGGAAAGCATAATGTCCGGTCGAGATGCACATAAATAGAGTAATGAACCAATCATCGACCGATATACCTTTTGATCGACGCATTTACCTCCCGTGTCGAGGTCGAGATGCCCATTGGTTCCCATGGGAGTCTTGATGGGCTTGGCATCCTTCATCCCAAACTTGTTTAGAATGTCTTGAGTATACTTCATTTGGCTAATGAAGGTGCCCTCTTGGAGTTGCTTCACTTGAAATCCTAAGAAATACTTCAACTCCCCCATCATCGACATCTCGAATTTCTGTGTCATGATCCTACTAAATTCTTCACATGTAGATTCGTTAGTAGACCCAAATATAATATCATCAACATAAATTTGGCATACAAACAAATCATTGTCAAGAGTTTTAGTAAATAGAGTAGGAACGGCCTTGCCAACTTTGAAGTCATTAGCAATAAGGAAATCTCTAAGGCATTCATACCATGCTCTTGGGGCTTGCTTGAGCCCATAAAGCGCCTTAGAGAGCCTATAGACATGGTTAGGGTACTCACTGTCTTCAAAGCCGGGAGGTTGCTCAACATAGACCTCTTCCTTGATTGGTCCATTGAGGAAGGCACTCTTCACGTCCATTTGATAAAGCTTGAAGCCATGGTAAGTAGCATAGGATAATAATATGCGAATTGACTCAAGCCTAGCTACGGGTGCATAGGTTTCACCAAAATCCAAACCTTCGACTTGGGAGTATCTCTTGGCCACAAGTCGGGCTTTGTTCCTTGTCACCACACCATGCTCATCTTGTTTGTTGCGGAAGACCCATTTGGTTCCTACAACATTTTGGTTAGGACGTGGAACTAAATGCCATACCTCGTTCCTAGTGAAGTTGTTGAGCTCCTCTTGCATCGCCATCACCCAATCCGAATCTTGGAGTGCTTCCTCTACCCTGTGTGGCTCAATAGAGGAAACAAAAGAGTAATGCTCACAAAAATGTGCAACACGAGATTGAGTAGTTACCCCCTTATGAATATCGCCGAGGATGGTGTCGACGGGGTGATCTCGTTGGATTGCTTGGTGGACTCTTGGGTGTGGCGGCCTTGGTTCTTCATCCTCCTTGTCTTGATCATTTGCATCTCCCCCTTGATCATTGCCATCATCTTGAGGTGGCTCATTTCCTTGATCTTCTCCTTCATCATTTTGAGCCTCATCCTCAATTTGAGTTGGTGGGGATGCTTGCGTGGAGGAGGATGGTTGATCTTGTGCATTTGAGGCTCTTCGGATTCCTTAGGACACACATCCCCAATGGACATGTTCCTTAGTGCGATGCATGGAGCCTCTTCTTCACCTATCTCATCAAGATCAACTTGCTCTACTTGAGAGCCGTTAGTCTCATCAAACACAGCGTCACAAGAAACTTCAACTAGTCCTGAGGACTTGTTAAAGACTCTATATGCCCTTGTGTTTGAATCATATCCTAGTAAAAAGCCTTCTACAGTCTTAGGAGCAAATTTAGATTTTCTACCTCTTTTGACAAGAATAAAGCATTTGCTACCAAAGACTCTAAAATATGAAATATTGTGCTTTTTACCGGTTAGGAGTTTGTATGATGTCTTCTTGAGGATTCGGTGTAGATATAACTGGTTGATGGCGTAGCAAGCGGTGTTAACCGCCTCGGCCCAAAACCAATCCGGCGTCTTGTACTCATCAAGCATGGTTCTTGCCATGTCCAATAGAGTTCTATTCTTCCTCTCCACTACACCATTTTGTTGTGGGGTGTAGGGAGAAGAGAACTCATGCTTGATGCCCTCCTCCTCAAGGAAGCCTTCAATTTGTGAGTTCTTGAACTCCGTCCCGTTGTCGCTTCGAATTTTCTTGATCCTTAGTCCGAACTCATTTTGAGCCCGTCTTAAGAATCCCTTTAAAGTCTCTTGGATTTGTGATTTTTCCTGCAAAAAGAACACCCAAGTGAAGCGAGAATAATCATCCACAATAACTAGACAGTACTTACTCCCGCCGATGCTTATGTAAGCGATCGGGCCGAATAGGTCCATGTGTAGGAGCTCCAGTGGCCTGTCAGTCGTCATGATGTTCTTGTGTGGATGATGAACACCAACTTGCTTCCCGGCTTGGCATACGCTACAAATCCTGTCTTTCTCAAAATGAACATTTGTTCATCCTAAAATGTGCTCTCCCTTTAGAAGCTTATGAAGATTCTTCATTCCAACATGGGCTAGTCGGTGGTGCCAGAGCCAACCCATGTTAGTCTTAGCAACTAAGCAAGTGTCGAGTTCAACTCTATCAAAATCTACCAAGTATAGCTGACCATCTAACACCCTTAAATGCTATTGAATCATCACTTCTTCTAAAGACAGTGACACCTACATCAGTAAAGAGACAGTTGTAGCTGAAAGGGAAATGTGCCCTTGGGCCATTTCTAAGTATTTTGGTGATTGAGTGCCAACACAAGTGCTTTGGTGCTAATCTATGCAAAGTGGTGGACAAAGTGCAAATCATGTCAAAAGGTATGTTTCTAGACTTAGTACATTGTTTTATGGACTAATGTATTGTGTCTAAGTGCTGGAAACAGGAAAAATTGAATTGGAAATGAGATGGCTTTGTTCAGCCAAAGTCTGCTCAGTCTGGGTTCACCGGACTGTCCGGTGGTGCACCGGACAGTGTCCGGTGCGCCAGGCTGGCTCTGGCGAACAGGCTGCTCTCGGGACTTCGACGGCGGTGTACGGCTATAATTAACCGGTCTGTCCGGTGATGCACCGGACTGTCCGGTGAGTCGTTCACAGGCGAACTTGTCGCTCTCGGGAAACCATCAACGGCGTACGGCTAAAATTCACCGGTCTGTCCGGTGGTGCACCGGACTGTCCGGTGAGCCAACGGTCAGCCGGGGCAACGGTCGGCCGAGGATTCCGCGCGTGACGCGTGGCCGAGCCAACGGTCACATTGGTGCACCGGACTGTCCGGTGTGCACCGGACAGTGTCCGGTGCGCCAACGGCTCTCAGACTCCAACGGTCGGCTTCACCAAATAAGGAAGGAGATCTGCACCGGACAGTGTCCGGTGGTGCACCGGACTGTCCGGTGCGCCAGTCGACAGAAGGCAAGATCTGCCTTCCAGGATTGCTCTCAACGGCTCCTAGCTGCCTTGGGGCTATAAAAGGGACCCCTAGGCGCATGGAGGAGCACACCAAGCATTCTTACAACATTCCTAAGCACCAAGACCTCGATTCCGCGCATTTGTTTCTTTGTGATAGCATATAGAGCTCTAGTGCAGTTGTGAACTCATTGGGTTGCGTTGCGAGCTCTTGTTGCGACTTGTGTGCGTATTGACACTCTGATTTTTGTGTCTTGTGTGCGTTGCTAATCCCTCCCTTGCTCCGTGCTTCTTTGTGAACTTCAAGTGTAAGGGCGAGAGGCTCCAAGTTGTGGAGATTCCTTGCAAACAGGATTAAGAAAAGCAAGCAAAACACCGTGGTATTCAAGTGGGTCTTTGGATCGCTTGAGAGGGGTTGATTGCAACCCTCGTCCGTTGGGACGCCACAACGTGGAGTAGTCAAGCGTTGGTCTTGGCCGAACCACGGGATAACCACTGTGCCATCTCCGTGATTGATCTCTTGTGGTTATTGTGTTTTGACTCCTCTCTAGCCACTTGGTGATTATTGTGCTAACACTTAACCAAGTCTTTGTGGCTTAAGTTTCAAGTTTTACAGGATCACCTATTCGCCCCCCTCTAGGTGCTCTCAATTGGTATCAGAGTCGTTCTCTTCACAAAGGGACTAACCGCCCGAAGAGATGGATCCTAAGGGGAAGGGTATCGTGATCAACGATAAAGAGAAGTAATCTTTCGTCAACAAGCCGAAGGATGACAAGCCTACCGACTCGGGCTCGGGCCATAGACGGAAAGATGGGAAGAAGAAGAAGACAAGGCGCATCAAGGAGATTGTCTACTACGACGACAGCGACGAGTCATCTTCTTCCCAAAAGGACAATGACGACAACGACTACGAGAGAAGGAAACCGGTTAATTTGAACTTTTCTTTTGACTACTCTCGTATTCCACAAAGTACAAATACTCATTTGCTCTCCATTCCACTTGGCAAACCTCCTCACTTTGATGGAGAGGACTACGGATTTTGGAGCCACAAAATGCGTAGTCACCTGTTCTCTCTCCATCCGAGCATTTGGGAGATTGTGGAAAGTGGAATGAAATTTGATAGCTCGGATAGTCCTACGTTTATCAATGAACAGATTCATAGAAATGCACAAGCTACTACTGTGTTGTTAGCCTCTCTGTGCAGGGACGAATATCATAAGGTGAGCGGCTTGGACAATGCCAAGCAAATCTGGGACACCCTCAAGATCTCTCATGAGGGGAATGATGTCACCTTGCTCACCAAGATGGAGTTGATACAGGGAGAGCTTGGAAGATTCGCGATGATAAGGGGTGAGGAGCCAACCCAAACATACAACCGGCTCAAGACCCTTATCAACAAAATAAGGAGGTACGGAAGCACGCGATGGACGGACCACGACGTCGTCCGCCTAATGCTAAGGTCATTTACCGTTCTTGATCCACATTTTGTGAATAATATTCGTGAGAACCCCAGGTACACCAAAATGTCGCCCGAAGAAGTTCTTGGAAAATTCGTAAGCGGGCGAATGATGATCAAGGAGGCGAGGTACGTGGACGACGCGTTGAACGGTCCAATCCATGAGCCTCAACCCATTGCTCTCAAGGCAACAAGGAGCAAGGAGGCGTTACCTAGCAAGGTGGCGCAAATTGAGGCGGCAGGGCTCAATGATGAAGAGATGGCCCTCATCATCAAGCGCTTCAAGACGACGCTCAAGGGTCGCAAGGGACAGCCAAGCAAGACCAAGACAAAGGGGAAGCGCTCATGCTTCAAATGTGGTAAGCTTGGTCATTTTATTGCTAACTGTCCCGATAATGAAAGTGACTAGGAAAAAGGAAACAAGAGGGAGAAGAAAAAGAACTACAAGAAGGCCAAGGGTGAAGCACATATCGGGAAGGAGTGGGATTCGGATTGCTCCTCCTCCGACTCCGAAAATGAAGGACTCGCCGCCACCGCCTTCAACAAGTCTTCCCTCTTCCCCAACGAGCGTCACACATGCCTCATGGCAAAGGATAAGAAGGTATGTACTCGAGACAGTACTACTTATGATTCTTCTAGTGATAATGATTCTAGTGACGACGATGAAATAGACTATTCTAGTTTATTTAAAGGATTAGATAGAACTAAAATTGGCAAAATTAATGAGTTAATTGATGCCTTGAATGACAAAAATAGGTTACTAGAAAAGCAAGAGGATTTGTTATATGAAGAACATGATAAATTTGTAGAAGCACAAAAATCTCATGCTTTAGAAGTTAAAAGAAATGAAATGCTTTCTTATGAACTATCTACTTGTCATGAAACCATTGCTACTTTAAAAGTGTTAATGATGATTTAAATGCTAAACTAGAAGTAGCTAGTAAATCTAACTCTTGTGTAGAGCATGTTACTATCTGTAAGAGATGTAAAGATTTCGATGTTGATGCGTGTAGTGATCACTTAGTTTCAATTTCCAAATTGAATGATGAATTGGCTAGTCTTAATGCTCAACTTAAGACTAGCAAAAATGATTTTGATAAACTAAAATTTGCAAGGGATGCCTACACTAGTGGTAGACACCCCTCTATTAAGGATGGTCTTGGCTTCAAGAGGGAAGCCAAGAACTTGACAAGCCATAAGGCTCCCATCTCCGCCAAGGAGAAAGGGAAAGCCCCTATGGCTAGTAGTGTGCAAAAGAACCATGCTTTTATGTACCATGATAGGAGACAATCTAGAAATGCTTATAGGAATTATAATGCTTATGATGCTTTTGATTCTCATGCCATGTTTGCTTCTAGTTCTTCCTATGTGCATGATAGAAATGTTGGTAGGAGAAATGTTGTTCATAATATGCCCAGGAGAAATATTGTTAATGTTCCTAGGAAAGTTAATGAACCATCTACAATATATCATGCTTGCAATGCTTCTTTTGCCATTTATAGAAAGAATAAGAAAGTGATTGCTAGGAAGTTAGGGGCAAGATGCAAGGGTGACAAAACTTGCATTTGGGTCCCTAAGACTATTGTAACTAACCTTGTAGGACCCAACAAGAGTTGGGTACCTAAGACCCAAGCCTAAATTTGCCTTGCAGGTTTATGCATCCGGGGGCTCAAGCTGGATTATCGACAGCGGATGCACAAACCACATGACGGGAGAGAAGAGGATGTTCTCTTCCTACGTCAAGAACAAGGATCCCCAAGATTCAATAATATTCGGTGATGGGAACCAAGGCAAGGTAAAAGGGTTAGGTAAAATTGCTATTTCGTCCGAGCACTCTATATCCAATGTGTTTTTAGTTGAGTCTTTTGGATATAACTTGTTATCCGTTAGTCAATTATGCAATATGGGATATAATTGTCTATTCACAAATGTAGATGTGTCTGTCTTTAGAAGGTGTGATGGTTCACTAGCTTTTAAGGGTGTACTAGACGGCAAACTTTATTTGGTTGATTTTGCAAAAGAAGAGGCCGGTCTAGATGCATGCTTAATGGCTAAGACTTGCATGGGCTGGTTGTGGCATCGCCGCTTAGCACATGTGGGGATGAAGAACCTCCACAAGCTTCTAAAGGGAGAACACGTGATAGGTCTAACTAATGTACATTTCGAAAAAGATAGACCTTGTGTAGCTTGTCAAGCATGGAAACAGGTGGGAGGCTCTCATCACACCAAAAATGTGATGACCACATCAAGACCCTTGGAGATGCTTCATATGGACCTCTTCGGACCCGTCGCCTATCTAAGTATAGGAGGAAGTAAGTATGGTCTTGTTATAGTTGATGATTTTTCCTGCTTCACTTGGGTATTCTTTTTGTAGGATAAATCTGAAACCCAAGGGACCCTCAAGCGCTTCCTCAGGAGAGCTCAAAATGAGTTTGAGCTCAAAGTGAAGAAGATAAGGAGCGACAACGGGTCCGAGTTCAAGAACCTTCAAGTGGAGGAGTTCCTTGAGGAGGAAGGGATCAAGCATGAGTTCTCCGCTCCCTACACACCACAGCAAAATGGTGTGGTAGAGAGGAAGAACAGGACGCTCATCGATATGGCGAGGACTATGCTTGGAGAGTTCAAGACCCCCGAGCGTTTTTGGTCGGAAGCCGTGAACACGGCTTGCCACGCCATCAACAGGGTCTACCTTCACCGCCTCCTCAAGAAGACTTCATATGAGCTGCTAACTGGTAACAAACCCAATGTGTCTTATTTTCGTGTATTTGGGAGCGAGTGTTATATTCTTGTGAAGAAAGGTAGAACTTCTAAATTTGCTCCCAAAGCTGTAGAAGGGCTTTTGTTAGGTTATGACTCAAATACAAAGGCGTATAGGGTCTTCAACAAATCATCGGGTTTGGTTGAAGTCTCTAGCGACGTTGTATTTGATGAGACTAATGGCTCTCCAAGAGAGCAAGTTGTTGATCTCGATGATGTAGATGAAGAAGACGTTCCAACGGCCGCAATGCGCACCATGGCGATTGGAGATGTAAGGCCACTGGAACAAAAGGAGCAAGATCAACCTTCTTCCTCAACTACGGTGACTCCCCCAACCCAAGATGACGAACAGGTACCTCAAGTGGAGGCGCATGATCAAGGGGGAGCACAGGATGTTCAAGTTGAAGAGGAAGAAGCACCTCAGGCACCTCCAACCCAAGTTCGAGCGATGATTCAAAGGAATCATCCCGTCGACCAAATTTTGGGAGATATTAGCAAGGGAGTAACTACTCGTTCGAGATTAGTTAATTTTTGTGAGCATTACTCGTTTGTCTCTTCTATTGAGCCTTTCAGGGTAGAAGAGGCCTTGCTAGATCCGGACTGGGTGTTGGCCATGCAGGAGGAACTCAACAACTTCAAGCGCAATGAAGTTTGGACACTGGTTCCTCGTCCCAAGCAAAATGTTGTGGGAACCAAGTGGGTGTTTCGCAACAAACAGGACGAGCACGGGGTGGTGACAAGGAACAAGGCTCGACTTGTGGCAAAAGGTTATGCCCAAGTCGCAGGTTTGGACTTTGAGGAGACGTTTGCTCCTGTGGCTAGGCTAGAATCAATTCGTATTTTGCTAGCATATGCCGCTCACCATTCTTTCAGGTTGTACCAAATGGATGTGAAGAGCGCTTTCCTCAACGGGCCAATCAAGGAGGAGGTGTACGTGGAGCAACCCCCTGGCTTCGAGGATGAACGGTACCCCGACCACGTGTGTAAGCTCTCTAAGGCGCTCTATGGACTTAAGCAAGCCCCAAGAGCATGGTATGAATGCCTTAGAGACTTTTTAATTGCTAATGCTTTCAAGGTTGGGAAAGCCGATCCAACTCTTTTCACTAAGACTTGCGATGGTGATCTTTTTGTGTGCCAAATTTATGTCGATGACATAATATTTGGTTCTACTAACCAAAAGTCTTGTGAAGAGTTTAGCAGGGTGATGACGCAGAAATTCGAGATGTCGATGATGGGCGAGTTGAACTACTTCCTTGGGTTCCAAGTGAAGCAACTCAAGGACGGCACTTTCATCTCCCAAACGAAGTACACGCAAGACTTGCTATAGCGGTTTGGGATGAAGGACGCCAAGCCCGCAAAGACTCCGATGGGAACCGACGGACACACGGACCTCAACAAAGGAGGTAAGTCCGTTGATCAAAAAACATACCGGTCTATGATAGGTTCGTTGCTTTATTTATGTGCTAGTAGACCGGATATTATGCTTAGCGTATGCATGTGTGCTAGATTTCAATCCGATCCTAAGGAGTGTCACTTAGTGGCTGTAAAGCGAATTCTACGATATTTAGTCGCTACGCCTTGCTTCGGGATCTGGTATCCAAAGGGGTCTAACTTTGACTTAATTGGATATTCAGATTCCGACTATGCTGGATGTAAGGTCGATAGGAAGAGTACATCGGGGACGTGCCAATTCTTAGGAAGGTCCCTTGTGTCGTGGAACTCTAAGAAACAAACTTCCGTTGCCCTATCCACCGCTGAGGCCGAGTACGTTGCCGTAGGACAGTGTTGCGCGCAACTACTTTGGATGAGGCAAACCCTCCGGGACTTTGGCTACAATCTGAGCAAAGTCCCACTCCTATGTGACAATGAGAGTGCTATCCGAATAGCGGAAAATCTTGTTGAGCACAACCGCACAAAGCACATTGACATCCGGCATCACTTTTTGAGAGACCACCAGCAAAAGGGAGATATCGAAGTGTTTCATGTTAGCACCGAGAACCAGCTAGCCGATATCTTCGCTAAGCCTTTAGATGAAAAGACCTTTTGCAGGCTGCATAGTGAGCTAAATGTCCTAGATTCGTGGAACTTGGATTGATTTATAGCATACATGTGTTTATGCCTTTGATCATGTTCCTTCTGCAATTGTTGCTTATGTATGGTGCTCAAGTTGTACAAACACTCCCTGGACCTCACAAGTCCTTTTTGCAAGTGATGCACATATTTAGGGGGAGCTGTGCTACAACTTGACCCTTTGAGACTAACCGTGTGCTTGAGTTTGCTTGTTTTAGTCTCAAAGGAGGTTTGAAAGGGAAAAGGTGGACTTGGACCATGAAAGACTTCCACTGCACTCCGATGAGAGGGTAACTTATTCCAAGTTCATCTCATGTACTCTTATTGCCTTTGTATTCTTATTTGAAGATTTTGGTGAGGCAATGGGGTTAAAGAGCCAAGATTGATCCCGTTTTGGTGCTTGATGCCAAAGGGGGAGAAAATAAAGGCCAAAGCAATAAATGGATCAGCTACCACTTGTTGAGAAATTTTGAAAATGGTAGATTAGAGCTTTTGGTTTGTCAAAACTCTTTATTGTCTCTTTTGTCAAAAGTTGGCCTCTTGTGGGGAGAAGTGTTGATTATGGGAAAAAGGGGGAGTTTTTGAAATCCTTGGTCAATTTCCTTTGGAATACCTCTCCTTATGTCTCTACAAGTAAATTTGACTTAGAGATAGGAATTTGAGTTTGATTTGCAAAAACAAACCAAGTGGTGGCAAAGAGTGATCCATATATGCCAAAATTGATTCAAAACAACTTTTGATTTTCATTTGCATTGATATTGCACTTGTTCTAGTTGCTTTATGTTGTGTTGGCATAAATCACCAAAAAGGGGGAGATTGAAAGGGAAATGTGCCCTTGGGCCATTTCTAAGTATTTTGGTGATTGAGTGCCAACACAAGTGCTTTGGTGCTAATCTATGCAAAGTGGTGGACAAAGTGCAAATCATGTCAAAAGGTATGTTTCTAGACTTAGTACATTGTTTTATGGACTAATGTATTGTGTCTAAGTGCTGGAAACAGGAAAAATTGAATTGGAAATGAGATGGCTTTGTTCAGCCAAAGTCTGCTCAGTCTGGGTTCACCGGACTGTCCGGTGGTGCACCGGACAGCGTCCGGTGCGCCAGACTGGCTCTGGCGAACAGGCTGCTCTCGGGACTTTGACGGTGGTGTACGGCTATAATTCACCGGTCTGTCCGGTGATGCACCGGACTGTCCGGTGAGCCGTTCACAGGCGAACTTGTCGCTCTCGGGAAACCATCAACGGCGTACGGCTAAAATTCACCGGTCTGTCCGGTGGTGCACCGGACTGTCCGGTGAGCCAACGGTCAGCCGGGGCAACGGTCGGCTGAGGATTCCGCGCGTGACGCGTGGCCGAGCCAACGGTCACATTGGTGCACCGGACTGTCCGGTGTGCACCGGACAGTGTCCGGTGCGCCAACGGCTCTCAGACTCCAACGGTCGGCTTCGCCAAATAAGGAAGGAGATCTGCACCGGACAGTGTCCGGTGGCGCACCGGACTATCCGGTGCGCCAGTCGACAGAACGCAAGATCTGCCTTCCAGGATTGCTCTCAACGGCTCCTAGCTGCCTTGGGGCTATAAAAGGGACCCCTAGGTGCATGGAGGAGCACACCAAGCATTCTTACAACATTCCTAAGCACCAAGACCTCGATTTCGCGCATTTGTTTCTTTGTGATAGCATATAGAGCTCTAGTGGAGTTGTGAACTCATTGGGTTGCGTTGCGAGCTCTTGTTGCGACTTGTGTGCATATTGACACTCTGATTTTTGTGTCTTGTGTGCGTTGCTAATCCCTCCCTTGCTCCGTGCTTCTTTGTGAACTTCAAGTGTAAGGGCGAGAGGCTCCAAGTTGTGGAGATTCCTCGCAAACGGGATTAAGAAAAGCAAGCAAAACACCGTGGTATTCAAGTGGGTCTTTGGACCGCTTGAGAGGGGTTGATTGCAACCCTCGTCCGTTGGGACGCCACAACGTGGAGTAGGCAAGCGTTGGTCTTGGCCGAACCACAGGATAACCACCGTGCCATCTCCGTGATTGATCTCTTGTGGTTATTGTGTTTTGACTCCTCTCTAGCCACTTGGCGATTATTGTGCTAACACTTAACCAAGTCTTTGTGGCTTAAGTTTCAAGTTTTACAGGATCACCTATTCACCCCCCCCTCTAGGTGCTCTCAGTAGCCCATTTGACATAATTGAGATACGGAAAGCAAATTGTAATCTAATGAATCAACAAGAAAAACATTGGAAATGGTATGGTCAGGAGATATAGCTATTTTACCCAAACCTTTGACCAAACCTTGGTTTCCATCCCCGAATGTGATAGCTCGTTGGGGATCTTGTTTTTTCTTGTAGGAGGAGAACATTTTCTTCTCCCCTGTCATGTGGTTTGTGCACCCGCTGTCGATGATCCAACTTGAGCCCCCAGATGCATAAACCTACAAAACAATTTTAGTTCTTGACTTTAGGTACCCAAACGGTTTTGGGTCCTTTGGCATTAGACACAAGAACTTTGGGTACCCAAACACAAGTCTTGGAGCCCTTGTGTTTGCCCCCAACAAACTTGGCAACTACCTTGCTGGATTTGTTAGTAAGCACATATGATGCATCAAAAGTTTTGAATGAAATGTCATGATCATTTGATGCACTAGGAGTTTTCTTCTTAGGCAACTTAGCACGGGTTGGTTGCCTAGAGCTAGATGTCTCACCCTTATACATAAAAGCATGATTAGGGCCAGAGTGAGACTTCCTAGAATGAATTCTCCTAATTTTGCTCTCAGGATAACCGGCAGGGTACAAAATGTAGCCCTCGTTATCCTGAGGCATGGGAGCCTTGCCCTTAACAAAATTAGACAATCTTTTAGGAGGGGCATTAAGTTTGACATTGTCTCCCCTTTGGAAGCCAATGTCATCCTTGATGCCAGGGCGTCTCCCATTATAGAGCATACTTCTAGCAAATTTAAACTTTTCATTCTCTAAGTTATGCTCGGCAATTTTAGCATCTAATTTTGCTATATGATCATTTTGTTGTTTAATTAAGACCATATGATCATGAATAGCATCAATATCAACATCTATACATCTAGTGCAAATAGAAACATGCTCAATGGTAGATGTAGAGGGTTTGCAAGATTTTAATTCTACAACCTTAGCATGTAATATATCATTTTCACTTCTAAGGTTAAAAATAATATCATTGCAATCATCAAAATCTTTAGCCTTAGCAAGCAATTTTTCATTTTCAATCCTAAGGCTAGCAAGAGAATCATTCAATTCTTTAATCTTAGCATGTAAATCAATATTATCATCTCTAAGATTGGGAATTGAAACATTAGAATCAACCTTAGCTAACAAATTAGCATTCTCATTTCTAAGGTTGTCAATAGTCTCATGGCAAGTGCTTAGCTCACTAGATAGTTTTTCACATTTTTCTACTTCTAGAGCGTAAGCATTTTTAATCTTAACATGCTTCTTATTTTCTTTAATAAGGAAGTCCTCTTGAGAGTCCAAGAGATCATCCTTCTCATGAATAGCACTAATCAATTCATTTAATTTTTCCTTTTGTTGCATGTTTAGGTTGGCAAAAAGAATGCGTAAGTTATCCTCCTCATTGCTAGCATCATCCTCATCACTAGAGGTTTCATATTTAGTGGAGAATCTTGATTTTACCTTCTTCTTTTTGCCGTCCTTTGCCATGAGACACTTGTGGCCGACGTTGGGGAAGAGAAGTCCCTTAGTGACGGCGATGTTGGCGGCGTCCTCGTCGGAGGAGGAGTCGGAGGAGCTCTCCTCGAAATCCCACTCGCGGCACACATGGGCATCGCCGCCCCTCTTTTTGTGGTACCTCTTCTTTTCTCTTCTCTTGCCCTTCTTGTCGTCGCCCCTGTCACTGTCACTAGATAGTGGACATTTTGCTATAAAATGACCGGGCTTACCACATTTGTAGCACACTTTCTTGGAGCGGGGCTTGTAGTCTTTCCCCTCTTTTGCTTGAGGATTTGGCGGAAGCTTTTGATGATAAGCGCCATTTCCTCATTGTCGAGCTTGGAGGCGTCGATTGGTTGTCTACTTGATGTAGACTCCTCCTTCTCCTCCGTCGCCTTGAATGCCACCGGTTGTGCTTCGGGCGTTGAGGAGGTGCCTTGCTCGATGATTTTCTTTGAGCCTTTAATCATTAGCTCAAAGCTCACAAATTTTCCTATAACTTCCTCGGGAGACATTAGCTTATATCTAGGATCACCTCGAATTAATTGAACTTGTGTAGGGTTAAGAAATACGAGAGATCTAAGAATAACCTTGACCATCTCATGGTCATCCCATTTTTCGCTCCCGAGGTTGCGCACTTGATTCACCAAGGTCTTCAAGCGGTTGTACATGGCTTGTGGGTCCTCCCCTTGGTGAAGCATGAAGCGACCGAGCTCCCCCTCGATCGTCTCCCACTTGGTGATTTTTGTCACCTCGTCTCCTTCGTGCGCGGTCTTGAGTACGTCCCAAATTTCCTTCGCACTCTTTAACCCTTGCACCTTATTATACTCCTCTCGACTTAGAGAGGCGAGGAGTATAGTAGTGGCTTGGGAGTTAAAGTGGTGAATTTGGGCCACTTCGTCCGAGTCGTAGTCTTCATCCCCTACGGATGGTACTTGTACACCAAACTCAACAACATTCCATATGCTTGTGTGGAGTGAGGTTAGATGATGCCTCATTTTGTCACTCCACATATTATAATCTTCACCGTCAAAAACCGGTGGTTTGCCTAATGGAACGGAGAGAAAAGGAGTACGCTTTGAAATATGGGGATAGCGTAGGGGGATCTTACTATACTTCTTGCGCTCATGGCGCTTAGAAGTAACGGACGGCGCATCGGAGTCGGAGGTCGATGGTGATGAAGAGTCGGTCTCGTAGTAGACCACTTTCCTCATCCTCTTGTGCTTGTCGCCTCTCCGATGTGACTTGTGGGAAGAAGATTTCTTTTCCTTCCCCTTCCCTTTGTTGGAGGAGTCTTTCTTCTCCTTCCTCTTGTTGCGGGACTCTTCCGATGAAGTACTCCCGTGACTTGTAGTGGGCTTGTCGCCGGTCTCCATTTCCCTCTTGGCGTGATATCCCGACATCACTTCGAGCGGTTAGGCTCTAATGAAGCACCGGGCTCTGATACCAATTGAAAGTCGCCTAGAGGGGGGGTGAATAGGGCGAAACTGAAATTTAACAATTTAAACACAACTACAAGCTGGGTTAGCGTTAGAAATAATAATGAGTCCGAGAGAGAGGGCGCAAAACAAATCGCGAGTGAATAAAGAGTGAGACACGTGGATTTGTTTTACCGAGGTTCGGTTCTCGCAAACCTACTCCCCGTTGAGAAGGCCACAAAGGCCGGGTCTTTTTCAACCCTTTCCCTCTCTCAAACGGTCCCTCGGACTGAGTGAGCTTCTCTTCTCAAATCAACCGGGAACAAAACTTCCCCGCAAGGACCACCACACAATTGGTGTCTCTTGCCTCGGTTACAAGTGAGTTTTGGTCACAAGAACAAATGAGAAAGAAAGAAGCAATCCAAGCGCAAGAGCTCAAAAGAACACGGCAAATCTCTCTCGCTAATCACTAAAGCCTTGTGTGGAATTGGAGAGGATTTGATCACTTGGGTGTGTCTAGAATTGAATGCTAGAGCTCTTGTAAGGTGTAGAAGTGTGAAAACTTGGATGACTTGAATGTGGGGTGGTTGGGGGTATTTATAGCCCCAACCACCAAACTAGTCGTTTGGTGGAGGCTGTCTGTCGCATGGTGCACCGGACAGTCCGGTGCATACCGGACATGTCCAGTGCGCCAGCCACATCACCATGCGGTTAGGGTTCCGACCGTTGGAACTCTGACTGCTGGGCCCGCCTGGATGTCCGGTGGCGCACCGGACATGTACTGTAGAGTGTCCGGTGCGCCAACCCGCGCGTGCCTGACTTCTGCGCCCGCTGGCGCGCATTTAATGCGCCTGCAGGTGACTGTTGGTGCCGAAGTAGCCGTTGCTCCGCTGTCACACCGGACAGTCCGGTGTACACCGGACATGTCCGGTGAATTATAGCGGACTAGCCGTTGTGGATTCCCGAAACTGGCGAGTTCAGAGTCGCGTCCCCTTGGAGCACCGGACACTGTCCGGTGTACACCGGACAGTCCGGTGAATTATAGCGCGGCGGCTCTGAGTTTTCCCGAAGGTGCGAAGTTTAGCTTGGAGTCCCCTGGTGCATCGGACACTGTCCGGTGGTGCACCGGACACTGTCCGATGGCACATCGGACAGTCCGATGCGCCAGACCAGGGTGCCTTCGGTTGTCCCTTTGCTCCTTTGTTTGAACCCTTTCTCTTGATCCTTTTATTGGCTTATTGTGAACCTTTGGTACCTGTAGAACTTATAAACTTGGGCAAACTAGTTAGTCCAATTATTTGTGTTGGGCAATTCAACCACCAAAATCAGTTTAGGAAATAAGTGTAAGCCTAATTCCCTTTCAAGGAGTTCCAAGATTATGATGAGTTCTAGGCGTGGGTTAGCGGCAACCCCTAGTCGGCTGCCTGTGAAGGCCGCGTTTACCTACGTTTCTTTTCCGCACTTTGATTATTGTAAAGACTATGTGGATGTCTCAGACATATGATGTAATCGACTACTATTCCCCTTTTATATTATGATTTGAGCACTGTATGATGATGTCCAGTTATGTAACTGTTGTGTACGTGAATTACTGATCCTGGCACGTACATGGTTCGCATTCGGTTTGCCTTCTAAAACCGGGTGTGACATTCCTCTTGGCTATCCAAAAGTTCATCCTTCTCATGAATAGCTCCTATTAGTTCATTTAATCTTTCCTTTTGTTTCATATTGAGGATGGTAAAAAGAGTAAGTAAATTATCTTCATCTTCACTAGAGCTACCCTCATCACTAGATGTTGTATATTTGGGGGTGGCTCTAGATTGTACCTTCTTTTTCTTGTCGTCCGTCGCCATGAAACACTTGTGGCCGACGTTGGGGAAGAGAAGGCCCTTGTTGAGGGTGATGTTAGCGGCGTCCTCGTCGGAGGAGGAGTCGGTGGAGCTCTCGTCGGAGTCCGATTCTCGGCACACGTGGGCATCGCCACCCTTCTTCTTGTAGTACCTCTTCTTCTCCTTCTTCTTCCCCTTCTTGTCCTCGCCCCTATCACTATCACTAGATATTGGACATTTAGTAATAAAATGATCGGGCTTACCACATTTGTAGCACACCCTCTTGGAGCGGGGTTTGTAGTCTTTCCCCCTCCTTTGCTTGAGGATTTGGCGAAAGCTCTTGATGATGAGCGCCATTTCCTTGTTGTCGAGCTTGGAGGCGTCGATGGGAAGCCTACTTGATGTAGACTCCTCTTTCTTCTCTTCCGTCGCTTTGAATGCGACGGGTTGCACCTCGGGTGTGGAGGTGGCACCTTGCTCCAAGTTGACGATGTGTTTGGAGTCTTTGATCATTTGCTCAAAGCTCACAAACTTTCCTATTACTTCCTCGGGAGATATTAATTTGTGTCTAAGATCCCCACGAATTAATTGCACTTGAGTAGGATTGCGAAAACAAGGGATCTTAGAATAACTTTGACCATCTCATGGTCATCCCATTTGGTGCTACCGAGGTTGCGCACTTGGTTCACCATGGTCTTTAGCCGGTTGTACATAGCTTGCGGTTCTTCCCCTTGGTTGAGGACGAATCGACCGAGCTCCCCCTCGATCGTCTCTCTTTTGTTGATCTTGGTCACCTCGTCCCCTTCGTGCGCCATCTTGAGAACTTCCCAAATTTCTTTGGCGGTCTTTAATCCTTGCACCTTGTTATACTCCTCTCGACACAAGGAAGCGAGGAGTATAGACGTGGCTTGGGAGTTAAAATGCCTAACTTGGGCGGCATCGTCCAAGTCGTAGTCCTTGTCCCCTACATGTGGTACCTGCGCTCCAAATTCAACTATATCCCAAATGCTTTCGTGGAGTGAGGTTAGGTGATGCCTCATTTTATCACTCCACATGCAATAATCTTAACCATCAAAAATGGTGGTTTGCCTAATGGAACGGAAAGTAAAGGAGCGCGCTTTGAAATACGGGGATAGCAAAGTGGCATCTTACTATACTTCGTGGAGTGAGGTTAGGTGATGCCTCCTTTGAATTGGATCCCTAACTTCAATATTTATTGGTTTGTGTTGAACCTTCATGCACCTGTAGAACATATATTCTAGAGCAAACTAGTTAGTCCATATATTTGTGTTGGGCACTCAACCACCAAAATTAATTGTGGGAAACGGTTAACCCTATTTCCCTTTCAAGATCCATGGTGTCTTGGGCTTCAAAGAAACAAAACTCAGTAGCTCTTTCCACCACCGAAGCTGAGTATATTGCTGCAGGCCATTGCTGTGCACAATTACTTTGGATGAGGCAAACACTTAGGGACTATGGCTTCAAATTGAGCAAAGTCCCTCTCCTATGTGATAATGAGAGTGCAATCCGTATGGCGGATAATCCCGTTGAACACAGCCACACTAAGCACATAGATATCCGGTATCACTTTTTGAGAGATCAACAACAAAAGGGGATATCGAAATTGCTTATGTTAATACCCACAACCAATTAGCTGATATCTTTACCAAGCCACTAGATGAAAAGACGTTTAGCAAACTTAGGAATGAGCTAAATATACTCGATTCTCGGAACTTTGATTGAAACATTGCACACATTACTCATTTATAACCTTTGATCATGTCTCTTTCATTTGGTACAAATGCATATTTCCTATTCTTGTTGTACCAAGGCTAAGACTAACATGCTTTCAAGTATACTTCTATATTTAGTCTCACATTGAAAGGGAAATAGAGTATTCGGCAAAGACAAGGCTTGCACTCTAACTCTGACAGTATCATTTATCATTTGTCGTTACTCAGGAAACTCTCAATTGGTATAAACCTTCACTCATATTTCTTTTACCAAAGGGGGAGGTTTCAATAGGGCTCTCGAGTTCTCCGTTTTTGGCGATTAATGCCAAAGGGGGAGAAAGTATTAAGCCCAAAGCAAAAGGACCGCACCACCATTATTTTAAAATTCTCAAAACTAAAGGAAGAAATTATTTCAATTGATATTTCAGTTAGTATCAAAATTTCAATTTGTATAATTTCATTTGGTATCTGTTTCAAAAAGGAAAATCATTTCAAAAACCCTCTTGAAAGCTAAGGGGAGAATTTATTTAGGGGGGAGCTTTTACTTGGTCAAAGGAAAAAGCATTTGAAACGGGGGGGGGGGATTTCAAATCTTAAAAATGCTTTTCGAAATCATATTCTTATACCTTTGGCAATTTGCAAAAGAATCTGAAAAGTCTTTTCCAAAAGATTTGCAAAAACAAGCAAGTGGTGCAAATGTGGTCCAAAATGTTAATAGAAGAAAGCAATCACATTTATTCTTAGACTTATGTAGAAAGTCTTTCAATTGGTTTAAATCTAAGTAACCTATGCACATCTATCATAATTGCAAACTAGTTACATTTTACACCTTATATTTGCTTTGGTTTGTGTTGGCATCAATCACCAAAAAGGGGGAGATTGAAAGGAAAATGTGCTTAATCATTTCCTATAATCAATTTTGGTGGTTGACGTCCATCACAAACCACGTGGACTAATTAGTTTGCCTAGATGTCTTTTATCTCAGGTGCATAAGGTTCAACATAAACCAAGAAAGAAATTAAGTTGGGGAGTCAACAAAGTTTGGAGCAAAGAACTTGAGAGTGTGCTGTCAGTGGCGCACCTAACACTGTCCGGGGCCCCAAGCCAAGCACCAAGCGAACTGCTCGCTCTCGGGTTTTTCCAAGGGACGCTCCGCTATAATTCAACGGACTGCCCGGTGTGCACCGGACATGTCCGGTGAGCCAACGGAGCAACGGTAACCTGGCGCCAACGGACGACTGCCAAAGGTGAATAGTGCACGTTAGAAGTCAGAGCAGAGAAGTCAAAGCACACCGGACATGTCCGGTGTGCCACCAGACTGTCCGGTGCAGCTACAGGACAAAGAACCTCAACGGTCAACCACTCCAAACCCCAACGACGTGCTGACATGGCACGCACCGGACAATGAATAGTGCGTTGTCTGGTGCACCACCAGACTATCCGGTGTGCCCATCGACAGCAAACTCAGCCAACGGCTAGGAAGTGGTTGGAGGCCATAAATACCCCCCCAACCACCTCCATTCAAACGAATCTAAGATTTCTGAAGTTCACATTCAATACAAGAGCAAAAGCATTCACTCCAAGACACATTCCAAAGGTCAAATCCTCTCCAAGCCTCCAAATCAACTCAACTCATTAGTGACTTGAGAGAGGGTGTTTTGTGTTCTTTTGTTGCTTGGATTGCTTTCTCCTTTCTATTCTCATTCTTCTAAGTGCTTTGTAAAGCTAGCAAGATACACCTAAGTGTGTGGTGATCCTTGCGGGGCCTTAGTGACCCAAGTGATTAAGGAGAAGCCTCGACCGGTCTGTGTGACTGATTAAGAGAGGGAAAGGGTTGGAATAGACCCGACCTTTATGGCCTCCTCAACAGGGACTAGGTTCTTTGGAACCGAACCTCGGTAAACAAATCGCCGTGTTCATATGTGTTAATCTTCACTTGATTTGTTTGCACTCTTACCTCTCTCTAAAGTTCCTTGCTAATATTGATTTGAGTTTGCTCCCAAAGTTATACACATCAATTTGAGCATCTCATAGCAAAAGAAACAATCTTCCATACTCCGATTTAATTCTAACACTAACCCCGGCCTTAGTGCGTGTTTAAAGTCTATAAATTTCAGGTTTCGCCTATTCACCCCCCTCTAGGCAACTTTCACCGGGGCGTATGTATGTACTACCTTGGAAATTTCTGACAAAAATGTCGATGAGGTCGACCCAGTTCTGAATGCAGCCGAGCCTTAGATGTTCTAGATAGACTCGAGGTGAGTCGGTCAAGTATAAGTGGATGTTGCGGACGATGAAGTTGTCGTGATCTGCACCCCAACTTGGCATGCTAGTAGATAGACTTCGAGCCATAGGTTGGGGTTTGACTCCCCTGAGTACTTGGTGACATTCGTAGGTGCATGATATCACTAGGGGACTGACGTTTGGAGGATATGGTGGTCGAAGGTGGGGGGCTAGAAGCGACGGACATGGGATTCAATCTTCATTTGGGTCGAACCCCCCCCCCCCCCCCGCGTCGGCTATACCCATGGCCTTCAGTAGGTCGCTCGTGGTCCTACCCCCACAACTCCTAGTATCTATGACATCTTGTGTATCCTGGATCGTCCCAAGTCATCGGTCGAGTGGGAGCTGGCTAATGTTTCTGAGACTATGTTTGGGTTGTTGGACTGATGGGTGTCCTCTCTAGGTCGTGTCGCGGTCGCGTGCTGGCTGGCTTTGGGTCCATGTCACCGAGACATGGATCTTTTGGCCTGTTGTTGAGCGGCGAGGCCGAGAAGGCCTCGTATTTCGTGCTGGGTCTTTGCGTTCATCCGGTGTTTTTGGTTTTCAGGAATTTGTCGAGGAGTGTCGTTGCAGTAATGATGTTTTGACTTGCACAGAGGAACCATGGGGGTCATTGTCGCCTTCAATGATCCTCCAGTGAATATCCCGCGCTATGGTGCGTGCGTGCCCATCGCTACCTTTGTGGTCGTGCCAACCGCCAGCCTATAGTGACTTGCCCGCCCTTCGGGGAATCCGGCACCTCGGGTCTGGTCTTGACGGCTTTGTGGCTATTTTTTCTTGTGTTGGACTAAAACGCGGTGGGGCGGACGCCGCTGCCTGCAAGTGACGATAGTTCTGTCGGGGTTTCTTCTAAGTCACCCGTACTCGCAGTGTGGGCCTCGAGGGCGCTGGGTCACCGAAGCTGGAGTCAGAGTCTGATAGGAGAATATCATAATTCAATTCCCTACAAACTCGGCATCGACCAGGATGGGCCTTCGACCGTGGACCACATGTCTGGTGATTTTCTCCTCAACATTGTGATAGTCGGGCAGGGGTTCCACAGGGATGCCCGTGCTCAACGCACACTGTGGTCTGACCCCGCTGTCACGAGGGAGCCACAAGTTGTAGTCCCAACTCCTTAAGATCCGAGGGGAGAAACGGTCTGGGTCCTAGGGTGCGATCCAGCAAGGCTCCAAGTAGGAGATCCATGAGCACCTTGGTAATTGTACAAAGGTCATTTGCTTGGGATATTTAAGGGGCCGGGCCGCCGGGGCCCTGAACAGATCTTCCTTAGCAGTGATGATGAAGTCGAGACTCCGAAGCCGGGGCCCCGAAGTGTATGATCGCTCTGTAGACCCATGTGATGTTTACGTCATCCTCCTCACCATAGTATCTCTCCTCGCTGACCAGTGAAAACAAAAAGACCCGAGGTTTCGCACCCTGATAATCATCCTAGGCAAGAATCGTTCTAAAAAAAGTTCCTGTATAACCGAACGATCCTTTAGGCCAAAGGGTATTGATGAAGATTTTAACCCCCCGATCTACCTACTCTTGAACACGTCCTACAACTATTTTCTAAAAAGTCAAAGCCCTGCCACTGCCAAAGGGGGCCTTGACCGTAGCTGATGTGGGCTGCTAAAGGGACAACGAGGCCCACCAACGAGGGCCTTCTACAAACATCCCGTCCCTTCGCCGGCGGGCACGACCATCACTCCACCATGTCCGCCGCCACCTCGGCGGCAGCGGCCGTCTCCTCGTCGCGCCCGTATCCCCTCCTCCAACCCGCCTCCAGCCCCACCCTCGTTTCCTTCCCTCGGCGACAGCTTCCATCTACCTCGGTTGCCCTGTCCGCGCCCTCCCAGCTGTCGTCGCGGGGCTCGCCGCTGGCGCCGGCGGCCAACCCGAAGTACCACAACGCGAAGGTGGACGCGGGAGACGAGGACGCGGACGGTGAGGAGCTCCTGCGGCGGTTCCGTTGGCAGGTGTCCCGCGCGGGTGTCATGGAGGAGATCAGGCGGCGGCGCAGGCACGAGGACGCCCGGGACAAGCACAAGCGCAAGGCGCGGTCGGCGTCGCTGCGGTACCGCCGGAGGTGCGTCCCCCACTGCTCTATGGATCGCTCTCCTGATTAGTGAACTTGATCGCCATGTACGTATAGTTGCTTGGATTGTTGCTCTGCTGTTCCTTGTCTCCGAATTTGAGGTGCTATAAATGACATGATTGCTGATTTATAGCCGTGTTGCCTGATTGTATTTGTAGGGCAAATTCTAAGTGTTGGCGGCTCATTTGACCTTCATGTGCAAGTTGTGCTATATTAACTTATTAAGGTGATATGTGGTCATATATGTGACCACAGTTGTTTGATTGCCAAATTCATCAGCCCATAATTCTTTGGCAATGAACCAACCGAGGTCCCGTTTGGATGCCCTAGTATCTATCTCGATTCAAATCCACTTGTATTCAAGTGGATTCGGATGTAATGTAAACTAGTGTAAGTTCCACCCCAATACGCCCATCACATATGGACTGAGGTGAGCAGGCGCTGGTAGTCATGATCCTGAAGGTGGGACAGCTAGATTATGTCACTGCAGATCATTTCTGAGTGGAAATAGCTGCACATGTGAAATGGTCCTATTTTTGTCTTTGGTATTTAATCTGGTTTGCCAGACCATCATCATAATACTGTGACCATGTTTATAACTCTTTGATCGCTTTTTTTTTAAAAAAAAAGCGGGGTGTTACTCTTTGATCATGAATACATGAGTGTGCATCCCTGGCACGTCCAGGTGCAAGGACATGCCTAATCAAGAACCCATCGGGCGGAATGATCATCTAGCTTTGCACTGAACTATGTGGAACCTATCATCAAGGACATCTCCCCTTTCTGGGGAGGAGAGACCATTGTTTTTGGCAATTTTCAAAGCTCCTCGAGAGTTCAGTAGCGCTGTAGGAACAATATAGGGAACTCCTGACTGACTCCTGAGCCCGACCGTTCCTTTGCAGGCGCTTCAAGGGCCCATATCCTTTCAACGATGACCAGGGGCTCAAGGAGCAGGCCTCTGACGACGAGGAGGAGAACGACAACTGGGAGCTCCCTGCAGGAGAGTTGCCTCCTTACATTACAGGTAGGTGAAGGTGGTCCGACAAATTGAAGCGTGGTTTTGTCTGACGGAGGATTTCGGCGCCTAAATCTTCAGTTCTTTCTGTTAGTCGAGTAGGTGTTGCCAAATTGTTTGCAGCCCGATCGGTGGCCAAAGCATGGCAAACTGATGTAAATCTTGGTTCTGGATGTTATGCCTCGGCAGCAGACTCTCCTGGTCCTGGCTGCTGGCTGTGCTGCGAATGCTTCATCTGTATTGAGTTCTTGTGGATGGATGTACAATGGCTGGTGTGTTCTCACGAGAATTATGATGCTTTCTGGTGGGGAGAAAATGATTTCTGATGCAGATGCAGTTGACACTTTTAAATTTATAATGAGTAATTTTTCGCCTTATATGCATCCCCACTCTGTGATGTCTATGTACCCATAAGACAGTCACACCCTCTTCAGGTTTGCTTTAACTTCGAAACTGCTCAATTATGTTGCAAAATTCAGGTTTGAAAACGTTATACAATGATGTATCATTTAACACGTGCCAGAAGTGACCAGAAACGACATGGAGATCTCAGGCGAAAGAAAGGAGAAGAGCTGGGTAAAGCAGATCTCATGTCTCATTTTCTATCTCATGTTCTATTTCAAATTTCACTTTATAAACTATATTTCTACGTTTCCTATTTTACAAAATGAGGGATTATTGAACATGTGCCAGAATTGTCCAGAGACGACGTGGAGGAAACGACGAGGAGATCAGACGAAGAAAGGAGAAGAGCGGAGGAAGAAAGCCATGTCCTGTCGTTATTCTGCGTACGATTGGGGTTCGCATTTCTTCTCGTCCTCTTTTTTTTTTCCAGAGAGCTCGAAACTCGATAGCTGTTCCTTCCGGAAGCGCATCCGGCCTAATCTCTGACCCCACCTGGCCACCTAGCTGTCTTCCCTTTTGTTTACTGTACCTTGATATGTGTAATTGGCGCTTTAATGAAAAAACAGTGTAGCCTCTCAAACCCGTGACCACGAGTATGTTCTACAACCTCTGTTCTAAAATACTCCCTCCATACCATAAAATAATGCATATTTTTTTTGACAAAATTTTTTGAGTAAAACTTTGACCATTAATTTTTTTAAAAAATATGACACAACAAAAACAAATTAAGCATTATATTAAAGTAATTTTTAATACAAATTTGAGTATATAAAAGTTATACACTAAAAATATATGTTTATTGCTGAATTGTTGGTCATGTTTTAAAATACCGGATTTTCTAAAAATATACATGCCTTATTTTTATGGGATTGGGAGAGTAACACTTTATCACATATTTTAGGGAGCTAAACAATGATCTTAACTACGACCAAATATATACAGATGCAATACTAACATTTGTGGTACGAAACTAAACATTGTTAGATTAACCATGTCATACAATTTCTATAATAAATCTATTAGAAATTTTAAATATTGATAGTGTTTTTGATTGAATTGTTCAAAGTTCAGCTTAATTAACTCCTTGTATATATATAAGGATTTTTTGGAATGAGCAAGTACTACTTCCAACGTAATCATAATTATTTCAAGTATATATATGTGGATTCACCTTGAAAGCTACTTGCGTAATGTTGCATTTTTCTTTTTGCTTCTTCTTCTTCTTCTTCTTTTTTTTTTTGCAACGAAGGGGAATTATATAGCAAAACTCGGTACATGGCCTTTTCGGAATTACGTGTCCAAAAACACAAAAATGATTGATTGAGATTCTTTCATTGTCTTCCTCTTCGATGGCCGCATCGAACGTGGCCTTGTTGAACACCAAAGCGAAACTAGTGGGCATGTGACAAGATCCGACATTTTGGAGCTAATCCGGAACACATGTTTGGAAGCAAGACTAATGAAGGAAGGGGTCTAAATAGTAAAGGACTTTTGGTCTCTCGATCCTCTTCATTAGGCTATCAAATTCCACTTTACAAACATTATCAAAATATGTCATCTATATTTCTGCGTCCCCTATTTTATACGATTTATCGAAGATAACCTCAACCTTCTTCCAAACAAGCCCGTAAAGTAATATAAGAACATCAGCAATTCAATCAACACAACAGTCCCAGGAATTAGGGAACATCGACAGTTGAAGTAGTCAGTATAATATAGGTTGCAGACTCAGCACCTCAAACACTTGATTTGTCATGCTAGACTCAGCATGGTTTTCTCTCCGGGACTATCACGAGGTCTATGACTCACGAAAAGTCAAAATAACTTCTGGCCGGGAGCAGAAAGGGCCGCAACGCGAATGAGGTTGTGAGATTAGGGGGTGCATAATAATGGAGGAGCATTCTCAGAGATGGTATGGCAAAGCAAAGGTGTGCCCAGCCAACAGCCTACCTGTCCAACGCGAGAACCTTCCAAGCCTCCAACCAGGCGAAAGCGCCCAGCCTACCAAGCTGCAGCTCAGATCTGTAGCCACGCTCACTCTTTTGGAGCCATCTTCAGACGGCAACATCACCAGGCACACGCCCGTGCCAGCTTTTGTATTGTTGCCCATAGTTTTTTGCTTGATTACTACAGATGAACTAACACCAGGAACAAAACAACCCCTGATTTTTGACTTGGCTGTCTCTGTCATCGGACCTCGTGCACCAAAACAGGAGAGGAAGGAGACCTAAGGTTTTGAGAGCTCAGTAACCTAAGGTGGTGAAGAAAACAATGGTCATGGGATGTTGTAGATGCAAAGTCTCTCAGAATAGGTAGGATTAATGCAGAGGTCACACTATGTAGATGCAGTGTGCTTCGTGGGTTTTCACATAGACAGAGGAGACCAATATTCTTCTTTCACATAGACAGGAAGGTGCACCATCCTTTTCTTCATCGCAAACGACGACAGCTTGTGCTTACAGAATTGAGTGTAAAAATATATCAGAAGAAGACAGAAAGTCAGGCAGGCATCCTATTCATTCCCTCCTTTCGTCAAGATAACTTACTACCTACCTTTCTTTTTATCTACAAAAGAATCACATGTAAAAAGAAAAATAAAAAAGAAACAGATGGCTCTAAAAGAAGTAAGAACAGGAAAAAAAAAAGAAAACCTCAAATGACTAACAGAGAGCAAACCACTCTTCTACCTATCCTTTTCGTTTACTTGTTTCTTAATTCCCTGTCTCTCTGTATGTATACCCCCATCAATCATCATCTACCATGGAAGGCTTCCAGTGGCCGGGTCTGCGAACGCCTTCTGCACGAAATCCTTAAGCCCGGTGTCGTACACTTCGCAGAACCGGCGCGGCCAGTCCTCCGGCTCCACCGGCCTAGTCCCCAGCCCCGGCGCCCTGTCCCTGGACCCGACGTTCTCCTCGTCCCGCCAGTCGGCGACGTAGGTCGCGACGCGCCCGGAGAACTTGTCCTTGAACACCTCCCAGACCTGGTACTTGTAGTGGTTGACGAGCATGGCGCCCTGGCCGACGTTCACGTACCTCGCGCCCTCCCTCAGGTGGAAGTGGTGCACCACGTTGACGAGCGACGGGTTCAGCGCGTCGGGCCTCACGATCGACTTGTGGCGCTCCGGCGCCGCGAGCCGGCAGGTGTAGCCCGTCGTCACGCCTTGCTTGGGGATCCTGGTCCGCCCCGAGGGCCCGAAGCTGTGGCATGCTGTCCTCAGCTCGCCCACCCGCGGCCTGTTCGAGTAGCTCCGCAGGATGTCTGGCAGGGTCGTCTGGTTGCCGGGGAAGTGGAGGAACTCGTCGACGTCGATGAACCCCACCCACTCGCAGCTCTCCCGGGCCCTCAGAGCGCAGTGCGCGAAGCCAGCCTCCTGGGACTTCGTCCACGGCCACAGGTGGCGCGTCACGTTGTGCGTCGACGGGTCCATGGTGCCGAGGACCTGCTCGATGCCGTCGTCGCTGTTGTTGTCGTAGATGAACCACCGCTCCACGCCGACGCGCGAGTGGTAGATGATCCATTCCCTGAGGAACCTCGCCTGGTTGCGGAGCATGGTGCACACGCACATTGAGTGCGCCTTTGGCCGTCGTTGATGATGCCTGTAGTTGTGCCGAGGAGGAAGTGGCTCAGGTTCAGCGATCGAGGGCAGCGTGGAGTCCCTCTGCCCCTTCGTTCTGATGGAGACCAACATCGGCTTGTCATTGCCATTAACATTGCCGTTGGGATCAGTTGTCATCCTGAGGTACCGGCGAACGCGAGCTGGAGTCACGCACCGGAAAACCTCTTGTGCGGCAGAAATCACAGGGGATGTGAGCACACGCTGCTTTGGCTTCGACAGGTCACGGCCGAAGACGCACTGGTACCTCGACGCCACACCCAACCGGCCTGGCCGGAGGTTCATCCCCTTGGCGAACACCACGGTGGAGTTGTCCCTGCTGTCAACGAGGGCAGCGTACACAAGCCTGTCCCACTGCAGCGGCGCCACCGGAGGGGACAGGGACAGGGACAGAGAGACGTCCACACCGGATGGCTCGGCAGGGCAGTGAACGAAGCTGGGTCCGTCGGGCGAGGAGGCGGCCAAGAGGGGTCGGTGGCGGCGCAGTTCCGAGGAGTTGGCGGGGGAGTACAGGCACTGGAACCGCTCGGGAGCCGGCAGCGACGGCCCGTCCTTGAGGATCAGGAGTACACGGTCCGGCATGGCGACCGCGTGCCGGATTTGGACTGACGGCAGCACGGTGGTGTCGGCGCTGCTGCCACCTCGCTGCGCTCTGGCATCGGAGGAAATGGCGTTCAGGGTTGCCGCCGGCCACGCCGTCCTGAGCACTGGCCGGAACGTTGCTGCATCAGAGACAAGAACATGAGCACCTCGTCTATAGTGAAGAAACAAAGCAAACAAACGGACAGACACATTCTTCATGTGATGGCGTGAGTTTTTCCTGATGTATTCACTTGGTAACGTTCCAACCCAGGTCAGGTGCGTTTCCAGTGAACTCATTAGCAAATAGACCGAAACGAAATCCGAATCCAACGCAAATTTCCCGCGAGTGGTACGACCACATTCAGATCTACCGCAACGCCCCCACAAAAAAAAGAACCGCCTTTTTCCTCGTCTTCCCAACAACGAACACCAAACACATACCAAAATCGTATCTAAAAAACGAGAAATTTGTCGCCCCAATAATTGTTAATACCACCACGCTCCAAGCACAAGATTCTCGTGACAATACAATTCCGGCGACCCGCCTAAACCCCACCAAGATCCGAGAGTCCACGCCGGGAGAAGGCAGAAAGTTCAGTGAGGAGGCAAATGGGGAGGAAGGCTGAGCTCACCTCCAATGACGTGCACGCCGCCGAGGACGACTACGCCGGCGCACAGGAACGCGAAGAGCGCCGCGAAGACACGCCGCTGCGGCGCCGCCGCCACCGACCGGTGGGCCCTGGCAGCAGGCGAACCGCAGCCGCCGCCGCCGCCGCCACTTCCAGCCGCCGCACCGCCCTTACAGCTCCCGAGCCTGCTCAGCTTCCTCTCCTTCGCCGACATCGCCATCGCCGGCGCCAGTCACAACCGCCGCTGCCGCTCCGGCAGCAGCCCAGATCCCAAAGCGGCGGCAGCGAGCCTCACAGGCCCACAGCATCCGCAACGCGCTACGGGGAGTCAGGGAGCATCGGCGCCCCGCCAATATCTCGACTGTTAGTTAGTTGCCGTGGACGAGGGAGAGAGAAGGCGAAGCGGCGGCGGGGGCCGGCGAATCCGGAGCGGTAGTTGCGTTCGCAAGGAAGGAAGCTTGCTTTGCCGACTCCTGCTGCTGCAGCAGTGCCTGGTGGTGGTGGGCAACCGGCGCGTTTATACCTGCGCCCACGCCTCTGACCGGTGGGGCCTGCGCGTTCCTCCTGATCCCACACGTCGGTGGCGTGAGGCACGCCGCGAAGCGCGGTCCTGCGACGCGTGGCTGGGAATGACGTGTGGGCCCGTTGAGACAACGCGCCAGTGACCGGTGGGGTCGCTTCTAACGGCACGGACACGTCGGGCCAATGGGGCGGCGGCTTCGCTGGGTGTGGTTATTTCATATGGACATGCTGTATGACAGTAGGGTCAGGAAGCATGGGTCCACTATGCCAGTTACCGAGGTTGGGGGTAGGCCTTGGTGTCTGGTGATTTGGATGCAACGGCAATAATTGGTGCGCACATGGGGGGGGGGGGGGAGGGGGAGGTATTATTCTGCAATTCTGCCTGTCCCTTGGTGGAATTTTATCTACTACTCCTGAAAATAACTAGTCATACTTCTCACATATAATCTCTTTTCATTCCCATTCACTTTATTTCTTTGCTTCAATGCAATTATTATTAGGGAGCAGAAACAAGAAACAATAATATGGATGAATAAAAAAAAGCAGATTTGGCAGAGCATGGAAAGAGAATGCCATGAACGCCAGAGTTAGCAAAACATGAATACATAGTCCCTGGTTTCGCAGCATGTTTTTTTGAACTTTAGAACCTCACAAAAATACTGGAGCCCTGTTTTTACCATTTAATTTTGTGAATGCGAGGTTTAGTTTATAGCAGTTGATGGCTACTTCCGTGTCGGTTAAAAACTTGTACGAGGGGGCGAACGAGAGAGGGAGTTGAAAACCTGCATCCAACCAATCTGGAGGGCATACAGAAAAGCCATCATAAAGAAAGAAAGACACTTGTCCTGGTAAAAATGCTTTATTGACCGTCCTGCTGTTCCTTCCTCTGCCTTTGCCTTTCTGTACAATTTTCCTCTTCAGCTACTGTGAACTGTGAAGCAGCACATGATGACTAAAAAGGTTTCAGAGAACCAACCCGATCAATGGTTGCCCTATTAACGCTATGTCTACTACTATACCAGATCTGTCGAAGTGGTTTGTCCTTATGGATAATAGTCATTACCATCTCACGAAGAAAAGAAAAAAAAAGGTTTAAAAGATGAGAGACCAACAGTTTAGGATTTGGCTGTGCTTAGCTTCAGCATTGGCTTTGAATGAAACGAGCCATGCCGTGTAGATGAAAAATCTTATCTGAGGCCTGAGATGCAGGAAGCGGAATACCTGAAACACAAGAGGCACGGCAAGGGTGCTTTCTGGTCAGAGTTTGTTAGAAAGCATAACTGGTTTTCAGAACTTTTTTTCCTGGACATGCACTACTCATGACAGAGAGTATCAAGCACATGATTTTTCCGGTTGAGCTGTGTGCCTGGCTGCCTGGCTGCGTGTGTGTATAAAAGGGCAGCACCATCAAAGCTGGGAGCATGGCAAATTGGCAACCCAAACATCTATTAGCTAAGCTCTGAAGGCAAGGGATGTAGAAAACTGAACTCTGCCATGTTGTCTTCAGCTCCGTCTCGGTTTTCTCCAACATCTTATCTTCAGTGCCGCTATCAGTAGCCGCCACTGCAAAATCAAGCGGAGTACTCCTACATGGATTAGAGTAAGGTACTTAGCTTGGCCAGGGAGGGAACTCCGAGCTGAAACTTGGGCAATTTCTGGTTGAGAAAGAAAAGACACGACTTGGTTTCCTCCAATTTCTCATGTTCGGTTGATCAGATGTGTAGGTGGCAGTGCAGCAAGATGAGACCTGTCTGAAGAATTTGGAAGCTGAAGGTGCGCGTTGGCAGGAACCAAGTCTCCAGCTGCACGCACGGCACAAGATTTGGTTTCCTCCAATGTCTCATCTTCAAATGTCTCAAATCAATGCAAATCTGGAGGCGTTTGTAGGATCATTATTATCCTTCAAATATAGTGTTTCTAGTTAAGCAAAGTAATGGGCTCTTTGTTTGCACCAATTTGGCGTTTCGTGTTAGACAATTTCATATTGGATGAACATTTCCAAATTCAATACTGACAATATCATATATTTGTGGTTTCAGATTGGACTGAGGGGCCATCATTTGTTTTTGATGAAGTAATTGTGCAATAAATTCCCTATAAAAACACAACTATCTACAAGTGTGCTAGCAGTAGAACTGATCAATTTATTTGTGATGAAGTTTAGTGTTTCTCAGGTATGAAATATTTGGATCATTCATATTTATTTCTTGTAACGGAATATAAATGTACTTGATTGTTCCATTGATGAAAATATATATTTTTTCTTGTCTTATGTTTTTCATACACTATGGATTGTTAACTGATACACTTTGGATTGTTCACATATGGTATGTTTTAAATCGGTTCCAGTTATGAAAGGTTACTATTTTGTGATGGATTGTCACCTGCTCCACCGCCTTCGCTTTCTTCAAGTCCTTACACCCGCACCACCTCCTCGTCCACCGCCCTGGACCCTCTACCCCTTGGCCATCACCGGCGCGCCCGTGTCACACCCGGTTTTGGAAGGCAAACCGAATGCGAACCATGTACGTGCCAGGATCAGAAACTCACGTACATAACGATTACATAATTGGACATCATCACACAATGCTTGAAATAAATAGTAGAAAGGTACTTTATTACATCAAGATGTCTAATACATCCATAGAGTCTAATACATAACCATTGTTCAACATAATTATCAAAGTGCGGAATTACGAAACGTAGATGATAAGCCTACAGAGGCAGCTGACTGGGGGGTTGCCACTAAAAAGAACTAGAACTCGTCGTATTCCTGAAACTCCTCGAAATCTTCCATGTTGCCAGCATCACCTCCCGAGTACTGAGTACAGTGGGGACAACCTGGGGCGGGGTGGTGTGTAAAGCAAGGGTGAGTACACATCAACGTACTCAGCAAATGTCCCGTTTGGCTAAAGTGGACTAGCTATATATGGGGTTGAGGGCATGCAGTTGTTTTTAAGTTAGTCAAGTATTTATTATTATTAGTAGAGCCAACTTTTAGTAATAAACCCAGTTATTACTCAAAAGTACTTCCTCAAACGAGGAAATACCAAAGATCAGATTTTATAACCAACATTCTTAATCATCATCATAAAAGTATCCAAAGTTCTTCTAATCAAAGAGGATCCCAAGGCTGCTCTTAACCGTAAGCTCGGCTGATATACCAGTTTTTTTAACACTCTGCAGAGGTTGTACACTTTACCCACAAGTCGCGATCCCTTTATGCCTTGGGTCGATCAAACCCTCAAACACTACCAAGGTGAGTTGGCAAGGTTTCACTACATAGCCTTTACAAAGACTCCCCTAGTGCATAGCTGCTTGTTAGGTTTCGCCAGTCGTACAAATCCAGTACACCTCCCTAAGGTGGGTGATTAACAAAACCAAATCGAAAGAACCTCTGCACCCCAACCTTGGCAGAGCGAGCACTATGCCTCGGCCCCCATTGATGGCCCTCCGGCAAAGCCAACTACACCCCCAGGTTCATCTAATTAATCAGCTAAGGGCGTCCCATTCCACCCTCATGGTTGTACTGTTATCTCGGGTGGTCACTCCACGAACAGGTCCTTACGGAGAGGTACTCAGGAAAAAGGCCTGAGTCCCCTAAGGTATCACAAGATCATCCATATAATCAGGATAACAGTATCGTATCATAAATATTCACATCATGTTCATTGATTAAGTTAAGGCAATAGCAACATGCTAACCATAGTAACCCAAAAAGATAAACAAGGATAAATGAATACAAACTAGTCAATCCTTAGGTTTCATAAAGTAATGTGGGACAGTGAATTATAAAGTATGTAGGACAAAATAGGTTAGAGGACACTTGCCTTCACCAGGTTGCTGCTCAGGGAGGTCTCCAACTACACACTCAGGAACCTCGGATTGCTCGTTGTCTAAATAAAGCGAGCATGCATTCAATATATTTGGAAAGTACAAATGGACATCACACCAAACATGTACAAACATTGGAACACATCTTAAAAAGACACAATACTACATAGGGGATACTGAATTCAAAGTATAACGTAAACTATGGCATATATTAACTTTATTTGAAAATAGATTATTAATTCCCTAAGTGTTATATACAAGTACATAACATAGTTCAATTTATTTTATTGTGACCTATAATTTAGAACAGAGGTAAACTCATGTAATACACATTATTAATCTCACAAGCTTACACATGTTTAAATCTCCAAGGTTCTCCTTTTATTTATTTTGTTAAATAAACAAAAATACATCTACATTAGTTCATATTCAATCTTAAAATTAGAGTGTGCAGACAGGAAGTGAAACCATTTTATTTAGACAGAGAATAGTTCTATGAACATTTTGCAATTTGAATCACTAAATTTGGAGTTCATATGCAAAAGTTATGAAATAAACAAGTTTGGGAATTCAAAATATGAAATTAGGGCTAATTCTGTGAATATTTAAAAGTCCAGGGCTAAATCTGTAAGATTATAGGGGTCTGCGCGTGAAAACTAGGGATGGCGGTTTGTGAAAGCTCTCTTGTGAGTTTTGGTGTTTGGATGACAACTCAATTAAAGGACTAACAGTGTACTAAGTGTTGAACAGGTGCTTAAGGTAAAGCTAACAAGGTTCAACAAGTGAACAAGTGTGATGGTCCAAGGACTAGATGATGATAGATAATGGGCATCACAAGTAAGATGGACATTGCAAAAGTGATACTCGGGTGCGTAGCTCGGAGACAACTGATCAAGCCAAGGACGGAGGCAAGAAGAGCTTCGAGGTACCAAGTGCACGGGAGAAGGTCAAGGAGGCTGAGGAACCCAAAGCCAAGGGTGAAGAAAAAGGCTTGCAAAGTCAAGGGTGATCGAGTTGAGAACAGCTACGGCACATCAAGGATCACTACATAAGGACGTGACTTACAACCAATGAGGAAATATCTATAGGTATGTGGTGTAAGTCATAAGGCTCAAGATCAAGCTCTAAGAAGGAGATCAAGGTCACTAGAAGGAGAACAAGTGTCAAAACCAGAACTGGAAGCAGCCCAAAAGAGCTAAGTTCACCTTAATCTTTAGTTTGGGTTGTTCCGATGTTTGGAGATGTTCTATGTGACCTTTGCAGGATGTTGGAGCTAAGAAATGTCAATATAGATTAAGTCAAGCTGACTTGATGATTTATGAGTCCAACATCAAAGCTCAAGCATGACAAATGCTATAGATGTAATAATTAAGAGAAGGTATGTTTCTAGACTTAGTACATTGGTTTTTGTGTACTAATATACTTGTCTAAGTGTTAGAAACAGAAGGAAGAAGAAAAGGAAAGAGGTGCAAATGGCTTGGCTGTGTACAACCAAGACTCAGCTCGGTCTGGCACACCGGACTGTCCGGTGGTGCACCGGACGGTGTCCGGTGCGCCAGGTTGAACCCCGGTGAACAGGCCGCTCTTGGGAGGGGGCTCGCGATGTACGGCTATAATTCACCGGACTTTCCGGTGGTGCACCGGACTGTCCGGTGAGCCAACGGTCGGCTGGGCCAACGGTCGGCCGCGCAATCCGCGCATAACGCGTGGCCGAGCCAACGGTCATATGGGGGCACCGGACTGTCCGGTGTGCACCGGACAGTGTCCGGTGCGCCAACGGCTCCAAGACAGCAACGGTCAACTGCGCCATTTTGGGAAGGAAATCGGGCACCGGACGGTGTCCGGTGGTGCACCGGACGGTGTCCGGTGGTGCACCGGACTGTCCGGTGCACCAACCGACAGAAAGCTGATATTGCCTTCCAAATGAAGTCCAACGGCTCCTAGGCCCCTTGGGTCTATAAAAGGGACTCCTAGGCGCCTCCAAGAGAAGTACAAGTGCAGCCAACCAGTGTAGACATCACTCGAATCAATTCTCACTCTCCCTCTTATGTGTAACTCTATAGTTTGTGTAGAAGGCACAGCTATAAGCCTTTAGAGAGAGGAGAAGTGCTGCCTAGAGCTAGAGCAAGGTCTTGAGCGTATCGTTACTCTACCGAGGTGCTGCCGAGAAGTTTGTAAGCAGCCACGGTGTTGTTGTAACCCAAATCAATAGTGAAAGGCTCTATCTGTCATACTGACAGATCTGAGCAAACGGAGGAAGGAGTTGAAATAGACTCCAAGCCCAGGTGTGGCTAACTCCAACGAGGACTAGGCAAGCATTTCAGGCTTGGCCGAACCTCAGGATAAATCCTTGCGTCTGTGTGCTCTGTTCTGTATTGTATCCTGACTCTCTACCTTACTCGTATTTATATCTGCACTTCAATACTTATCTGTTGTATAAGCTTCATTTGAAGTGCAGGACATTTTGAGATAGGATCTTCCATTCCGCTGCAACCTACTCGAAGGATCTTCTCATTCCACCGCGTACGAAGTCTTCGAGTAGAGTAAGAATTTAAGTTTTAAATTGATAAGTTTTATTCGCCTATTCACCCCCCCCCTCTAGGCGACATCCAGATCCTGTTCTCGGGTCAAAGGGAACTTTCAATTGGTATCGGAGCTAGGCCTCTCCAGTGTGGGCTTAGCCGTCCGGAGATGACGATGTCGTCACAAGAGGTAACTGTAGAACTTCTTTTAGGCGATGGCTCTAATTACAAGTCTTGGTCTGTCTCTATTTATAGTGCTTTCATGAGTGTTGATCCTGATTTGAGACAGGTCTTTAGTAGTAGTATTTTTCCCTCTAATATTAGTAAAAATCCTTCCAATGAAGAACTAAGATGTCTAACTCTAAATCACCATGCATGCAACATCTTAGTTGATTCTCTATCTAGAGGTGCCTATTTTGTCATCATGAGTAGTGATAGTGATCTATTTGTTGATGCTCATGATTTATGGAATAGGATTAAAGAAAAATATTTTGTGGCAAACTGTGATGCTCCTACTCCCTATATTACTTGTGATACTAACCATTCAAAGGGAGAAGAACAAGAACGATGGCACCCAGACGATGAATCCACCTCGTCGATTGGTTTGTTCTCCACTAGTGATGAATGTTTTGTTGCTAACAATAACGGTGGAGACGAGAGCCATGATGAGGAGGAATATGAGGATGATAGCGAGGATGAATCTTCATCATCACAAGGTACATTTTCCTGTATTGTTTCCACTGACATTAATGACAGGGAAAATGAGACCGATGATGTGGAAGAAGAGGAGATTCGTCGTTTCTACAACCATCTCAACAAAGCGGACAAAGCTCTCTTGATTAAGTTGTTGAGAAGAAACAAGGAACAAGGCGAGACGCTTCTCAGGCTAGAGGAGACTCTCATCAAAACCAACGACAGCCTGGAGAAGATGACCAAAGAACATGAGGAGCTAAAGTACTCTCATGGGAATTTGGTCCAACGGTATGAATCGATTTTAATTGAGCAAAGAAATAATCATGATGTATTATCTAATGCTGCTCAACTTAAAATTGAAGATTCTATGCTTAGGAATCAAGTAGAATTGTTAAGTCATGATAACCTTGCTCTTACTGAAAAATATGACTTATTGTCTTGTTATCATGATAATCTCTTGGATAGACATATCATGCTTGAAGTTGCTCATGAGGTCGTAATTACGAACTTAAATTCATGTGAACTTCATTCTTGCACAAGTACACATTTAGATAATTCATCACCATGTGCTAACCCCTGTTGTTCAAAAGAAAGCCAATGTTTGAATAAGCATCAAGCTGCAGGGTCACAAAAGAAATTGTGTGGGAACAAGAAGCAAAGACAACTGAGGAGAAGACACATTGCTCAACTCTCTCAAGATATCCACGGGCGCGTGGTGAAGAAGCTTGAGAAAGGAAAAACTGCAGCAAGTGTCAAGCTCAATAAGAAAAATGTTCCTAAAGATGAAGAAATCAACATGAGCTTGGAAAAAGGTAAAGATTCAATTAATCATGTTGTTTGCACTGACCTTCTCTCCATGTCATTCAAGTACAAAAAGGGAAAAGGAAAAAGGAGGTGTTTCAAGTGCAAGAAGTTAGGCCACCTCATCGTGTCTTGTCCGTACAAAGACAAGAATGAAGGGACAAGGAGTTGTTTTGGATGCAACAATAAGGACCACACGATCACTTCATGTCCGGTCATGAAGAATCAAGGATGTGCATCCTCTAAGGTGACCCTCACCAAGGAAAATGACACACAGCAAGCGTCATGTCAGGTTGAGCGACGCTTCTGCTACAAGTGTGGTGAGCAGGGTCATCTATCCAAGGTATGTTATAAAGGTAAGATTCCTAAGCAAGTGAATTTGTGTCAATCTTATTCGCGTAGGAGACCCAAATCATACACTTGTGCTAGATCTATAACGAGATCACCTAGAACTAGCACAAAGGCAATTTGGGTACCAAAGGCACATTTAGATGATCATTATGTACCCATCCCGAGATGGGTACCAAACTGTGCTAACTAGACCATGCAGGTACCTTGAGATGGACTGGAGACCATGGGAGAGCTTAAGACGGTTATCTAAAACTCTATGCTTAAGCTGTTAATTGTTTTGGTGTTTATTGACCCAAGGTTGAATTATTGTGAAACACTAATCCCATGTTCATCTCAAGTGAAATAAGGTGTATAGGTCCTGAATCATTATTGGTGAATCAAGTAAAGGACTTCGATGAGAATCTACAACTTGCTCTCCAAAGGATGGTACCCGTGTATTTTAAGTACATAATTGCAATTTAGTATTGCTCTTAAGTTGGCTTGTTGTGCTACCTGTCTTTGGAGTAGTTATGCTTTATGATTGCCTGTGTTAAATGAATCATAATGATGTTTGCTCAATCATGACTGGTGCTATATAGGATATATCTTTTGAATCATTCATGGGTAGCTCTTTCATTTGTTAACATGTAACTTTTTGTAAGTCATGCTATGTGCAAATATGACATTTTGTTTAGTGCATGTTCACATGATTACCCTAGTTTAGTATTGTGTGAATTTCAAATCCATGTTGTGCCCTTTTGAGCTATGAGGTGCGTGAGCAAAAGGAGCCCTGAATTGGTGATAACAAGTGCTCTCATAAAGGCAAAGGTATGGAGCTATGCAATTTCATTAAATATTCTTGAAATTCCATTCATTGTGATCATAGCTATGTTCTTGTCTTTCAATTGGTAATATCTTGACTTAGGTAATTTATGCCTTTAAAATGTTGTTTCTTTTGTGCACCTAAGAAACCTTCTTAATTATGGCATGCTTAGACATTTTGCTTTATATACATGATTGTGTTAATCTTCAATTGGTATATGCAATGATAGTTAAGTATGAAGCATGTCCAAGTTGCGTAAATGTTAGACTTCCTGTGAGTATTCAATTGGCTTAGGTGCTCCTGAGGCATGCATTGTTGTATTTAGTCAACCTTTCATTTAGCCTTCAATTTGTATTAAGTGGCTCTCAATTTGGTATTTAATTGATATCTCTTTGGGATGAAAGTGATGGAGTATGCCTTGACCAAGGTATGTTGTGATCCCCTCTAGTTCTGAGGAAGCTAGAATGTGCAAAGTGCAAGTCATTCAAATACTTGATGCACAACTTGAGGGGGAGCACACATAACTTGTGTCTTTTGAGACTAACTGTTTCTTGAGCAATCTTGTATAGTCTCTAGGTGGAAAAGAGAAGATAAGCAAGAAATGGAGCAATCAGGACTTGGGTACCTCTGTAAGTCAAGAAAGTGGTATCTCAAGTCGTGAGTAAGTGCGTATTTTTAGATTGCTCATGCTCTATAATATCTGGTGATAATAGATGTTTATTCTTAAATATCATGGAGCTATGATAATAAATGAACTTTGCAATTGGTATCTTTCAATTAGTAGCTGTGATAGTTTGCTTCAATTGACATCTTTTGATAATCATTAGAATAGAAGTTTCTTCTTGAGCCCAATACTATAACTTGTTCTAAGTTTGGTGTCTTAGCAACAAGAAAAAGTTAGGATAAAGAATCAGGCACAAGTGTGGAGAAGCTCTCGAGAGATTAAATACTTTCAAGATGGGAAGTACACTACAACATGGTAAAGGTACAAAAGGAAGTATTAATCTTTTTGCATATATGTATCTTACCTAAACATGATAGTGCATATGTTCAATAAGTAAGGGGGAGTTTTGATAGTCGTTTTCCCTCCTTAAACACCCTGCTGTCCCTTGACATCATCCTATGTTTTTGCTTGAGTATGGTTTTTGGTGTTTGATGTCAAAGGGGGAGAATTTGTGTATTAAAGCTTATCTCAACCTGAGAGGAAAGCTTATCCTAAGGGGTGATGTGTTAGTTTAAGCTTTGCTAGTGTGTTATTCATATGCTTCTTGCAGTATTATATGCATCATATGGACTAGTGTTTCAGCTGCGATGATTTTTTTTTGGCTTCTATAGTATAATAGATAGTCATGTGGATAATGGTGCATGTGGTTAGATAGTCATGTGGATAATGGTGCATGTGGTTAATGGTGCTTTAAGATTGTTTTAAATTAGTATCTTAGTTTAAATTGGTATTAGTTTGAATTGGTATTAGTTTGAATTGGTATCTTAATGGTGAATAGTGGTAGGTTGATATTCCTGTGATATATCCACTAATTTGAATGGTGTTTAACTCTGATTATATGCATTTGTGTGTTATAGCATCATGGTTTGATTCCTGACACAATGCATCCTAAAAAGTGCTAAGGTGTAGAAATGTTTCGAATTGCCTAAGTATGTGCAATTTGGCGTCTGAGGCCAAAATTATGTTTTTGAAGTAAGCACATATTTAGGGGGAGCATTCTATAAACTTAGAATTCAAAATTTGTGCTTAAAATCTTATTCTTATGTGAGCTTTAATTGTGTTGCCATCAATCACCAAAAAGGGGGAGATTGAAAGCTCTCTTGTGAGTTTTGGTGTTTGGATGACAACTCAATTAAAGGACTAACAGTGTACTAAGTGTTGAACAGGTGCTTAAGGTAAAGCTAACAAGGTTCAACAAGTGAACAAGTGTGATGGTCCAAGGACTAGATGATGATAGATAATGGGCATCACAAGTAAGATGGACATTGCAAAAGTGATACTCGGGTGCGTAGCTCGGAGACAACTGATCAAGCCAAGGACGGAGGCAAGAAGAGCTTTGAGGTACCAAGTGCACGGGAGAAGGTCAAGGAGGCTGAGGAACCCAAAGCCAAGGGTGAAGAAAAAGGCTTGCAAAGTCAAGGGTGATCGAGTTGATAACAGCTACGGCACATCAAGGATCACTACATAAGGACGTGACTTACAACCAATGAGGAAATATCTATAGGTATGTGGTGTAAGTCATAAGGCTCAAGATCAAGCTCTAAGAAGGAGATCAAGGTCACTAGAAGGAGAACAAGTGTCAAAACCAGAACTAGAAGCAGCCCAAAAGAGCTAAGTTCACCTTAATCTTTAGTTTGGGTTGTTCCTATGTTTGGAGATGTTCTATGTGACCTTTGCAGGATGTTGGAGCTAAGAAATGTCAATATAGATCAAGTCAAGCTGACTTGATGATTTATGAGTCCAACATCAAAGCTCAAGCATGACAAATGCTATAGATGTAATAATTAAGAGAAGGTATGTTTCTAGACTTAGTACATTGGTTTTTGTGTACTAATATACTTGTCTAAGTGTTAGAAATAGAAGGAAGAAGAAAAGGAAAGAGGTGCAAATGGCTTGGCTGTGTACAGCCAAGACTCAGCTCGGTCTGGCACACCGGACTGTCCGGTGGTGCACCGGACAGTGTCCGGTGGTGCACCGGTGTAACGCCCTGAATTTGGGGGTAGAATTTTTTCTTCTTTTCTCTCACCAAATTCAGGCATTACCCTTTTATTTTCCCTTTTTCCCCTCGCTAAACCTTGATCTTTTCCAAAGTCATAGCGGGTTTTGGCTTTAGACCTCGTGTAAAGCAAAACCTTAAAATACTTTATTTTGTGTGATGCACCATGCCGAACCATGCATACTTTTTGATTGATTAAAAATGTGAATGCTTTCATCTAGAGGAAATTAGATTTTAGAAAAAGGAAAACCTTTTTCTCCTCCCCTTCCCCCCTCCTTCCCTATTTCGGCCCAGCCGCACCCCCCTCCCCCTTTGGGCCCAGCCGGCCCAACCGTCCCCCCCTCTCCTTTTTTTTCCTTTTTCCAAAAATCCCCTCCCTCTCCCTCTCTCTCTCTCTCCCTCATCCTCACCCTAACCCTAGCCGCCGCCGCCCCTCACCCGCGCTGCCGCCGCCCCTCCCCGGCGCCGCCGCCGCCGCGCCCCCCTCCGGTGAGGCCCTCCCTCCTCTCTCCCTCCTCTCTCCCTCCTCCCTCTCCTCCCTTCGACGCTCTCCCCCGCGCCCCGCGCCCCGCGCCGCCCGCCTCGGCCCCCGACTCGGCCGCTTCGGCGAGCTCGGCTCGGCCACGGCCCCGGCTGCCCTGGCCGCCCGCGCCCCCGACCCCGCCTGACTCGGCCCCGCCCGCGCCGCCTCTCCCCCGACCCCGGCCCCGCCCGCGCCCGGCCGGCTCCGCGCCCGGCCGCCCCTCGCCACGGCCCGGCCGCCCGCCTCGGCCTAGCGCCGGCGTCCCCCGCCCCCGGCTCGTCCGCCTCGCCCGCTCGGCCCCGCCCCCGGCCGTTCGGCTCGGCCGCTCCGGCGAGCCCCGTCCCACACCGCCCCGGCTCGGCCCCGGCCCCGGCCACCCCGGCCGCCCGCGCGAGCCCCGCCCTCGCCCACGCGAGCCCCGCCCCGCGCCGCCCCGGCTCGGCCGCCCGCCTCCCGGCGAGCTCGGCCGCCCCCCCAGTTCAACCGCCCCCCCCGGTTCAACTGCCCCGGCCCCCGGCTCGGCCGCCCGCGCTGCCCCTCCCCCGCGCTTGGCCCAACCGCCCCGCCCCGACCCCGGCTCGGCCGCCCCGTGCCTTGGCTCGGCCGCTCCCGTCGCGCCCCGGCCCGGTCGCCCCGCCCCTGCGCCCGGCCTCGCCCGACCGTGTCCTCGCCCCGTCCGTGCCTCGCTCGCAGTGGTCCGCGGCGTCCTCGCTCGCCCGTGCTCGCTTGCCCTGGCATGTTTGCTCGCTCGCCCCGCCGTGCCTTGCTCGTGTCGTGTCGGCCCTCGGCGTGGCCTCGAGCTCGGCCCAGCGTGCCTTCGGCGCGCGGCCTCGAGCTCGGCCAGCGCACGGCCCCGACGCGTGCGCGACTCGTTCGCGGCACGTTAAGTGTGGCTTTGCGCGTGCGCGTGTTCGCGTAGCGTTCTGGCGTAGCTCGTCGTGCTCGCAATGCGACGCATAGCGCCCTGTCGCGCTCGCGACACGATCGTCTACCCCCTAGCCCCGTCTACCCCCCCTATCCTATATGCGCTAATCACGTTGTTTATATTAATAAGATAGGAGTCTCAATTTAGAAATTGGTTACGTTAGTTAAATTGTATAGCTAATCGTCTATCTTATTCAATGTTAATCTACTAAAAATGGTCACGTTTACACTAGTGCATGTAGCTAATTCTTATCATTGAAGCTAAGTAGACCTAGAGCACGTGACGTCTAGTTATTCATCAACCCGTAGTGCGTCTCGGGCTTAAGCTTTAACTCTCGCGAAACATTTCCCCATTTCTTTCTAACCTTGGTAAGTTCATTATCGTATGTGACATTCTATGCATATTTACTTTATTTGTTCTTTCGTAATGGTGTACTGTTTGTTTCCTAATTTGAATGGATGGATGTATGTATGCTTGCAATCGCATAGAGAACGATCCGGTCGAAGAGCCCGAAGAACTCGCAGGAGAAGCCCCTGAGCAGCAGTCGGTTGGTGGAGGCAAGTGTCCTTCGACCTATCTCTGTCCTAATCATTCTTTAATTCACCTCCCGCATTACACGTTTATACTTAAGGATTGACTAGCTTTTGTTATCCATGTCCTTGTTTACCTATTTGGGTCGGATTATTATTGTTTAGCCTCATGCTATTGCTCAACTCTAATTAATGAACATGATGAGATTATATATGATACGTTGTTTTCCCTTCTCTTATGATGATGTTGTACTTGTGGCCTTTAAGGGGGCTCGAGCGGTTTCTCGAGTGCCTCTCCGTAAGGACCTGTTCTATGGATGACCGCCCGGGAAAACAGTGCAACCATGAGGGTGGAGTGGGACGCCCTTAGCTGAATAATTAGAGGATCTGGGGTGTAGTTCGCTTAGCCGTTGTGCCGTCAATGGGGCTCGGTGTATGCGGCTCGCTCTGCCAAGGTTGATTTGTCCCTTAGGGAGGAGTGCGGTACATTTAGGAAACCTAACGGGCGGCTACAGCCTCGGGGAATCTTTGTAAAGGCTACGTAGTGATGCCCTGCTGGGTCACCTTGGTAGTGACCAATGGAGAGTCATGATCTCCGGGCAGAAAGGGAATCACGGCTTGTGGGTAAAGTGCACAACCTCTGCAGAGTGTTTGAAAACTGATATATCAGCCGTGCTCGCGGTTATGAGCGGCCAAGGGAGCTCCAATGATTAGCGGTACTTGATCAGAGACATTTTGGTTTACAGGTGGCAATGAGACTGATGGTTTTGGTTATGTCTATGGTGCTGGTAAGTGGTATTCTTTCCGTTTGGAAAGGGTACATCGGGCTAATAACTTGGGTTAATGTTAAAAAAACCTGGCTTTCTACTAGTAAATAATAATCTGACCAACTAAAAGCAACTGCTTGACTTATCCCCACATAAAGCTAGTCCACTACAGCCAAACAGGATACTTGCTGAGTATGTTGATGTGTACTCACTCTTGCTCTACACACCAAACCCCCCCCCAGGTTGTCAGCATTGCAACCACTGCTCAGGCGAAGATGAAGCTATGGAAGGAGACTTCCAGGAGTTCCAAGACTACGACGAGTTCTAGGCGTGGGTTAGCGGCAACCCCCAGTCGGCTGCCTGTGAAGGCCGCGTTTATCTACGTTTCGTTTTCGCACTTTGATTTTGTCGGGGACCATAATTAGGGGTACCCTCAAGACGCCTAATTCTCAGCTGGTAACCCCCATCAGCATAAAGCTGCAGAGGCCTGATGGGTTTGATTAAGTCAGGGATCAGTCCATACGAGCGACTTGATCACGCCACGCCCGAGCCTAGCCTCGAGCGAGGGCAGCCGACCCTAAGATGACTCCGTCTCGCCTGAGGCCTCCTCTTTCATGGCAGACGCATCTCCGGCTCGCCCGAGGCCCCGCCTTCGATAAGAAGTAACCCTGACTAAATCACTGCGCTAACCGACCAAGTCCCCGGGGCGTTTAACGCAAAAGGTAAGACCGACGGGCGACCAGGCTTCGCCAGAGGCGCTATAGGAGGCTCCGCCCGACCCAGGGCTCGGACTCGGGCTAAGGTCCCGGAAGACGGCGAACTCCGCTCCGCCCGACCCAGGGCTCGGACTCGGGCCAAGGCCCCGGAAGACGGCGAACTCCGCTCCGCCCGACCCAGGGCTCGGACTCGGGCTAAGGCCCCGGAAGACGGCGAACTCCGCTTCGCCCGACCCAGGGCTCGGACTCGGGCTAAGGCCCCGGAAGACGGCAAACTCCGCTCCGCCCGACCCAGGGCTCGGACCCGGGCTAAGGCCCCGGAAGACGGCGAACTCCGCTCCGCCCGACCCAGGGCTCGGACTCGGGCCAAGGCCCCGGAAGACGACGAACTCCGCCTCGCCCGACCCAGGGCTCGGACTCCGCCTCGGCCTCTGCCGAACGACCTCCGCCTCGCCCGACCCAGGAGCTCGGGCTCGGCCTCTGTCATGCAGGACGGACTCGACCTCGACTTCGGAGAAGCCTCCACGACGCCCGACCTAGGACACGAGACCGCCACGTCAACAGGAAGCGTCATCATCACCCTGCCCTGAGCCGACTTGGGTCGCAGAGAACAAGACCGGTGTCCCATCTGGCCAGCTCCGCCAGATAGGCAATGATGGCGCCCCGCTAGACCATGACGACGGCGACTCTCAGCTCCCTTATGAAAGCAGGGAGACGTCAGCAAGAGCACAGCTGTTCCAACAGCTGTCCCTCCATCAGGCTCCGTTACTCCTCCAACAGCCACGACGCCACACCAACAGGGTGCCAAGATCTCTCCGGCTTCCACCTGGGCATGTACTTAGGGCGCTAGCTCTCCCTCGCTAGACACGTAGCACCTTGCTACACCCCCATTTTGTACACCTGGATCCTCTCCTTACGCTTATAAAAGGAAGGACCAGGGCCTTCTTAGAGAAGGTTGGCCTCGCGGGAATGAGGGCAGGGGCAGGCGCTCTCTTGGGGCCGCTCGCTCCCCTCACCCGCGCGGACGCTTGTAACCCCCTACTGCAAGCGCACCCGACCTGGGCGCGGGACGAACACGAAGGCCGCGGGATCTCCGTCTCTCTCTCTCTCTCTCTCTCTCGACCCGGCTCCGGCCACCGACCTCACTCTCTCTTCCCCCCTTCGCGCTCGCCCACGCGCTCGACCCATCTGGGCTGGGGCACGCGGCACTCTCACTCGTCGGCTCGGGGACCCCCCGGTCTCGAAACGCCGACAGTTGGCGCGCCAGGTAGGGGCACGCTGCGTGTTGACGAGCAGTTTCCCGTCAAGCTCCAGATGGGCAGTCTCCAATGACCTCTCCAACCCGGGACGGTGCTCCGTTTTGGGAGCCTCGAGTTCATGTCTCTCGACAGCGGCTACGACATGGTACTCCTTCCACCGCCGTACGACGGCGACAATGGCGGTCGACAGCCCGCCCGCCGGCGGCGGAACCGACGACGTCTTTCCCACGTGGGGGAAGGACAACTTTCGAGCTCGCCCCATCCTCTCCCTCGCCGTCGGAGGAGGAGGAGGCGGGGCAACCAGGGCCGAGCGGGAGGCTGCGCTCCGACGGCTGTCGAGCAAATCGACATCCCCAGCGCCCCGACGGAGGACACGCCAAGCGTCACCCTCGCGTTCGAGGCAAAGGCGAGCGCCATCCCCCCGCAACACATCGACCCCGAGCAGGTGGACGACGCCAGCACGCTCACAAAGGGCCTGCAAGACGTCGCCCTCGTACCCAAGACGACGGCGCGGTCAGCCCCCGACATGACTTCGACGCTCCTCGTCGACAAAAAGGTACCGACTGCTCCCCATCTTTCGTCATTTCGACTCGACCTCAACCTGCCTAGCGATTTCGCTTTGGCGGACACTCACGTTGAGGCGAGTGCAACCCCTCTGGGGTTTCGTGTGCGGTCGCCCTGGGACCGATTGACGGGCGTCTCAACCTACGGACCCTCTGGGTCCGAGGAAGACGACGACCCCAGCGTCTGCTGGGATTTCTCCGGATCTGGCAACCCCAGTGCCATGCGGGACTTCATGACCGCATGCAACTACTTGCCTCTCCGACTGTTCCGGCGACAGCCGCAGCCTTGACGACAAGGACTGCGGCCCGAGCCGCGAATGTTTCCACGTTGAGCTAGGGGATCCCTCCGGAGGCAGCCAACCCGGCATGCCGGAGGATGGCGATCTCCCTAGGCCAGCGCCTCGCGCCGACATCCCACGGGAGCTAGCTGTGGTCCCCGTTCCGGCGGGGGGTCACGACCCACAGCTCGAGCAAGTCCACGGGGCGCAGGCCGGGCTCGATGAGGGAGCAGGAGCGCTCGAGGCAATCCGCCGGGACGTCGGGCCGGTATGGGCGGGCCAGCCCCCGGCCGGAGAAATACGTCACCTGCCCCAGGGTCTCCAGCACCGCATCGCCAACGATGCCAGGGCCAGACTGCCACCCGCATCCGGCGGAACCGGTCAGGACCTGGCAGCCGCAGCGATGCTCCTCCGCACGATGCCGGAGTCATCAACCACCGAGGGTCGGCGAATCCAGGGAGAGCTCAAGCATCTCCTAGAAGGCGCTGCGGCCCGACGGGCCGAGAGCTCTGCCTCACGGAGGCAGGGGTACCCCTCGGAACCTCGTGCCGCGACTTCCCGGCCCATGCGGGAAGCCTCGGTCTATACCGGGCGCACGCGCAACACCGCGCCTGCGGTCCCGGGCCACCTCGGCGACGAGCACCCTCATCGCGACCGTCGGGCACGTCTCGACGAAAGGGTGCGCTGAGGCTATCACCCCAGGCGTGGGGGACGCTACGACAGCGGGGAGGATCGGAGTCCCTCGCCCGAACCACCCGGTCCGCAGGTCTTCAGCCGAGCCATTCGGCGGGCGCCGTTCCCGACCCGATTCCGACCCCCGACTACTATCACGAAGTACTCGGGGGAAACGAGGCCGGAATTGTGGCTCGCGGACTACCGCCTGGCCTGTCAACTGGGTGGAACGGATGACGACAACCTCATCATCCGCAACCTCCCCCTGTTCCTCTCCGACACTGCTCGTGCCTGGTTGGAGCACCTGCCTCCGGGGCAGATCTCCAACTGGGAGGATCTGGTCCAAGCTTTCGCCAGCAACTTCCAGGGCACGTACGTGCGCCCCGGGAATTCCTGGGACCTCCGAAGCTGTCGGCAACTGCCGGGAGAGTCTCTTCGGGACTACATCCGGCGGTTCTCGAAGCAGCGCACCGAGCTGCCCAACATCACCGACTCCGATGTCATCGGCGCGTTCCTCGCCGGCACCACCTGCCGTGACCTGGTGAGCAAGCTGGGTCGCAAGACCCCCACCAGGGCGAGCGAGCTGATGGATATCGCCACCAAGTTCGCCTCCGGCCAGGAGGCGGTAGAGGCCATCTTCCGAAAGGACAAGCAGCCTCAGGGCCGCCCGTCGGAAGATGCTCCCGAGGCGTCTACTCCGCGCGGTGCCAAGAAGAAAGGCAGGAGGAAGTCGCAAGCGAAACGCGACGTTCCCGATGCAGACCTTGTCGCCGCCGCCGAGCACAAGAACCCTCGGAAGCCCCCCAGAGGTGCTAACCTCTTCGACAAGGCACTCAAGGAGACGTGCCCCTACCATCAGGGGCCCGTCAAGCACACCCTCGAGGAGTGCGTCATGCTTCGGCGCCATTTCCACAGGACCGGGCCACCCGCAGAGGGTGGCAGGGCTCACGACGACGACAAAAGGGAGGATCGCCAAGCAGGAGAGTTCCCCGAGGTCCGCGACTGCTTCATGATCTACGGAGGGCATGCGGCGAATGCCTCGGCTCGGCATCGTAAGCAAGAGCGTCGGGAGGTCTGCTCGGTGAAGGTGGCGGCACCAGTCTACCTAGACTGGTCCGACAAGCCCATCACCTTTGACCGGGATGACCACCCCGACCACGTGCCGAGCCCGGGGAAGTACCCGCTCGTCGTCGACCCCGTCATCGGCGACGTCAGACTCACCAAGGTCCTGATGGATGGGGGCAGCTGCCTCAACATCATCTACGCCGAGACCCTCAGGCTCCTGCGCGTCGGTCTGTCATCCGTCCGAGCAGGCGCTGCGCCCTTCCACGGGATCATCCCCGGGAAGCGCGTCCAGCCCCTCGGGCAGATCGACCTTCCTGTCTGCTTCGGAACACCCTCCAACTTCCGAAGGGAGACTTTGACGTTCGAGGTGGTCGGGTTCCGAGGAACCTACCACGAAGTGTTGGGAAGGCCATGCTACGCGAAGTTCATGGCCATCCCCAACTACACCTACCTGATGCTCAAGATGCCAGGCCCCAACGGGGTCATCACTGTCGGCCCCACGTACAAACACGCGTTCGAATGCGATGTGGAGTGCGTGGAGTACGCCGAGGCCCTCGCCGAGTCCGAGGCCCTCATTGCCGACCTCGAAAGCCTCTCCCGAGAGGTGCCGGACGTGAAGCGACACGTCGGCAACTTCGAGCCAGCGGAGACGGTCAAGGCCGTCCCTCTCGACCCCAGTGGAGACACCTCCAGGCAGATCCGGATCGGTTCCGGACTCGACCCCAAATAGGAAGCAGTGCTCGTCGACTTTCTCCGCGCAAACGCCGACGTCTTTGCGTGGAGTCCCTCGGACATGCCCGGCATACCGAGGGATGTCGCCGAGCACTCGCTGGATATTCGGGCCGGAGCCCGACCGGTCAGACAGCCTCTGCGCCGATTCGACGAGGAAAGGCGCATGGTGATAGGCGAGGAGATCCACAAGCTGATGGCAGCAGGGTTCATCAAGGAGGTATTCCATCCCGAATGGCTTGCCAACCCTGTACTTGTGAGGAAGAAAGGGGGGAAATGGCGGATGTGTGTAGACTACACTGGTCTTAACAAAGCATGTCCGAAGGTCCCCTACCCTCTACCTCGCATCGATCAAATCGTGGACTCCACTGCAGGGTGCGAAACCCTGTCTTTCCTCGATGCCTACTCAGGGTATCATCAAATCAAGATGAAAGAGTCCGACCAGCTCGCGACTTCTTTCATCACGCCCTTCGGCATGTACTGTTATGTCACCATGTCGTTCGGTTTGAGGAACGCGGGTGCAACGTACCAGCGGTGCATGAACCATGTGTTCGGCGAACACATCGGTCGCACGGTCGAGGCTTACGTCGATGACATCGTAGTCAAGACGAGGAAAGCCTCCGATCTTCTCTCCGACCTCGAACTGACATTCCGGTGTCTCAAGGCGAAGGGCGTCAAGCTTAATCCCGAGAAGTGCGTCTTCGGGGTGCCCCGAGGCATGCTCTTGGGATTCATCGTCTCCGAGCGGGGCATCGAAGCCAACCCGGAAAAGATCGCAGCCATCACAAACATGGGGCCCATCAAAGACTTAAAAGGCGTACAAAGGGTCATGGGTTGTCTCGCGGCCCTGAGCCGTTTCATCTCGCGCCTCGGCGAAAGAGGCCTGCCCCTGTACCGTCTCTTAAGGAAAGCCGAATGCTTCACTTGGACCCCCGAGGCCGAGGAAGCCCTCGGGAACCTGAAGGCGCTCCTCGCCCAGGCGCCCATCTTGGTACCCCCAGCTGATGGTGAAGTCCTCCTGGTCTACGTCGCCGCTACCACTCAGGTGGTCAGCGCCGCGATCGTGGTCGAAAGGCAGGAAGAGGGGCATGCTTTGCCCATTCAGAGGCCAGTTTACTTCGTCAGCGAAGTGCTGTCCGAAACCAAGATCCGCTACCCACAAGTCCAGAAGCTGCTGTATGCAGTGATCCTGACGAGGCGAAAGCTGCGACATTACTTTGAGTCTCATCCGGTGACTGTGGTGTCATCCTTCCCCCTGGGGGAGATCATCCAGTGCCGAGAAGCCTCGGGACGGATCGCGAAGTGGGCGGTGGAAATCATGGGCGAGACAATCTCGTTCGCCCCTCGGAAGGCCATCAAGTCCCAGGTACTGGCGGACTTCGTAGCCGAATGGGTCGACACCCAGCTGCCGACGGCTCCGATCCAACCGGAGCTCTGGACCATGTTTTTCGACGGGTCGCTGATGAAGACGGGAGCCGGCGCGGGCCTGCTCTTCGTCTCGCCCCTCGGGAAACACCTGCGCTACGTGCTACGCCTCCATTTCCCGGCGTCCAGCAATGTGGCTGAGTACGAGGCTCTGATCAACGGGTTGCGAATCGCCATTGAGCTAGGGGTCCGACGCCTCGAGGCACGCGGCGACTCGCAGCTCGTCATCGACCAAGTCATGAAGAACTCCCACTGCCGCGACCCGAAGATGGAAGCCTACTGTGAGGAGGTTCGACGCCTGGAAGACAAGTTCTACGGGCTCGAGCTTAACCACATCGCCCGGCGCTACAACGAGACTGCGGACGAGCTGGCGAAGATAGCCTCGGGGCGAACGACGGTTCCCCCGGACGTCTTCTCCCGGGATCTGCACCAACCCTCCGTCAAGATAGGCGACGCGCCCGGGCCCGAGGTGCCCTCGGCCCCGTCCGAGGTGACCTCGGCCCAGCCCGAGCCGCCCTCGGTTCGACCCGAGGGACCCTCGGCCCCCGAGGGCGAAGCATTGCACATCGAGGAGGAGCAGAGCGGGGTCATGCCAGATCAAGATTGGCAAACCCCGTACCTGCAATATCTCCGCCAAGGAGAACTGCCCCTCGACCGAGCCGAGGCTCGGCGGGTAGCGCGACGCGCCAAGTCGTTCGTCTTGATGGGCGATGAGAAGGAGCTCTACCACCGTAGCCCCTCGGGCATCCTCCAGCGATGCATCTCCATCGCCGAAGGTCAAGAACTCCTGCGGGAAATTCACTCGGGGGCTTGCGGCCATCATGCAGCACCTCGAACCCTCGTCGGGAACGCTTTCCGCCAAGGCTTCTACTGGCCAACGGCGGTAGCTGACGCCACTAGAATTGTCCGCGCCTGCGAAGGGTGCCAATTCTACGCGAAGCAGACCCACCTGCCCGCTCAGGCTCTGCAGACGATACCCATCACCTGGCCCTTCGCTGTGTGGGGTCTGGACCTCGTCGGCCCTCTGCAGAAGGCGCCCGGGGGCTACACGCACCTGCTGGTCGCCGTCGACAAATTCTCCAAGTGGATCGAGGTCCGACCCCTGAACAGCATCAGGTCCGAGCAGGCGGTGGCATTCTTCACCAACATCATCCACCGCTTCGGGGTCCCGAACTCCATCATCACCGACAATGGCACCCAGTTCACCGGCAAAAAATTCTTGGATTTTTGCGAGGATCACAACATCCGGGTGGACTGGGCCGCTGTAGCTCATCCCATGTCGAATGGGCAAGTAGAGCGCGCCAATGGCATGATCCTACAAGGGCTCAAGCCTCGGATTTACAACGACCTCAACAAGTTCGGCAAGCGGTGGATGAAGGAACTCCCCTCGGTGGTCTGGAGCCTGAGGACGACGCCGAGCCGAGCCACGGGTTTCACGCCGTTCTTCCTGGTCTACGGGGCCGAGGCCGTCTTGCCCACGGACCTGGAATACGGCTCCCCGAGGACGAGGGCCTACGACGATGAAAGTAACCAAGCAAGCCGAGAAGACTCGCTGGACCAGCTGGACGAGGCTCGGGACAGGGCCTTACTACACTCGGCACGGTACCAGCAGTCCCTGCGACGATACCACGCCCGAGGGGTCCGACCCCGAGACCTCCAGGTGGGCGACCTGGTGCTTCGGCTACGGCAAGACGCCCGAGGGAGGCACAAGCTCACGCCCCCCTAGGAGGGGTCGTTCATCATCGCCAAGGTTCTGAAGCCCGGAACGTACAAGCTGGCCAACAGTCAAGGCGAGGTCTACGGCAACGCTTGGAACATCCAACAGCTACGTCGCTTCTACCCTTAAGATGTTTCCAAGTTGTTCATATACCCCGCACCCACGCAAAGTTTAGTCAACAAGGAAGGGTCGGCCTCGCCTCGGCAAGGCCCGACCCTCCCTCGGGGGCTAAAAGGGGGGAAACCCCCTCTGCGTCAAAATTTTCCTCGAAAAGAAAATCTCTTTTACCAGAACATCTTTCGTGCTTTTTGACTACTTCGAAAAGTGAGTCCTGGAAACGACGGGGTACACGTAAGCAGCCAAGGCTGACCGAGCCGAGGGACTCCTACGCCTCCGGGATACGGATACCTCACTCATCACCTTCTGCGATAAGTAACTCGCGTTCGGATAAGGTGACTCTGCGGATCGAATAAGTCTTCACGTTCGAAAGCCTTTCTGTCGAAGCGATTCTTCGAGCCTTCTCGACCGAGTCGGTGACAGGGCCTCATGGACGGGTGAAAGTACGCGTAAGCGGCGAGGCCGACCGAGCCGAGGGACTCCCACGCCTCCGGGATACGGATACCTCACTCATCACCTTCCGCGAGAAGCAACTCTCGCTCGCACTAACATCCCTGCTACCGACAAAAAGTCCAGATACTCGAAACAAGAGGAAAAGAGACGCAGCTTTATGACGCAGCAAGGGTGTGTGTTCTGGCCTCGACGGCCGCACAAGGCCCACGCTACAAGACGATTTGACCCTGCAGGCTCGGATCTTGACGCTGGAAGAGGGCGATGACACCCTCGGCATCGACAGCACCTTCGGCAAGGCCCGACCTAGCCTCGGACGGCGACGCGGTCCGAGGGCCTCCGCTCCGAAGGACGACGTCATCACCACGCCCGAGCAATCTCCGTCAGGGACTTCTCCGAGAACCCGGCCCGAGCGGACGGCTCGGCCGGCCACCTCCGGGGCCTCGGACGACCGCCTTCCGAGGGCGCCAGCCCGGTCCGAAGCCTCGGCTGATCAACTCCGACGACAATCCTGCCAACAGACAACCCGGCTAGGCTCCGGCCAACCAGGTTTCATTTCTGAGCCAACTCCGCCTCTGCTCATACTGATATCGCTACCCCTGGCCTCGGCTCGTCGAAGAGCGGCCGAGGGGTCTCTTTAACTAAGCTAGAGGAGCCTCGGGCAACAGGTCCGACCGAGCCGAGGGACTCCTACGCCTCCGGGATACGGATGCCTCACTCGTCACCTTGACACGGGGCAACTCACGCTTGGTGAAGCGATTCAGATAATCAGCAGGCGAGTCTTAGTGCTCGAAAATAAGGAAAAACACGGCTCCGTGCCGGCGTTACATACACGTTCAGGCCCCGAAAGCCGTAATGAACAAAAAACCCGGCACTCGAAGTGCCATTACAAACGGAACTCCGGTTCCCCCCACCGCAGCAGCGCAGACCTCAGGGGTAGGCGCTGCTGTAGTATTGCCCTCGCCCATAACGCCACCCGAGGGGCGAGGACAAGTACAAAGAGCCGGAGGCCCGAAGCGCGGATGGTGGCGGTGACCCCGCCGGCGACGGGGGCTTCTCGAGCCGCCTCCGCCTCGACGCTGACGGCAGAAGCCATCAGCCCTCCGGCAGATCCCCACTCAAATCCTCCCAGATGAGTGGGGCACCGGCCTCCGCGTAAGGACGCCGCCTCGGTGCAAAGGCAGGGCCACCCCAGAACACGAGCACCGCCCTCGCGATGTGCGGCGTCTAGGGTGGACCTCCCGTGCACACGGCGCGGCAGCCGCCCCCCGGCAGAAGGGGCCGCCGGAGCCGAGCCAGCGGACCCGACACGTTGGAGGTGACGACGTTCGCCGCCGATCCATCCCACGTTGTCGAAGTCCGGGCCGCCCGCAGGACTAGTGGGTGCCCTCTCCCACAACGTAGTGGGAGAGGATGACCCATGAACCCGCGCGGGAGGTGGAGCGCCGGCTCAGTCCAGCACCCACCCCAGCGAGGATGATGAACATCCTTGAAGCTGAGGGTGGGACCTAGATTGCAGTCCGGTTTGCCCCCCTCCACCATCAAGCCGGGGGTCACCCTCCTGGGTGACCGCCGGTGGAGGGGTGCAGCCGGGCTGCATGATGAAAATCCTTGAAGCCGAACGATGGCTGAAAGGTACCGATTCCCACGGAGTCGCGTTCCTCCAACGATGGGGCGAAGAGACGGCGGTTTCCCCCATCCGGGGGCTTGGAAGGTGGAAAGACACGATGCATAAGGCAAGGAGGAGGCATGGTCGCCTTACGAAGGGGTCGCCCTCCTTTTAAAGGCAACTCCCCCTGCTTGAGCCCCCAACCGTCACGGGCTGAGTCTTCTTCAACACGCCTCCAAAGCCCTCCCCCGCGGCGCGGGGGCTGGGACCCACAAGTCAGGGAGACCGGCTCCGAGCAGAGGAAGCCGAACCGTCGCGCACGACGCGCGCAACCACCCAGCGGTTACAAGTAACCCCCCACTTTTGCCCGGACCAGCGGGCGAAAGGGGCAGGCGGCATGCAACCGCGCCAAGTGGACGCACCTCTCCGACTCCTGACAGGCCAGCGCGACGGCTCAAGCCCACGCGTCGCGCAACTAGGCGCGCCGGGTGCTGCATGCAAGCCGCTGTGCCACTTGCGCCACCACCGCACCTCCTCGATTGCGGAACCAATACCGCGATTCGAGGCGACCCAGCCCGCGACCCAGCAGCGCCAGCCTGGCGCAGCGGTCAAACGCGGTCAAAAGCGGGCCGGCAGTAATAACGGTGGCAGGCGCGCGAGAGCAGCAGCCACGCCATCAGCCAAGCTCATGTCCCATCCGGAGGCAGCGAGAGAACCCTCTCTCACGGTGCAAAGACGACGCGCCCGTGACCCGTACCTCGAACGGCTCGCGCACGCGCAACGGCAGCCTCGCCAACTACTCGCCCCGGCGCATTAACTCTGCGGCTGGACGGGCGACGCTTCTAGCAGGAGCGGCGGGCGACGCTTCGCCTTCACCAAAACGACCATGCCAAAAAAGGTACGCCACGTCGTTCAATTTCGTATCCTTTTTTCCCTTTTCCTTCTTTCTCTATCTCTTGCAACAGGGACCGGGAAAGGGGGTACCCCCAAAGGGATCCTTCCCCGTGAAGGAACTAGGCTCCGAGCCTCCCTACTGATCAGGGGTTCGAAGGCTGGCCCCCCGAGGGGTTCAACAGCCGCCTCAGATCGCGTGGGCCCGACACCCACTACTGGTCAGGGGTTCGAAGGTCGGCCTCCCGAAAGGTTCCACGATCGCCTCAGGCTACTAGGGCTCCGCGCCCATTACTGATCAGGGGTTCGAAGGCTGGCCTGTCGAAGGGTTCACATTCGCCTCAGACGCCGAGCGAGGGATGACCAGGGGTACGTTCGATACATAACCAAGGCTCGGGCTGCGCTCCCGAGGTACCCTAGGACATTTCCGAGACCAGCGGGAACGACTCTGTAACGGAATCCCATCGGAGGGAGGCAACGAGCCCTCGGACCCCGTCGCCAGGGGACCGGGTCCGGCAGATCACCCGCAGGTACTTTTGGGCGTGCCTCCGGGCCCCTTGCCGACCCCCAACGAACAGGGCATGGACGTCCACTCGGATTACCCGATTGTAGCTCACCGGAGACACCATGTTCGGTGCCCATCGAGGGTAACATGGCGCTCTCCCCCCTCCTCCTTGCGGAAAGGCGACATAGGGGCGTATGTAAAAAAGCCGAGTCTGTCCCTGATCGTCCTCTCGCTCCGTGCGGAGGCTCGGGGGCTGCTCTCGCAAAACCCGGCTCCGGCCGAACCGTTGACAGCGTCAACATACCAGCCCGAGAACTTGGGCCCCGACAGTGCACCTGGGCTACGCCCTGCTCGCATGAGGGAACTACCAGACCGGCCGAAGCATTGCGCAAGGCATTAAGACCTCGAAGGAGTGAAACCACTCCTCCGAGGCCTCGGGGGCTACACCCGGCGGGTGCGCTCGCGCGCACCCACCGGAACAAAGTACCACCGAGAGAGGCTGGTCCCCTTGCAAAAAAGTGCGACGCAAGCCTCCAAGCGAGTGTTAACACTCTCTTCGAGGCTCGGGGGCTACTGTCGGGGACCATAATTAGGGGTACCCTCAAGACGCCTAATTCTCAGCTGGTAACCCCCATCAGCATAAAGCTGCAGAGGCCTGATGGGTTTGATTAAGTCAGGGATCAGTCCATACGAGCGACTTGATCACGCCACGCCCGAGCCTAGCCTCGGGCGAGGGCAGCCGACCCTAAGATGACTCTGTCTCGCCTGAGGCCTCCTCTTTCACGGCAGACGCATCTCCGGCTCGCCCGAGGCCCCGCCTTCGATAAGAAGTAACCCTGACTAAATCACTGCGCTAACCGACCAAGTCCCCGGGGCGTTTAACGCAAAAGGTAAGACCGACGGGCGACCAGGCTTCGCCAGAGGCGCTATAGGAGGCTCCGTCCGACCCAGGGCTCGGACTCGGGCTAAGGTCCCGGAAGACGGCGAACTCCGCTCCGCCCGACCCAGGGCTCGGACTCGGGCCAAGGCCCCGGAAGACGGCGAACTCCGCTCCACCCGACCCAGGGCTCGGACTCGGGCTAAGGCCCCGGAAGACGGCGAACTCCGCTCCGCCCGACCCAGGGCTCGGACTCGGGCTAAGGCCCCGGAAGACGGCGTACTCGGGCTAAGGCCCCGGAAGACAGCGAACTCCGCTCCGCCCGACCCAGGGCTCGGACCCGGGCTAAGGCCCCGGAAGACGGCGAACTCCGCTCCGCCCGACCCAGGGCTCGGACTCGGGCCAAGGCCCCGGAAGACGACGAACTCCGCCTCGCCCGACCCAGGGCTCGGACTCCGCCTCGGCCTCTGCCGAACGACCTCCGCCTCGCCCGACCCAGGAGCTCGGGCTCGGCCTCTGTCATGCAGGACGGACTCGACCTCGACTTCGGAGAAGCCTCCACGACGCCCGACCTAGGACACGAGACCGCCACGTCAACAGGAAGCGTCATCATCACCCTGCCCTGAGCCGACTTGGGTCGCAGAGAACAAGACCGGTGTCCCATCTGGCCAGCTCCGCCAGATAGGCAATGATGGCGCCCCGCTAGACCATGACAACGGCGACTCTCAGCTCCCTTACGAAAGCAGGGAGACGTCAGCAAGAGCACAGCTGTTCCAACAGCTGTCCCTCCATCAGGCTCCGTTACTCCTCCAACAGCCACGACGCCACACCAACAGGGTGCCAAGATCTCTCCGGCTGCCACCTGGGCATGTACTTAGGGCGCTAGCTCTCCCTCGCTAGACACGTAGCACCTTGCTACACCCCCATTTTGTACACCTGGATCCTCTCCTTACGCTTATAAAAGGAAGGACCAGGGCCTTCTTAGAGAAGGTTGGCCTCGCGGGAACGAGGGCAGGGGCAGGCGCTCTCTTGGGGCCGCTCGCTCCCCTCACCCGCGCGGACGCTTGTAACCCCCTACTGCAAGCGCACCCGACCTGGGCGCGGGACGAACACGAAGGCCGCGGGATCTCCGTCTCTCTCTCTCTCTCTCTCGACCCGGCTCCGGCCACCGACCTCACTCTCTCTTCCCCCCTTCGCGCTCGCCCACGCGCTCGACCCATCTGGGCTGGGGCACGCGGCACTCTCACTCGTCGGCTCGGGGACCCCCCGGTCTCGAAACGCCGACAGATTTATTGTAAGGACTATGTGGATGTCTCAGACTCATGATGTAATCGACTATTATTTCCCTTTTTAATACTATTTGAGCACTGTGTGATGGTGTCCATGTTATGTAACTACTGTGTACGTGAATTGCTGATCCTGGCACGTACATGGTTCGCATTCGGTTTGCCTTCTGAAACCGGGTGTGACATAAGCTGGTATCCAAGCCGTGCTGACTGTAGGACTGCTAACCTAGAGTAGAATGGTCGTTCTAAGGATTATAGACCTCTGTCCCTGCCTTGACTTTGATATCCCTTCAAAAGTTGGTCATACCGACCAAATCTATGTTCTACTATATATTATACCTTGCTGAAAATTGTGTTTTATTCTAATCCTTCATTTATTTATGATTCATTATTTGCTGGTCATATTAATTCTGTTCTCACCCTTTTGCTTGCGATGTCTTTTGTAGATGGCTCGACTTAGACACACTGCACGAAAGTCCGTCATCCCCTTCTTACCCTCCCGCCTTGCGGAGCGTCCGCTTCGCCGTCCCGTGGCCGGTCAGTCCAGCCACTTGGAGAGACTGCACCACCGCCTGCATGAGGAGCAGGAACGTCGACGACAGGAGCAGCAGGGCTCTTCTTTCTCGCTCCAGCAGGAGATAGAGTCCGTGAGGAGCTGCTCCCCTGTGCTTCCTCTGGAGGCGCCCCCTGCACCACCACTGGGCGCCCCAGCCCCTGGAGTAGCTGCTGGAGGAGACCCAGACGACGGAGGTGGCGACGACAGCCCGAGCCACGACACCGATTTCCCTGCTGACCATGAGCCGGAAGGATGGGTTGCTCGACCCATCACTCGCGACGTTGCTCGCGGGTGTCACTTCCATGATGCGCTCGACACCCTGCTACGTCGGGCACTCGACCGACGTACTTGGTCCATCGAGTATCGCTGTGTGGTCTACCAGCATAGTCGCGGGGTCTACCCGGACCGCTGGGAGGCGACCTGCTTGGTGCGCCGTCTGGAGAACAGTCTCCAGGGTGCAGAGGCCTGCTCAGAGCACTATTCTATCTCTGAGCGGGACTCAGCTGAGGCAGCCATGCAAGATGCTGCACGGCGTGCGCTTTCGCACTACTGCTCGGTTCTCGGTGGGGTAGCTGACGGTCTCGACCTGAAGTATTACCCCCGCCGTCCATCTGGCAGCACAGGAGGCGTGATTGTTTCACCTGTCGGTGAGGACAATCCTAGGTTGAGCAGCACAGTCAACCTAGCCGCCGTGCTAAACACGGAGCTGGACCATGCATTAGACGAGCGGAGTAGGGCTCGTGCTGAGATCGCCCTGCTGCGGGCTGAGCGCGCGGAACGTCGTCACCTGGATGATGGTTCCCCCGCTCCCGTCGGGACTCAGCACTCGTACCGCTCACCTCGGCGTGGACGCCAGTCTTATGGCAATCCCGACTGCAAGACCAAGATAAATTTAGAACCATAGATCGCTAGAGTCGGATCTTGTAATTAATACAAAATATATACGTAGAAGCTACAGTCTTAGCGTTAGTCTCGCTTTTAGTTAGTCTTAGTTAGACAGGTTAGTTTGCTATATCCTGTGCATTTGTGTTTGTCATGATGAACTATGTTTGGTTTGGATTTTTGTAATGACTGTCACCAGAGTGTGGGTACCCCCTGCATTTTGGTTTACCTGTTATTATGTTAATGGAGTTAGTTATATAGTTGGGAAACCTTTATTCCACTTTCCTCTATATCTGAGAAGTTGTGTGGTCTGTGTTGGAGATCAGTGAAGATGCTCATCTGTTCAGTGCTGCTGAAGAATTCTATACTCTTTTCTTATGCTGCAAGATTTGCTAGATCAGTTCTAATGTGTGGTTGCGTTCTGCAGATGTTAGAGAACAGGCGCAGAGGAGGAAGGCGTGCTCAGCAGGAGCGAGCCGCTCCGCAGGATGAGGTGCCTCAGCAGCAGCACCTGCCGCCCCCGCCCCCGATGTCCATCGAACAAATGTTTCTGATGCAAACTCAAGCAGTTCAAGCCATCGGTCAGACTCTGGCTGCCATTCAGCAGCAGCAGCAGCAACAGCAGCAAGCACCACCTCAACCTCAGATGCCTCAGATGCCCAGGGACAAGCGTGCTGAATTCATGAGAGGTCATCCCCCAACATTTGCTCACTCTTCTGACCCCATGGATGCTGAAGATTGGCTGCGCACTGTGGAGCGGGAGTTGCATACCGCTCAGTGTGATGACAGGGAGAAAGTCTTGTATGGTCCCCGTCTGTTGAGAGGAGCAGCCCAGTCATGGTGGGAGTCTTATCTCGCCACCCATGCCAACCCCGACGCCATCACTTGGGAAGAGTTCAGAGGTAGCTTTCGTCAGTATCATGTGCCTGTAGGTCTGATGACAGTGAAGAAGGAGGAGTTCTTGGCCCTTAAGCAAGGGTCATCATCTGTCAGTGAGTACCGAGACAGGTTTCTGCAGTTGTCCCGCTATGCTCCTGAAGATGTCAACACCGACGCCAAGCGACAGTACCGTTTCTTGAGAGGCTTGGTTGACCCTCTACACTATCAGCTGATGAATCACACCTTCTCGACATTCCAGCACCTGATTGACAGAGCAATCATGACAGAGAGGAAGCGTAAGGAGATGGAGGATCGTAAGCGCAAGATCAGTGGACCCCAGCCTGGAAGCAGCAGTCGTCCTCGTTTCTCAGGCAATCAACCTCAGTAGTTTAGGCAGAACCAGCGTCCACCTCAGCAGCGTCAGCAGTTCCAAAGGCAGTATCCTCAGCACCAGTACCAGAACCGTTAGAGCAATCAGTCAGGAGGTCAGATTCAGAGGCAGAATCAGCAGGCACCTCGTCTTCCTGCCCCAGCAAGCCAGCAGAACAACTAGGCAGCGCCAGCTCAGGTTGGAAACAGGGCATGTTTCCACTGTGGGGAGCAAGGCCATTGGGTGATGCAATGTCTGAAGAAGGCAGCCCAGCAGCAGTCAGGCCCTAATGCCCCAGCAAAGCAGAATGTGTCTCAGCCTGGAGCAAGCAATCGCCCTCAGCCACGCTATAATCATGGAAGACTGAACCACTTGGAGGCTGAAGCAGTTCAGGAGACTCCCGGCATGATAGTAGGTATGTTCCCAGTCGACTCCCATATTGCAGAAGTGTTATTTGATACTGGAGCAACGCATTCTTTCATTACTGCATCATGGGTAGAAGCACATAATCTTCCAATTACTACCATGTCAACCCCCATTCAAATTGACTCAGTCGATGGTAGAATTCGAGCTGATAGCATCTGTTTGAATGTAAGCGTGAAAATAAGGGGGATAGCGTTTCCCGCTAACCTCATAGTAATAGGTACTCAGGGAATAGATGTCATCCTAGGGATGAATTGGCTAGATAAGTATCAGGCAGTTATCAGTTATGATAAGAGGACAATCAAGTTGGTGTCCCCACTAGGAGAGGAAGTGGTGACCGAGTTAGTCCCGCCTGAGCCGAAGAGAGGAAGTTGTTATCAGATGGCTGTCAATAGCAGTGAAGCAGACCCAATTGAGAGTATCAAGGTTGTGTCTGAGTTCCTAGACGTGTTTCCGAAGGATTTACCGGGTATGCCACCAGAGCGGAAAGTTGAGTTTGCCATAGAGCTTCTTCCTGGAACCGCCCCTATCTTTAAGAGAGCTTACAGAATATCCGGACCAGAATTGGTTGAGCTTAAGGAGCAGATTGATGAGCTATCAGAGAAAGGTTACATCCGGCCAAGCACCTCGCCTTGGGCCGCCCCTGTCTTGTTTGTGGAAAAGAAAGATGGCACCAAAAGGATGTGTATCGATTATCGAGCTTTGAATGAAGTCACGATCAAGAACAAGTACCCTTTGCCTAGAATAGAAGATCTGTTTGACTAGTTGAGAGGAGCCAGTGTGTTCTCCAAGATTGATCTGAGATCAGGTTATCATCAGCTCAGGATCCGACCTTCGGACATTCCGAAGACGGCATTCATTACTAAGTATGGGTTGTATGAGTTCACTGTGATGTCTTTTGGTTTGACAAATGCACCGGCCTTCTTTATGAATATGATGAACAGTGTATTCATGGATTATCTTGATAAGTTTGTGGTGGTATTCATTGATGACATTCTGGTTTATTCTCAAAGCGAAGAAGAGCATGCAGATCATTTGAGGATGGTATTGCAGAGATTGCGAGAGCACCAGTTGTATGCAAAGTTGAGCAAATGTGAGTTCTGGATGAATGAAGTCCTGTTCTTGGGTCACATAATTAACAAAGAAGGATTGGCTGTGGATCCGAAGAAAGTGGCAGACATTCTGAACTGGAAAGCGCCAACAGATGCTCGAGGAATCAAGAGCTTCATTGGAATGGCCGGATATTATCGGTGATTCATTGAAGGGTTTTCAAAGATTGCGAAACCAATGACAGCGTTGCTAGGCAACAAGGTTGAGTTCAAGTGGACCCAGAAATGTCAAGAGGCCTTCGAAGCGCTGAAAGAGAAGTTGACAACAGCGCTTGTCCTAGTCTTGCCTGATGTGCACAAGCCCTTCTCTGTGTACTGTGATGCTTGTTACACAGGTTTGGGATGCGTATTGATGCAAGAGGGAAGAGTTGTGGCTTACTCGTCCCGACAGCTGAAGGTTCATGAGAAGAATTACCTAATCCATGATCTAGAGTTGGCAGCAGTGGTTCACGCACTGAAGACATGGAGGCACTATCTGTATGGACAGAAATGCGATGTTTACACAGACCACAAGAGTCTGAAGTACATATTCACTCAGTCAGAATTGAATATGAGGCAGCGAAGATGGTTAGAGTTGATCAAAGACTATGAGTTGGAGATCCATTACCATCCAGGCAAAGCAAACGTAGTGGCAGATGCTTTGAGCAGAAAGAGTCAATTCAATCTGATGGTCGCTCATCCGATGCCTTACGAGTTGGCCAAGGAGTTTGACAGGTTAAGTCTCGGATTTCTGAACCATTCGCGAGGAGTCACAGTTGAGTTGGAACCTACCTTGGAGCGAGAAATCAAAGAAGCGCAGAAGAATGATGAAAAGATCAGTGAGATTCGGCGACTGATTCTAGATGGCAGAGGCAAAGATTTTCGTAAAGATGCAGAAGGCGTGATATGGTTCAAAGACCGCCTGTGTGTTCCCAATGTCCAATCAATTCGGGAGTTGATTCTCAAGGAAGCTCATGAGACTGCTTATTCGATTCACCCTGGTAGTGAGAAGATGTATCAGGATCTGAAGAAGAAATTCTGGTGGTACGGAATGAAGAGGGAAATCGCAGAGCATGTGGCTATGTGCGATAGTTGTCGAAGAATTAAGGCAGAGCACCAGAGACCAGCTGGATTGTTGCAACCGTTGCAAATTCCTCAGTGGAAATGGGATGAAATTGGTATGGATTTCATAGTCGGATTGCCTCGCACTCGAGCCGGCTACGATTCCATTTGGGTAGTGGTGGATCGCTTGACCAAGTCAGCCCACTTCATACCTGTCAAGACCAACTACAGCAGTGTAGTGTTGGCAGAATTGTATATGTCTAGGATCGTTTGTCTTCATGGTGTGCCAAAGAAGATAGTGTCAGACAGAGGAACGCAGTTCACCTCTCATTTCTGGCAGCAGTTGCATGAAGCCTTGGGCACACATCTGAATTTCAGTTCAGCTTATCATCCACAGACAGATGGCCAGACCGAAAGGACCAATCAAATTCTCGAAGATATGTTGAGAGCCTGTGCGCTACAAGATCAGTCCGGATGGGATAAGCGATTGCCTTATGCAGAGTTTTCTTATAACAACAGTTACCAGGCCAGTTTGAAGATGTCACCATTTCAAGCGCTCTATGGGAGGAGTTGTAGAACTCCGTTGCAATGGGATCAGCCTGGGGAAAAGCAAGTGTTCGAGCCAGACATTTTGCTTGAAGCCGAAGAGAACATCAAGATGGTTCGAGAGAACCTGAAGATAGCGCAATCAAGGCAGCGAAGCTATGCAGACACAAGAAGAAGAGAGCTGAGTTTCGAAGTCGGAGACTTCGTCTATCTGAAAGTGTCACCGATCAGAGGAGTCAGAAGGTTCGGAGTCAAAGGCAAGCTAGCACCCCGCTATATTGGTCCGTACCAAATTCTCTCAAGGCGTGGAGAAGTGGCCTATCAGCTCACTTTGCCAGAAAAATTGTCTGCTGTGCATGATGTTTTTCATGTGTCTCAGTTGAAGAAGTGCTTGCGTGTGCCAGAGGAGCAGTTGCCAGTGGAAGGTCTTGAAGTCCAGGAGGACTTGACCTACGTTGAGAAGCCAGTGCAAATCCTTGAGGTTGCAGATAGAGTCACCCGAAGGAAGACCATCAGAATGTGCAAAGTCAGGTGGAATCACCATTCAGAGGAAGAAGCAACCTGGGAGCGTGAAGATGATTTGTTGGCTAAATACCCAGAGCTCTTTGCTAGCCAACCCTGATTCTCGAGGGCGAGATTCTTTTAAGGGGGATAGGTTTGTAATGCCCTGAATTTGGGGGTAGAATTTTTTCTTCCTTTCTCTCACCAAATTCAGGCGTTACCCTTTTCTTTTCCCTTTTTCCCCTCGCTAAACCTTGATCTTTTCCAAAGTCATAGCGGGTTTTGGCTTTAGACCTCATGTAAAGCAAAACCTTAAAATACTTTATTTTGTGTGATGCACCATGCAGAACCATGCATACTTTTTGATTGATTAAAAATGTGAATGCTTTCATCTAGAGGAAATTAGATTTTAGAAAAAGGAAAACCTTTTTCTCCTCCCCTTCCCCCTCCTTCCCCATTTCGGCCCAGCCGCCCCCTCCCCCGCCGTGGGCCGGCCTGGCGGCCCAGCCGCGCCCCCTCCCCCTTTGGGCCCAGCTGGCCCAACCGTCCCCCCTCTCCTTTTTTTTCCTTTTTCCAAAAATCCCCTCCCTCTCCCTCTCTCTCTCTCCCTCATCCTCACCCTAACCCTAGCCGCCGCCGCCCCTCACCCGCGCCGCCGCCACCCCTCCCCGGCGCCGCCGCCGCCGTGCCCCCCTCCGGTGAGGCCCTCCCTCCTCTCTCCCTCCTCCCTCTCCTCCCTCTGGCGCTCTCCCCCGCGCCCCGCGCCGCCCGCCTCGGCCCCCGACTCGGCCGCTCCGGCGAGCTCGGCTCGGCCCCGGCCGCCCCGGCCGCCCGCGCCCCCGACCCCGCCCGGCTCGGCCTCGCCCGCGCCGCCTCTCCCCCGACCCTGGCCCCGCCCGCGCCCGACCGGCTCCGCGCCCGGCCGCCCCTCGCCGCGGCCCGGCCGCCCGCCTCGGCCTAGCGCCGGCGTCCCCCGCCCCCGGCTCGTCCGCCTCGCCCACTCGGCCTCGCCCCCGGCTGTTCGGCTCGGCCGCTCCGGCGAGCCCCGTCCCGCGCCGCCCCGGCTCGGCCCCGGCCCCGGCCACCCCGGCCGCCCGCGCGAGCCCCGCCCCGCGCCGCACCGGCTCGGCCGCCCGCCTCCCGGCGAGCTCGGCCCCCCCGGTTCAACCGCCCCCCCCTGGTTCAACTGCCCCGGCCCCCGGCTCGGCCGCCCGCGCCGCCCCTCCCCCCGCGCTCGGCCCAACCGCCCCGCCCCGACCCCGGCTCGGCCGCCCCGTGCCTTGGCTCGGCCGCTCCCGTCGTGCCCCGGCCCGGTCGCCCCACCCCCGCGCCCGGCCTCGCCCGACCGTGTCCTCGCCCCGTCCGTGCCTCGCCCGCAGTGGTCCGCGGCGTCCTCGCTCGCCCGTGCTCGCTTGCCCTGGCATGTTTGCTCGCTCGCCCCGCCGTGCCTTGCTCGCGTCGTGTCGGCCCTCGGCGTGGCCTCGAGCTCGGCCAGCGCATGGCCCCGGCGCGTGCGCGACTCGTTCGCGGCACGGTAAGTGTGGCTTTGCGCGTGCGCGTGTTCGCGCAGCGTTCTGGCGTAGCTCGTCGTGCTCGCGATGCGACGCATAGCGCCCTGTCGCGCTCGCGACACGATCGTCTACCCCCTAGCCCCGTCTACCCCCCCCATATCCTATATGCGCTAATCACGTTGTTTATATTAATAAGATAGGAGTCTCAATTTGGAAATTGGTTACGTTAGTTAAATTGTATAGCTAATCGTCTATCTTATTCAATGTTAATCTACTAAAAATGGTCACGTTTACACTAGTGCATGTAGCTAATTCTTATCATTGAAGCTAAGTAGACCTAGAGCACGTGACGTCTAGTTATTCGTCAACCCGTAGTGCGTCTCGGGCTTAAGCTTTAACTCTCGCGAAACCTTTCCCCATTTCTTTCTAACCTTGGTAAGTTCATTATCGTATGTGATATTCTATGCATATTTACTTTATTTGTTCTTTCGTAATGGTGTACTGTTTGTTTCCTAATTTGAATGGATGGATGTATGTATGCTTGCAATCGCATAGAGAACGATCCGGTCGAAGAGCCCGAAGAACTCGCAGGAGAAGCCCCTGAGCAGCAGTCGGTTGGTGGAGGCAAGTGTCCTTCGACCTATCTCTGTCCTAATCATTCTTTAATTCACCTCCCGCATTACACGTTTATACTTAAGGATTGACTAGCTTTTGTTATCCATGTCCTTGTTTACCTATTTGGGTCAGATTATTATTGTTTAGCCTCATGCTATTGCTCAACTCTAATTAATGAACATGATGAGATTATATATGATACGCTGTTTTCCCTTCTCTTATGATGATGTTGTACTTGTGGCCTTTAAGGGGGCTCGAGCGGTTTCTCGAGTGCCTCTCCGTAAGGACCTGTTCTATGGATGACCGCCCGGGAAAACAGTGCAACCATGAGGGTGGAGTGGGACGCCCTTAGCTGAATAATTAGAGGATCTGGGGTGTAGTTCGCTTAGCCGTTGTGCCATCAATGGGGCTCGGTGTATGCGGCTCCCTCTGCCAAGGTTGATTTGTCCCTTGGGGAGGAGTGCGGTACATTTAGGAAACCTAACGGGCGGCTACAGCCCCGGGGAATCTTTGTAAAGGCTACGTAGTGATGCCCTGCTGGGTCACCTTGGTAGTGACCAATGGAGAGTCATGATCTCCGGGCAGAAAGGGAATCACGGCTTGTGGGTAAAGTGCACAACCTCTGTAGAGTGTTTGAAAACTGATATATCAGCCGTGCTCGCGGTTATGAGCGGCCAAGGGAGCTCCAATGATTAGCGGTACTTGATCAGAGACATTTTGGTTTACAGGTGGCAATGAGACTGATGGTTTTGGTTATGTCTATGGTGCTAGTAAGTGGTATTCTTTCTGTTTGGAAAGGGTACATCGGGCTAATAACTTGGGTTAATGTTAAAACCTGGCTTTCTACTAGTAAATAATAATCTAACCAACTAAAAGCAACTGCTTGACTTATCCCCACATAAAGCTAGTCCACTACAGCCAAACAGGATACTTGCTGAGTATGTTGATGTGTACTCACTCTTGCTCTACACACCAAACCCCCCCCAGGTTGTCAGCATTGCAACCACTGCTCAGGCGAAGATGAAGTTGTGGAAGGAGACTTCCAGGAGTTCCAAGACTACGACGAGTTCTAGGCGTGGGTTAGCGGCAACCCCCAGTCGGCTGCCTGTGAAGGCTGCGTTTATCTACGTTTCGTGTTCGCACTTTGATTTATTGTAAGGACTATATGGACGTCTCAGACGCATGATGTAATCGACTATTATTTCCCTTTTTAATACTATTTGAGCACTGTGTGATGATGTCCATGTTATGTAACTACTGTGTACGTGAATTGTTGATCCTGGCACGTACATGGTTCGCATTCGGTTTGCCTTCTGAAACCGGGTGTGACAACCGGACAGTGTCCGGTGCGCCAGGTTGAACCCCGGTGAACAGGCCGCTTTCGGGAGGGGGCTGGCGACGTACGGCTATAATTCACCGGACTGTCCGGTGGTGCACCGGACTGTCTGGTGGTGCACCGGACTGTCCGGTGAGCCAACGGTCGGCTGGGCCAACGGTCGGCCGCGCAATCCGCGCGTAACGCGTGGCCGAGCCAATGGTCATATGGGGGCACCGGACTGTCCGGTGTGCACCGGACAGTGTCCGGTGCGCCAACGGCTCCAAGACAGCAACGGTCGACTGCGCCATTTTGGGAAGGAAATCGGGCACCGGACGGTGTCCGGTGGTGCACCGGACTGTCCGGTGCACCAACCGACAGAAAGCTGATATTGCCTTCCAAATAAAGTCCAACAGCTCCTAGGCCCCTTGGGTCTATAAAAGGGACTCCTAGGCGCCTCCAAGAGAAGTACAAGTGCAGCCAACCAGTGTAGACATCACTCGAATCAATTCTCACTCTCACTCTTGTGTGTAACTCTATAGTTTGTGTAGAAGGCACAACTATAAGCCTTTAGAGAGAGGAGAAGTGCTGCCTAGAGCTAGAGCAAGGTCTTGAGCGTATCGTTACTCTACCGAGGTGCTGCCGAGAAGTTTGTAAGCAGCCACGGTGTTGTTGTAACCCAAATCAATAGTGAAAGGCTCTATCTGTCATACTGACAGATCTGAGCAAACGGAGGAAGGAGTTGAAATAGACTCCAAGCCCAGGTGTGGCTAACTCCAACGAGGACTAGGCAAGCATTTCAGGCTTGGCCGAACCTCGGGATAAATCCTTGCGTCTGTGTGCTCTGTTCTGTATTGTATCCTGACTCTCTACCTTACTCGTATTTATATCTGCACTTCAATACTTATCTGTGGTATAAGCTTCATTTGAAGTGCAGGACATTTTGAGACAGGATCTTCCATTCCGCTGCAACCTACTCGAAGGATCTTCTCATTCCACCGCATACGAAGTCTTCGAGTAGAGTAAGAATTTAAGTTTTAAATTGATAAGTTTTATTCGCCTATTCACCCCCCCCCTCTAGGCGACATCTAGATCCTGTTCCGGGTCAAAGGGAACTTTCAGTTTGATTTCCTAAAACCAAGGGGTTTCTTTAATAAAACATGTAAGGAAAATGGACTCCGGGCCATTTGGCTAATTGAGTTTTGGTGTTTGATGAACAATACAATTTGTGAACTAATAAGTCTTCTAGTGTTTGTGTTTGTAGTTCACAGGATGCAAGATTTACTTGGACTAAGGAATTGAGGAAAGCAACACCTCAAAAGAGGACATTAAGAAGATCCAAGAAAAGTCCAAGTGTGCTGTTGCGGACTGTCTGTGCGAGGAGCACCGGACTGTCTGGTGCCCACACGCCGGACAGTCCGGTGCACCAGGGAACCTCAGCCTAACGGCTAGTTCCAGGTGGCACCCGGAGAGAAGACCACCGGACTGTCCGGTGTGAGCACCAGACTGTCCGGTGTGGAAAGCCTGCGGCGCCAATGGTCACCTACTCTTACAGGGCAACGGCTAGGCGCACCGGACATGCTACAGTACGCTGTCCGGTGCACCACCGGACTGTCCGGTGTGCCGCAGAGAACTGCAGCTTTTCCCCAACAGCTATTTTGGAGTTAGGGCCTATATATACTTCACCCAACCGGCCATTTGAAGGTGTGGGAGCTCAAGCAACATACCAAGGCATATAGTGCACATTTCCAAGAGCTCAAACGCCCAAGTGCTTAATAGAATCACTCGGTGATTAGCGTAGGTGCTTTGTGAAGTGCTTAGGTTAGTTAGACCGCTTTAGCGCTTGCTCTAGGTGAACCCTAGTTAGTTGAGTGAGTTTAGACAAACCACACAACCCCTCGGCTCTTTCATGAGCCATTGTAATTGTACCGAGTGGGGCGAGAGTCTTGCGAGACCGTGACAACCGTGTTTGTGTCACGGCCGCCACCGTGTACCGGAGGGAACGTGGCACGCGACGTTTCGGCCGGAAGCTCTATAGTGGAGACGGCGGGGAGCGTCCGAGATGAGCCAGAAGCGGAGCACCACTTGCGCGTGGAGAAGGCCCGTGGCTCTCTACGGAGTTACTCGACCGTGGTGCTTGGCCCTCGCGTGGGCTTCCCTTTGCGTAGGGGCACCAACAAGATTAGTCGGGACCTTGCGTGGTTCCGGATACCTCGGTAAAAATACCAGCGTCATCCACGAGAGTTTGCTTCTCTACTTTGCTCTTTAAGTTTCCGCATTTATATTAAGCATTTAAGTTTCAATCTTGTATTCATACTTATTTAGTGTAGATTGAAACTTAGCCTTTGCGGTAGAGATAACAACACTTAGACAAAACCTAGATTGCACTTTCTAGTTTGATTATTTGCATAGGTTTTACTCTAGGAATTTATTTGTGGCCCAGTTTAATTGAAAGTTTTAGAAGTCCTAATTCACCCCCCTCTTAGGCGTCACCCGTTTCCTACAAGTGGTATCAAAGCCCGGTTTGGCTCATTTGAAACGCTTTAGCTTCACCGCTAAAAGAGTCGACGCTTTTTAGAGGAAGGGATGGATACCCATAGGCCACCACACTTCGACGGCACTAACTTCCCATATTATAGTGCTAGAATGGCTTGTTACCTAGAGACAGTTGATCTAGGTGTTTGGAGAGTCACTCGTGACGGGATGAAACCCCTCAAGAATCCCGAGAAACCCACCACGAGTGAGGAAAAAGAAATTCATTTAAATGCTAGAGCCAAAAATTGCTTGTACGTATCTCTTAGCATGGATATTTTTAATCAAGTATTTACCTTGAAAACTGCTAATGAGATTTGGCTAAAATTGCATGAGCTCCATGACGGCACATCCAATGTCCGTAAGCAAAAACATTGCCTAGTCTTAAATGAGTATAATTCTTTTGCTATGAAAGTTGATGAGCTTGTTAGAGACATGTATTCTCGTTTGAATCTAATTATCAATGAGCTCAATTCTATTGTCATTAATAAGCTAGGTGATGCGGACATTGTGAGGAAGATTATCTCCCTGCTACCACAACAAAGATATGGGAGCATCATCACCATCCTTCACAACATGGAGGACTTGAGCAATATGACCCCGACCATTGTGATTGGGAAAATCACGGCTTTTGAGATGTCGCAAAAAATGTGTCGGGGAGAGGAGCCAACTTCCTCAAGACCATATGCTTTTGCATGTGATGAAAGGAAGGGCAAAAAGAAGGCTCCCACTCCAAGTTCGTCAAGTGAAGAAGAGGAAGAAGAAGAAAGTGATGATGATGAAGATAATCAACCATGCACATCATCCTCCGAGGACGAAGAAACAATCCAACGCATCGGAAAGGTAATGAGGATGATCCGCAAGATTAATCTAATGGGTGTGCCTCTGCAGGTCGAAGATCTTCTCTTTAACATTGACAGGAAAAAGCTAAGGAATAGAGGATGCTTTGCATGTGGGGAGAAGGGTCACTTCAGGGACAACTGTCCAAATATGGCCAAACCCAAAAAGGAGAGGAGCAAAGGCAATGCGCTTACAAGTGTTAGAACTTGGGATGATTCTTCAAGTGAAGATGAACCTCCAAGGACGCGCAGCCACCGGTCCTCATCACACTCATCACGGTTATCACACAAATGCCTTATGGCAAGAGGTAACAAAAGCATTCCATCCTCTAGTGATGAAAGTAGTAGTGAAGATGAAGGTGAGGGAAAGCCCTCTGTAGATGAGCTTGCGGAAGCCGTAGAATTTTTCCAGGATGTTTGCACCAAGCAAAAAGCTCAACTTAAAACTTTGAAAAATAAGTTGATTAGCTCCCAAAATGATTATAAAGGTTTGCTAGAAAAATTTGAAACTTTTGCAAACTTAAATAGTGAGTTGTCAACTAAAATTGAGCTATTAGAATCTAGTGCTCCATCCACCGCTACTGATGATGGTCTCATTAAAAAGAATGAAAAACTTAAGGCTAAGTTAGCTAACTCCCAAGAAGCTATTGAAAATTTGCTAGAGAAAATGAAAATTCTTAGCATACACAATAATGAGCTAACTACTAAGCTAGAAAACATTGGTAGCACCCCAGCAGCATCTTTAGTTGAAATACCTGAAATAATTAATAAAGATGCTTCTACTTCCTGCTTTGATTTAATTGATGATTCTAACCCCTGCAACCAAGTCATTGTTGAGAATATTGTTGTAGAGACATGTTTGGATGAGGTTGCAAAGGAAAATGAACAATTAAAGCAAGAAGTGGCTCGCCTTGGCAAGGCTTTGTATGACAAGAAAGGCAAAGCCAAACAAATCCAACCTCTACAGGATAACACCACTGTGGGAGTGAACAAGCCTATGGAGGGAGAAACTGTGATTTGTAGGCTTTGCCACATGGAAGGCCATAAATCTTTCCAATGCAAGGCGATGACCGGGGATAAACAAAGGCAAAAGCTTAAGCAAAAGCCATCAAGCAAAATCTCCAACACCTACATCAAAAAGGTGGACAAAAAGACTGCTACACCATATTTGATCAAGAAGAAAAAGAATGGAAAGGTGATAGCAATCAAGGCCAACAAGCAAGCCAACAAAGGAAAAGGGGCCAAACGCATCTGGGTGCCAAAGGAAATAATTTCAACCATGAAAAGCACCAAGAAGGTTTGGATCCCGAAAGGGAAGTGAGTGGACCAAAGGTCTCCGGGAAGTCTGGAGACTTGATGTCACACCCGGTTTTAGAAGGCAAACCGAATGCGAACCGTGTACGTGCCAGGATCAGCAATTCACGTACACAGTAGTTACATAACATGGACATCATCACACAGTGCTCAAATAGTATTAAAAAGGGAAATAATAGTCGATTAGAACATATGTCTGAGACATCCACATAGTCTTTACAATAAATCAAAGTGCGAAAACGAAACGTAGATAAACGCGGCCTTCATAGGCAGCCAACTGGGGGTTGCCGCTAACCCACACCTAGAACTCGTCGTAGTCTTGGAATTCCTGGAAGTCTCCTTCCACGGCTTCATCTTCTCCTGAGCAGTGGTTGCAATGCGGACAACCTGGGGGGGTTGGTGTGTAGAGCAAGGGTGAGTACACATCAACATACTCAGCAAGTATCCTGTTTGGCTCTAGTGGACTAGCTTTATGTGGGGGTAAGTCAAGCAGTTGCTTTTAGTTGGTCAGATTATTATTACTAGTAGAGAAAGCCAAGTTTTAGATTTAACCCACGTTATTAACCCAAACATACTCCTTTCCAAACGGAAAGAGTACCACTTACTATTGCCAGAGTCAGTACCAAGAACCATCAATCTCATTGCCACCTGCAAATCCGAACATCTCTAATCAAGTACCACTAATCACTGGAGCTCCCTTGGCCGCTCATAACTGTGAGCATGACTGATATATCAGTTTTCATACACTCTGCAGAGGTTGTGCACTTTACCCACAAGCCGTGATTCCCTTTCTGCCCAGAGAGAGCTACTCCCCATTGACCACTACCTAGGTGGTCCAGTAGGGCATCACTACGTAGCCTTTACAAAGATTCCTCGAGGCTGTAGCCGCCCGTTAGGTTTCCTAAATGTACCGCACTCCTCCCCAAGGGACAAATCAACCTTGGTAGAGCGAGCCGCATACACCGAGCCCCATTGACGGCACGACGGCTAAGCGAACTACACCCCGGTTCCTCTAATTATTCAGCTAAGGGCGTCCCACTCCACCCTCATGGTTGCACTGTTTTCTCGGGCGGTCATCCAACGAACAGGTCCTTACGGAGAGACACTCGAGAAACCGCTCGAGCCCCCTTGAAGGTCACAAGTATAACATCATAATAAAAGAGGGGAAAACAGCGCATCATTGATAATTCTCATCATGTTCATAGATTAGAGTTGAGCAATAGCATAAGACTAAGCAATAATAATCCAACCCAAATAGGTAAACAAGGACATGGATAACAAAAGCTAGTCGATCCTTAGGTATAACTGCGAAATGCAGGAGGTGAATTAAAGAATGCATAGGACAAAGATAGGTCAAGGGACACTTGCCTCCACCAACCGACTGCTGCTCAGGGGCTTCACCTGCGAGTTCTTCGGGCTCTTCAACCGGATCGTTCTCTATGCAGACGCAAACATATATACATCCACACATTTAATACAAAAGAACAGTACACCATACAATAGAATGCAGTAAATAAACAGACATTCCACGCGGGCTCGTAATTAAGGTTAAGAGAGAAAGAGAAAAAAAGACAGTCGAGAAACGATCACATTACATTATTATAAATTAAACCACTCGCTTAATAGAAGGGAATTAATTTGGACACTACGTTTTAGCATAAAGTAAAGTCAAGTTCCACATTTAATCATTATAAACAATTGAAGATGAATGAAAGGGAGTGGTCGCACGGCGAGACATACGACATAACATTTAGATTGAATTAAGAAATCAACAACTCGTCGCGCGACAGAGCGCAGAACGAGACACTTGCGTTAATTATAAAGAGACGTTAAACATCGCACGACGAAGCGCACGATGACATACGTCAACAGGTCTGAGTTTAAAGTGGAACATCGCGCGTCTGGACGCGCGACGTCGCACCTTAAACAACCTGAAATTAAAATAGATCGTCGCGCGACGAAGCGCGCGACGCAGCACACTAATATTTATAAATTAAAAGAATCGTCGCGCGACGAAGCGTGCGACGCAGCACGTCGACTAAACAATTTAAAATAGATTAAAACGAGATTAAGAGCAGTGCGACTACGATCACACGCGCGAGAGCACGTTACGCGCGCCGAAGGCACGCAGGACGTGAGTCGCCGGGGCACGGGTGCGGGCAGGGGCGCGGCGCGACCGGGCTCGCCGGGGCGCGAGCGCGCGCGGGGAGGGAGGGCGCGGGGTCAGGCGCCACCGGGGCCGAGCGGGAGCGGGGCGGGGCGCGGCGCGGCCGGGCTCACCGGGGCGGCGTGGGGGAGGGGAGGGCGTGGCTGGGGCGGGGCGCGGCCGGGGGAGGGCTTGCCGGGGCACGGCTCGCCGGGGCAGGGGAGGGCGCGGGGTCGCGGGGCACAGCGCGGCTGCTAGGGCTCGCCGGGCTCTGGGCCGAGGAGGGCAGGGCGCGGCGCGGCCAAGCGCGGTGAGGGCTCGCCGGGGCCGGGCGGGGGCAGGGCGCGAGCGCGCGGGGAGGGAGGGTGCGGGGTCGGGCGCCGCCGGGGAGGGGCGCGCGCGGGGACCAGGGCGCGCCTCACCGGGAGGGGCTCGCCGGCGGCCAGCGTGCAGGGCGCGGCACGAGGGAGGGGAGGGCGCGGCCGGGGCGGGGCCCGCCAGGGGCGTGCGCGACGGGGACAGGGGAGGGGAGGCAGGGAAGAAGAAGGGGAGGGGAAGGAGAGAGAGGGAAGGGGAAGGGAAAACTCACCTCCGGGGATCCAATTCCGGCAATCTCGACTCCAAACCCTAGGGCACCACGAGGGAGAGAGAGGGAGAGGTGGAAGAAGGAGAGGGAGGTTACTGAGCGGAAGAAATCAAATGAGCCAAACAAATCTGGGGAAGGGGGCGCGCGCGCAGGGGGTGGGCAGGGGCGCCAGGGGCGCGCGGGCCGGACCGGGTCGGGCTAAGCCGGGCTGGGTTGGGTCACATCGTGGATCGAAACCCACGACACGCACGACCATCAAACAGACTCCAATCGCGAACCGAAAACCGAGACGGAACAAGACGAACGCGCAACATCAGACAAAGAAATGCGCTTCGGCATGATGCAACACCCACGACACTTAGGTTTTGTTTATACATGACACGGACACCTGTCACTATACTGGTTTGAAATTGGGAAGAAGGAGCGAAACGGGAAAAGAAAAAAGAGTAACGCCCGAATTTGGTGAGAGAAAAGAAGAAAAAAATTCTACCCCCAAATTCAGGGCGTTACAAACCTATCCCCCTTAAAAGAATCTCGCCCTCGAGATTCAGGGTTGGCTAGCAAAGAGCTCAGGGTATTTAGCCATCAGATCATCTTCACGCTCCCAGGTTGCTTCTTCCTCAGAGTGATGATTCCATCTGACTTTGCACATTCTGATGGTCTTCCTTCGGGTGACTCTATCTGCAGTCTCAAGGATTTGCGCTGGTTTCTCTATGTAGGTCAAGTCCTCCTAGACTTCAAGACCTTCCACTGGCAACTGCTCTTCTGGCACACGCAGACATTTCTTCAACTGAGACACATGAAAGACGTCATGCACAGCAGACAAATTTTCTGGCAGACTGAGCTGATAGGCCACTTCTCCACGCTTTGCGAGAATCTGATACGGACCGATGTAGCAGGGTGCTAGCTTGCCTTTGACTCCGAATCTTCTGACTCCTCTGATCGGTGACACTTTCAGATAGACGAAGTCTCCAACTTCGAAACTCAGCCCTCTTCTTCTTGTGTCTGCATAGCTTCGCTGTCTTGATTGCGCTATCTTCAAGTTCTCTCGGACCATCTTAATGTTCTCTTCTGCCTCAAGCAGAATGTCTGGCCTGGACACTTGCTTTTCTCCAAGCTGATCCCATTGCAATGGAGTTCTACAGCTCCTTCCATAAAGTGCTTGAAATGGTGGCATCTTCAAGCTGGCCTGGTAACTGTTGTTATAGGAGAACTCTGCATAAGGCAACTTCTTGTCTCATCCGGACTGATCTTGCAACGCACAAGCTCTCAACATGTCTTCGAGGATTTGATTGGTTCTTTCGGTCTGACCATCTGTCTGCGGATGATAGGCGGAACTGAAATTCAGATGTGTGCCCAAGGCTTCATGCAACTGCTGCCAGAAATGAGAGGTGAACTGCGTTCCTCTGTCTGACACTATCTTCTTTGGCACACCATGAAGACAAACGATCCAGGACATGTACAATTCTGCCAATACTGCACTGCTGTAGTTGGTCTTGACTGGTATGAAGTGGGCTGACTTGGTTAAGCGGTCCACCACTACCCAAATGGAATCGTAGCCGGCTCGAGTGCGAGGCAATCCGACTATGAAATCCATACCGATTCCATCTCATTTCCATTGAGGAATTTGCAACGATTGCAACAATCCAGCTGGTTTCTGGTGCTCTGCCTTGATTCGTCGACAACTATCACACATAGCCACATGCTCTGCGATTTCCCTCTTCATTCCATACCACCAGAATTTCTTCTTCAGATCCTGATACATCTTCTCACTTCCAGGGTGAATCGAATAAGCTGTCTCATGAGCTTCCTTGAGGATCAACTCCCGAATAGATTGGACATTGGGAACACACAAGCGGTCTTTGAACCATATCACACCTTCTGCATCTTCCCGAAAATCTTTGCCTTTGCCTTCCAGAATCAGTCGCCGGATCTCACTGATCTTCTCATCATTCTTCTGCGCTTCTTTGATTTCCCGCTCCAGGGTAGGTTCCAACTCAATGGTGACTCCTCGAGAACTATTCAGGAATCCGAGACTCAACCTGTCAAACTCTTTGGCCAACTCATAAGGCAACGGACAAGCGACCATTAGATTGACCTGACTCTTCCTGCTCAAAGCGTCTGCCACTACGTTCGCTTTGCCTGGATGGTAGTGAATCTCCAACTCATAGTCTTTGATCAGCTTTAACCATCTTCATTGCCTCATATTCAGCTCTAACTGAGTGAATATGTACTTCAGACTCTTGTGGTCTGTGTAAACATCACATTTCTGTCCATACAGATAGTGCCTCCATGACTTCAGTGCGTGAACCACTGCTGCCAACTCTAGATCATGGATTGGGTAATTCTGCTCATGAACCTTCAGCTGTCGGGACGAGTAAGCCACAACTCTTCCCTCCTGCATCAACACACATCCCAAACCAGTGTAACAAGCATCACAATACACCGAGAAGGGCTTGTGCACATCGGGCAAGACTAAGACAGGCGCTGTAGTCAACTTCTCTTTTAGCGTTTTGAAGGCATCCTGACATTTCTGGGTCCACTTGAACTCAACCTTGTTGCCTAGCAGAGCTGTCATTGGTTTCGCAATCTTCGAAAACCCTTCAATGAATCGCCGATAATATCCAACCATTCCATTGAAGCTCTTGATTCCTCGGGCATCTGTTGGCGCTTTCTAGTTCAGAATGTCTGCCACTTTCTTCGGATCCACAGCCAATCCTTCTTTGTTGATTATGTGACCCAAGAACAGGACTTCACTTATCCAAAACTCGCACTTGCTCAACTTTGCATACAGCTGGTGTTCTCGCAATCACTGCAATACCATCCTCAAATGACTTGCATGTTCTTCTTTGCTTTGAGAATAAATCAGAATGTCATTAATAAATACCACCACAAACTTTTCAAGATAGTCCATGAATACACTGTTCATCAAGTTCATAAAGAAGGCTGGTGCATTTGTTAGGCCGAAAGACATCACAGTGAACTCATACAACCCATACTTGGTAATGAATGCCGTCTTCGGAATGTCTGAAGGTCGGATCCTGAGCTGATGATAACCTGACCTCAGATCTATCTTGGAGAACACGCTGGCTCCTCTCATCTGGTCGAACAGATCTTCTATTCTGGGCAAGGGGTACTTGTTCTTGATGGTGACCTCATTCAGAGCTCGATAATCGATACACATCCTTTTGGTTCCATCTTTCTTCTCCACAAATAGGACGGGGGCGGCCCAAGGCGAGGTGCTTGGCCAGATGTAACCTTTCTCTGACAACTCATCAATCTGCTTCTTAAGTTCAACCAACTCTGGTCCAGATATTCTGTAAGCTCTCTTAAAGATGAGGGCGGTTCCAGGAAGAAGCTCTATGACAAATTCAACTTTCCGCTCTGGTGGCTTACCTGGTAGGTCCTTTGGGAACACATCTGGGAACTCGGACACAACCTTGATACTCTCAATTGGATCTGCTTCACTGCTATCAACAACCATCTGATAACAACTTTCTTTCTTTGGCTCAGGCGGGACTAACTCCGTCACCACTTCCTCTCCAAGTGGGGACATCAACTTGATTGTCCTCTTATCACAACTGATAACTGTCTGATACTTATCTAGCCAATTCATCCCTAGGATGACATCTATTCCCTGAGTACCCATTACTATGAGGTTAGCGGGAAACGATATCCCCCTTATTTCCACACATACATTCAAACAAATGCTATCAGCTCAAATTCTACCACCGGCTGAGTCAATTTGAATGGGGGTTGACATGGTAGTTATTGGGAGATTATGTGCTTTTACCCATGATGCAGTAATGAATGAATGCGTTGCTCCAGTATCGAATAACACTTCTGCAATATGGGAGTTGACTGGGAACATACCTACTATCATGCCGAGGGTCTCCTGAACTGCTTCAACCTCCAAGTGGTTCAGTCTCGCATGATTATAGCGCAGCTGAGAGCGGTTGCCTGCTCCAGGCTGAGACACATTCTGCTTTGCTGGGGCATTGGGGCCTGACTGCTGCTGGGCTGCCTTCTTCGAACATTGCATCACCCAGTGGCCTTGCTCTCCATAGTGGAAACATGCTCTGTTTCCAACCTGAGCTGGTGCTTGCCTGGCTGTTCTGCTGGTTTGCTGGGGCAGGAAGACGAGGTGCCTGCTGATTCTGCCTCTGGAACTGACCTCCTCCTGACTGATTGTTTTGGCGATTCTGATATTGGTGCTGAGGATACTGCCTTTGAAACTGCTGATGCTGGGGTGGACGCTGGTTCTGCCTGAACTACTGAGGTTGATTGCCTGAGAAACGAGGACGATTGCTGCTTCCAGGCTGGGGTCCACTGATCTTGCGCTTGCGATCCTCCATCTCCTTACGCTTCCTCTCTGTCATGGTTGCTCTGTCAATTAGGTGCTGGAATGTCGGGAAGGTATGATTCATCAGCTGATACTGTAGAGGGTCAACCAAGCCTCTCAGGAAACGGTACTGTCGCTTGGCGTCGGTGTTGACATCTTCAGGAGCATAGCGAGACAACTGCAGAAACCTGTCTCGGTACTCACTGACAGACAATGACCCTTGCTTGAGGACCAGGAACTCCTCCTTCTTCACTGTCATCAGACTTGCAGGAACATGGTACTGACGAAATCTACCTCTGAACTCTTCCCAGGTGATGGTGTCGAGGTTGGCATGGGTGGCGAGATAAGACTCCCACCATGACTGGGCTGCTCCTCTCAACAGATGGGGACCATACAGGACTTTCTCTCTGTCATCACATTGAGCGGTATGCAACTCTCGCTCCACTGTGCGCAGCCAGTCTTCAGCATCCATGGGGTCAGAAGAGTGAGCAAACGTTGGGGGATGACCTCTCATGAATTTAGCACGCTTGTCCCTGGGCATCTGAGGCATATGAGGCTGAGGTGGTGGCTGTTGCTGCTGCTGCTGCTGCTGAATGGCGGCCAGAGTCTAACCGATGGCTTGAACTGCCTGAGTCTGCATCAGGAACATCTGCTCGATGGACATCGGGGGCGGGGGGTGGCAGCTGCTGTTGCTGGGGTACCTCATCCTACTGAGCTGCTTGCTCCTGCTGAGCACGTCTTCCTCCTCTGCGCCTGTTTTCTGACATCTGCAGAATGCAACCACACATCAGAACTGATCTTGCAAATCTTGCAGCATAAGAAAAGAGTATAGAATTCTTCAACAACACTGAACAGATGAGCATCTTCACTGATCTCCAACACAGATCAACACAGCTTCTCAGATAAAGAGGAAAGTGGAATAAGAGGCTTCCCAACTAAATAGCTAACTCCATTAACATATAACAGGTAAACCAAAATGCAGGGGATACCCACATTCTGGTGACAGTCATTACAAAGATCCAAATCAAACATAGTTCATCATAACAATCATAAATGCACAGGATATAACAAACTACCCTGTCTAACTAAGACTAACTGAAAGTGAGACTAACGGTAGGACTATAGCTTCTATGTATATATTTTGTATTAATTACAAGATCCGACTCTGACGATCTATGGTTCTAAATTTATCTTGGTCTTGCAGTCGGGGTTGCCATAAGACTGGTGTCCACGCCGAGGTGAGTGGTACGGGTGCTGAGTCCCGACGGGAGCAGGGGAACCATCATCCAGGTGACGTCGTTCCACGCGCTCAGCCCGCAGCAGGGCGATCTCAGCACGAGCCCTACTCAGCTCGTCTAATGCATGGTCCAGCTCTGTGTTTAGCATGGCGGCTAGGTTGACTGTGCTGCTCAACCTAGGATTGTCCTCACCAACAGGTGAAACAATCACGCCTCCTGTGCTGCCAGATGGACGGCGGGGGTAATACTTCAGGTTGAGACTATCAGCTACCCCACCGAGCACTAAGCAGTAGTGCGAAAGCGCACGTCGTGCGGCATCTTGCATGGCCGCCTCAGCTGAGTCCCGCTTAGAGATGGAATAGTGCTCTGAGCAGATCTCAGCACCCCAGAGACTGTTCTCCGGACGGCGCACCAAGCAGGTCGCCTCCCAGCGGTCTGGGTAGACCCCGCGACTGTGCTGGAAGACCACACAGCGATACTCGATAGACCAGGTACGTCGGTCAAGTGCCCGACGTAGCAGGGTGTCGAGCGCATCGTGGAAGTGACACCCGCGAGCAGTGTCGCGAGTGATGGGTCGAGCAACCCATCCTTCCGGCTCCTGGTCAGCGGAAAAGTCGATGTCGTGGCTCGAGCTGCTGTCGCCTCCTCTGTCGTCTGGGTCTCCTCCAGCAGCTACTCCAGGGACTGGGGCGCTCAGTGGTGGTGCAGGGGGCGCCTCCAGGGGAAGCACGGGGGAGCAGCTCCTCACAGACTCTATCTCCTACTGGAGCAAGAAAGAAGAGCCCTGCTGCTCCTGCCGTCGATGCTCCTGCTCCTCATGCAGGCGGTGGTGCAGCCTCTCCAAGTGACTGGACTGACCGGCCACAGGACGGCGAAGCGGACGCTCCGCGAGATGAGAGGGTAAGAAGGGGATGACAGACTTTCGTGCAGTGTGTCTAAGATGAGCCATCTACAAAAGATACCGCAAGCAAAAGGGTGAGAATAGAACTAGTATGACCAGCAAGTAATAAACCATAAATAAATGAAGGATTAGAATAAAACATAGTTTTCAACAAGGTGTAATATACAGTAGAACATAGGTTTGGTCGATATGACCAACTTTTGAAGGGATACCAAAGTCAAGGCAGGGACAGAGGTCTATAATCCTTAGAACGACCATTCTACTCTAGGTTAGCGGTCCTACAGTCAGCCTGGCTTTGATACCACCTATGTCACACCCAGTTTTAGAAGGCAAACCGAATGCGAACCGTGTACGTGCCAGGATCAGCAATTCACGTACACAGCAGTTACATAACATGGACATCATCACATAGTGCTCAAATAGTATTAAAAAGGGAAATAATAGTCGATTACATCATATGTCTGAGACATCCACATAGTCTTTACAATAAATCAAAGTGCGAAAACGAAACGTAGATAAACGCGGCCTTCACAGGAAGCCAACTGGGGGTTGCCGCTAACCCACACCTAGAACTCGTCGTAGTCTTGGAATTCCTGGAAGTCTCCTTCCACGACTTCATCTTCTCCTGAGCAGTGGTCGCAATGCAGACAACCTGGGGGGGTTGGTGTGTAGACCAAGGGTGAGTACACATCAACATACTCAGCAAGTATCCTGTTTGGCTGTAGTGGACTAGCTTTATGTGGGGGTAAGTCAAGCAGTTGCTTTTAGTTGGTCAGATTATTATTACTAGTAGAGAAAGCCAAGTTTTAGATTTAACCCACGTTATTAACCCAAACGTACTCCTTTCCAAACGGAAAGAGTACCACTTACCATTGCTAGAGTCAGTACCAAGAACCATCAATCTCATTGCCACCTGCAAATCCGAACATCTCTAATCAAGTACCACTAATCACTGGAGCTCCCTTGGCCGCTCATAACCGTGAGCACGGCTGATATATCAGTTTTCATACACTCTGCAGAGGTTGTGCACTTTACCCACAAGCCATGATTCCCTTTCTACCTGGAGAGAGCTACTCCCCATTGACCACTACCTAGGTGGTCCAGCAGGGCATCACTACGTAGCCTTTACAAAGATTCCCCGAGGCTGTAGCCGCACGTTAGGTTTCCTAAATGTACCACACTCCTCCCCAAGGGACAAATCAACCTTGGCAGAGCGAGCCACATACACCGAGCCCCATTGACGGCACGACGGCTAAGCGAACTACACCCCAGTTCATCTAATTATTCAGCTAAGGGCGTCCCACTCCACCCTCATGGTTGCACTGTTTTCCCGGGCGGTCATCCAACAAATAGGTCCTTACGGAGAGGCACTCGAGAAACCGCTCGAGCCCCCTTGAAGGTCACAAGTATAACATCATAATAAAAGAGGGGAAAACAGCATATCATTGATAATTCTCATCATGTTCATTGATTAGAGTTGAGCAATAGCATAAGACTAAGCAATAATAATCCAACCCAAATAGGTAAACAAGGACATGGATAACAAAAGCTTGTCGATCCTTAGGTATAACTGCAAAATGCGGGAGGTGAATTAAAGAATGCATAGGACAGAGATAGGTCAAGGGATACTTGCCTCCACCAACCGACTGCTGCTCAGGGGCTTCACCTGCGAGTTCTTCGGGCTCTTCAACCGGATCGTTCTCTATGTAGACGCAAACATATATACATCCACACATTTAATACAAAAGAACAGTACACCATACAATAGAATGCAGTAAATAAACAGACGTTCCACGTGGGCTCGCAATTAAGGTTAAGAGAGAAAGAGAAAAAAAGACAGTCGAGAAACGATCACATTACATTATTATAAATTAAACCACTCGCTTAATAGAAGGGAATTAATTTGGACACTACGTTTTAGTATAAAGTAAAGTCAAGTTCCACATTTAATCATTATAAACAATTGAAGATGAATGAAAGGGAGTGGTCGCACGGCGAGATGTACGACATAACATTTAGATTGAATTAAGAAATCAACGACTCGTCGTGTGAAAGAGCGCACAACGAGACACTTGCGTTAATTATAAAGAGACGTTAAGCATCGCGCGACGAAGCGCACGACGACATACGTCAACAGGTCTGAGTTTAAAGTGGAACGTCGCGCGTCTGGACGCGCGACGTCGCACCTTAAACAACCTGAAATTAAAATAGATCGTCGCGCGACGAAGCACGCGACGCAGCACACTAATATTTATAAATTAAAAGAATCGTCGCGCGACGAAGCGCGCGACGCAGCACGTCGACTAAACAATTTAAAATAGATTAAAACGAGATTAAGTGCAGTGCGACTACGGTCGCACGCGCGCCGAAGGCACGCGAACCGTGAGGCACGCGGGACGCGAGTCGCCTGGGCACGGGTGGGGGCAGGGGCGCGGTGCGGCCGGGCTCGCCGGGGCGCGAGCGCGCGCGGGGAGGGAGGGCGTGGGGTCAGGCACCGCCGGGGCCGGGCGGGGGCGGGGCACGGCGCGGCCGGGCTCGCTGGGGCGTGGCTCGCCGGCGGCCAGCGCGCAGGGCGCGGCGCGGGGGAGGGGAGGGCGCGGCCGGGGCGGGACGCGGCCGGGAGAGGGCTTGCGGGGGCGTAGCTTGCCGGGGCAGGGGAGGGCGCGGGGTCGGCGGGGCATGGCGCGGCCGCTAGGGCTCGCCGGGCGCGGGGCCGGGGAGAGCAGGGCGCGGCGCGGTCGAGCGCGGGGAGGGAGGGCGCGGGGTCAGGCGCCGCCGGGGAGGGGCGCGCGCGGACTGGGGCGCAGCTCGCTGGGAGGGGCTCGCCGGCGGCCAGTGCGCAGGGCGCGGCGTGGGGGAGGGGAGGGCGCGCGCGACGGGGACAGGGGAGGGGACGCAGGGAAGAAGAAGGGGAGGGGAAGGAGAGAGAGAGGGAAGGGGAGGGGAAAACTCACCTCCGGGGATCCAATTCCGGCGATCTCGACTCCAAACCCTAGGGCACCACGAGGGAGAGAGAGGGAGAGGTGGAAGAAGGAGAGGGAGGCTACTGCGCGGGAGAAATCAAATGAGCCAAACGGATCTGGGGAAGGGGGGGCGCGCGGGCCGGACCGGGTCGGGCTGAGCCAGGCTGGGCTGGGTCACATCATGGATCGAAACCCACGACACGCACGACCATCAAACGGACTCTAATCGCGAACCGAAAACCGAGACGGAACGAGACGAACGCGCAACATCAGACAAAGAAATGCGCTTCGGCATGATGCAACACCCACGACACTTAGCTTTTGTTTATACATGACACAGACACCTGTCACTATACTGGTTTGAAATTGGGAAGAAGGAGCGAAACGGGAAAAGAAAAAAGAGTAACGCCCGAATTTGGTGAGAGAAAAGAAGAAAAAAATTCTACTCCCAAATTCAGGGCGTTACACTTGACAAAGTTGGGATGTATATCATGGGATACATCATATTGGATCAAGTTTACTTGCCAAGTGGGTTAGTGAAAATTTTGGACCCAAATTTCCACCCATGACTAAGGTAACTAGATTTATTGTATCTCTTGTTTTTAGATATGCGTATCTATTTACCTTGTATCTAGTTTACCTTTCTTGCCTAGCATTACATTTGTTATTTACTTTTAAAATTATGCATACTAGGTAAATCACATGGTAGGATTGCTTGCCTTCAATTCATATACTTAAGCAAACCTACATGGCTTAAAATGTTTATTTAAGCATGGCACATAGCTTTTATATCACTCCATAGTAAATGATGCATCAATTGAAAATGTTGAATTCTACAAGTTGTATCATTTAACTTATATGTGCCAAAGTTCGGATTATAGATAATTTGCCCCTTTGATATCAAATCAAAGTGCATGTCTCCGACAAGTATTCAAAACTTGTATGCACACCTTCAGGGGGAGGTTACTCTATAATCTAATACTTTGAGACTAACACCTTTTCAAGTCTATTTCATGTGATAGTCTCATTGTAAGGAAAATAAGGTCCCCAGAGAAAGACAACAATCTTCCACTGCAAAATCTTCAAGAACTCTCATGTCTCTCAAGCTCGCCATTGACTTTCAATCGCTATCTTTTGAGACTACATCTAGTATCATTTACATGTCTTCTCCAATATTTGATTAGACTATGTTTCATATCATATACTTCCATGTTGCTAAAAATGCATAAGTGGTTAACTCATATTTTGTTACCTATGCATAAGGAAAGTTAGTCTATTCAAATCATGTCTTGCACCACTAATTTTCACATGCTTTTTCCTAAGTAGAGGATCTCTGTCAGGGGGAGTATTTCTTCATCTCTAAAAAGGGGGAGAAATTTCTTTCTAAAGTGAACACTCGTTTAGGGGGAGTAATCCTTTCAACTGGTACCATTCATGTGGTTTAATTTAGTATCCTTCAAGTGGTATCATCTGATAAAATTTTTGAAGAGGGCAAGTTTTTATTTACTTCCTACATGCTTTTAATGTCTTCCTTTTCAGTGGTTGATGCCAAAGGGGGAGAAGTTTAGGGACCAAAGCAATGAAAACTATATCAAACACCAAACACCACAAATTTAAAATTTTATATCTACAAATGTTTTTTCAAGTGGTTTTAGTTATTTGGTCCAATAATAGGAAGTAAGTGAATTATGGAGTTAGGGGGAGGCTTAAGTCCATAATATCACATTGTGGGGACAAACATGCATCCTAGCAAGTAGATTGCATATTCTCATTCAAATACTTGTATTATTTGCTTGCTTTGGTTGTGTTGTCATCAATCACCAAAAAGGGGGAGATTGTAAGGAAAATGGACCCCGGGCCATTTGGCTAATTGAGTTTTGGTGTTTGATGAACAATACAATCCGTGAACTAATAAGTCTTCTAGTGTTTGTGTTTGTAGTTCACAGGATGCAAGATTTACTTGGACTAAGGAATTGAGGAAAACAACACCTCAAAAGAAGACATTAAGAAGATCCAAGAAAAGTCCAAGTGTGCTACTGCGGACTGTCTGTGCGAGGAGCACCGGACTGTCCGGTGCCCACATGCCGGACTGTCCGGTGCACTAGGGAACCTCAGTCCAATGGCTAGTTCTAGGTGGCACCCGGAGAGAAGACCACCGGACTGTCCGGTGCGAGCACCAGACTGTCCGGTGTGGAAAGCCTGCGGCGCCAACGGTCACCTGCTCTGATAGGGCAACGGCTAGGCGCACCGGACATGCTACAGTACGCTGTCCGGTGCACCACCAGACTGTCCGGTGTGCCGCAGAGAACTGCAGCTTTTCCCCAATGGCTATTTTGGAGTTGGGGCCTAAATATACTTCACCCAACCGACCATTTGAAGGTGTGGGAGCCCAAGCAACATACCAAAGCATATAGTGCACATTTCCAAGAGCTCAAACACCCAAGTGCTTAATAGAATCACTCGGTGATTAGCGTAGGTGCTTTGTGAAGTGCTTAGGTTAGTTAGACCGCTTTAGCGCTTTCTCTAGGTGAACCCTAGTTAGTTGAGTGAGTTTAGACAAACCACACAACCCCTCGGCTCTTGCGCGAGCCGTTGTAATTGTACTGAGTGGGGCGAGAGTCTTGCAAGACCGTGACAACCACGTTTGTGTCACGGCCACCACCGTGTACCGGAGGGAACGAGGCCCGCGGCGTTTCAGCCGGAAGCTCGATAGTGGAGACGGCGGGTAGCGTCTGAGAGGAGCCGGAAGCGGAGCACCACTTGCGCATGGAGAAGGCCCATGGCTCTCTATGGAGTTACTCGACCGTGGTGCTTGGCCCTCGCGTGGGCTTCCCTTTGCGTAGGGGCACCAACGAGGATTAGTCGGGACCTTGCGTGGTTTCGGATACCTCGGTAAAAATACCGGCGTCATCCACGAGAGTTTGCTTCTCTACTTTGCTCTTTAAGTTTCCGCATTTATATTAAGCATTTAAGTTTCAATCTTGTATTCATACTTATTTAGTGTAGATTGAAACTTAGCCTTTGCGGTAGAGATAGCAACACTTAGACAAAACCTAGATTGCACTTTCTAGTTTGATTATTTGCATAGGTTTTGCTCTAGGGATTTATTTGTGGCCTAGTTTAATTGAAAGTTTTAGAAGTCCTAATTCACCCCCCCTCTTAGGCGTCACCCGTTTCCTACAAAACAGCCACGAGAAGGGGTATCGGGTGAAAATCTAACTGTCAGATCTAAAACCAACGTCTGAGATTAGATCTACGGCCGAGGGCGCGCGCGTGGGCGTGCGAGCGCTGACAGGCGGGCCAGGGAGTGTCAACGATAGAGGGGGGAAGCGTGCTGACCGAGTGGGCCCAGCGCCGGGGGAAACGGACGGCTGTAGGGGTCCGAGTTGTTCGATCAAGATCGAACGGAGGGGGGTCCGAGCGGGTCCGAGGGGGTCCGAGTCGTTCGATCAAGATCGGACGGAGGGGGGTCCGAGCGGGTCTGAGGGGGTCCGAGAGGGTCCGAGCCGTTCGATCAAGATCAGACGGGGGAAATCAGACCGGGAAGGATGAGCGGCTGTGGGTGGCGCTGACAGGCGGGCCAGGGCGTCAGGCGCGCGTGCATGAAGCGGTATCCCACGGTCCGGGCCGTGTGATCAAGATAGGACGGGGAAAAACAGACCGGGGAAACAGACGTGCGCGAAGCGGCGCCGCTCCTCTCCGCAGCGGTGAGGTCACCGGAGTTGAGGCAGGCGCGAGCTAGGGTGGCTCCGGGATCGCTGGAGTTGGGCAGAGGGGAAGAGCGTGCCACTATGAACTCAGTGGCGGGGAAGAGGCCATGAATCCATGGGCAGAGAGGGTAGAACGGCTGTGAGAAGGTCTCGGGCGGGCCAGAGAAACTCCGGTGAGCCATTCCGACCACGGGGAGGGGACTTAAGGCGCGCTAAGGTCTTGGCTAACTTCAGCAGAGGCAGGGGTGACACAGGGGCCTACTCCGGTGAACTAGACCAGGCTAAATCGGTCGGCCACCGCGCGAGCACGGCGGACCGCCGCGGCCGAGCACCGGCAAAGATGAAATTGGCCGAACACAGAGCGCAATAAGGGAAATTGGGCATGGGCAAAGGTGTCTCACCTCGGGGCGGAGCTCGGGGAGGCTTGGAGCAATCTCCGGCGAGCTGGATGGCCGGGGACGTGGGTGCGAGTCTCCGGTAGCGGCTGGCGACGAGGGCAGAGCGCGAGAGGAGGTGAAGCTGCGTGAAATGAGGTGAGGGATGTGCGCGGGGCACTGGTGGGGCTTTATGAAGGGAGCTGGGCGCGTGGATGGGCGTCGTGGCCGAGAAACCCAGAGACGTGCGCGAGTGCGCACGCATTGGTCCACGGCGAGCGCGGAGAAGGCGCAACTGACAGGGTTGGCCCACGGCGTAGGGAGAGAAGAAAGGGGTGTGCGGGGCAACGGCTTGGTGACTAGCGAACTGGGCCCGCGAGGTAGAGAGAGAAGGGGCGCGCGAGCGAAGGAAACTGGTGCCGACAGATCGGCTCTACTGGGCAGCGAGCGAGAGAATGAGCACGCACGGAAGACTGGTGCCGACAGGCGGGGTCCGCCTGTAAGGGGCGGCAGGCGCGCGAGCGGGACTAGGCCTGATGGGCTGGTTTGGGCCGAAATGGTTTTTTCTTTTTCCCTAGATTTTCTAATTCCTTTTCTATTTCTTTTCCTATAAGGTTTTCAAATCCAAATTCAAACTAGGTTTCAAATTCAAATAAATTCAAACTTATGCAACACTTCAGAGAATATTTTAAACTCAGCATGATGCAACATGTCATGACTCATAAGGTTTTGACAAAAATAAGTAATTAACCTCCACTAGTTTAAGCTATTTCTAATCAAAAAGGAAAAGGGAGAATGAATCTAGAGAGAGAGAAAACCTAGAGTGAGAAAAGAACAGTAACACATGATTTTGGGTGATAATTAGAAAGAAATTGTATACCCCCAAAATCAGGGTGTTACAGACCTATCCCCCTTAAAAGAATCTCGCCCTCGAGATTCAGGGCTGGCTAGAAAAGAGCTCGAGGTACTTGGCTTTTAAATCATCTTCTCGTTCCCAGGTTGCTTCTTCTTCTGAGTGATGGCCCCATTTGACTTTGCACATCCTAATGGTACTTCTCTGAGTGATCCGATCTGCTGTCTCCAGAATTTGAGTTGGCTTCTCAATATAAGTTAGATCTTCTTGAACTTTAAGGTCCTCTGCTGGCAACTGCTCTTCTAGCACTCTTAAGCATTTCTTCAACTGAGACACATGGAACACATCGTGATAGATTCTCTCGTAAGATGAGTTGATAAGCCACTTCTCCACGTTTGGCTTGAATCTGATATGGTCCGATATAATGAGGTGCTAGCTTGCCTTTGACTCCAAACCTCTTGGTTCCTCTGATGAGTGACACCTTCAAATAGATATAATCTCCCACTTGAAAACTGAGTTCTCTTCTTTTGGTGTCAGCATAGCTTCGCTGTCTAGACTATGATGCCTTCAAATTCTCCCGGATCATTCTGATGTTCTCTTCGGCTTCAAGCAGAATATCTGGTCCGAACACCTGTCTTTCACCAGGTTGGTCCCAATGCAGTGGAGTTCTGCAATTCCTTCCATAAAGCGCTTCAAACGGTGACATCTTCAAACTGGTCTGATAGCTGTTGTTGTAAGAGAATTTTGCATATGGTAATCTCTTGTCCCAACCTATTTTGTCTTGCAAAGCACAAGCCCTCAACATGTCCTCAAGAATTTGATTTGTTCTCTCCATCTGGCCATCTGTCTGCGGGTGGTAAGCTGAGCTGAAAGTCGCCTAGAGGGGGGTGAATAGGAGGAATCTAAAAATTATAAACTTAAGCACAACTACAAGCTGGGGTTAGCGTTAGAAATATAAACGAGTCCGAAAGAGAGGGCAAAAACAAATCACAAGCAAATGAAGAGTGAGACACGGTGATTTGTTTTACCAAGGTTCGGTTCTTGCAAACCTACTCCCCGTTGAGGTGGTCACAAAGACCGGGTCTCTTTCAACCCTTTCCCTCTCTCAAATGGTCACTTAGACCGAGTGAGCTTCCTTCCTTGATTTCCCGGGTCACTTAGACCCCGCAAGGACCACCACACAATTGGTGTCTCTTGCTTAGCTTACAAGGTTTTGAGAGTAAGAATGAGAGAAAGAAGAAAGCCAACCAAGCAACAAGAGCAACAAAAGAACACAAGTCGATCTCCTCACAAGTCCTAAAACTAGAGTTGAATTGGGGACTTTGATTTGTGTCTTGGAGTGTTGTGTATTGCTCTTGTATTGAATGAGGTGTAGTGAATGCTTGGATGCCTTGAAGAGTGGTGGTTGGGGGGTATTTATAGCCCCAACCACCAAAGTGGTCGTTGGGGAGGCTGTCTGTTGTATGGCGCACCGAACAGTCCGGTGCGCCAGCCATGTCACCCAACTGTTAGGGTTCGACCGTTGGAGCTCTGACAAGTGGGGCCACCGAACAGTCCGGTGGTGCACCAGACAAGTCCTGTTCACTGTCCGGTGCGCCTTCTGGCGCCTGCTCTGACTTCTGCGCACGCAGGCGCGCACTGTTTGCTTTTACTGTTCACTTGCAGGCGACCGTTGGCGCGAAGTAGTCGTTGCTCCGCTGGCACACCGGACAGTCCGGTGTTACACCAGACAGTCCGGTAAATTATAGCGGAGCGGCCTCCCAAATTCCCGAAGCTGGCAAGTTCAGAGTCGTTCCTCCCTAGTGCACCGGACACTGTCCGGTAGTGCACCGGACAGTCCGGTGCGCCAGACCAGGGCTGCCTTCGGTTAAACTTTGCTCCTTTGTTTTGAACCCTTTCTTTTGACTTTGTATTGGTTTGTTGTGAACCTTTGGCACCTGTAGAACTCATAATCTAGAGCAAACTAGTTAGTCCAATACTTTGTGTTGGGCAATTCAACCACCAAAATTCATATAGGAACAGGTTTGACCCTATTTCCCTTTCAATCTCTCCCTTTTTGGTGATTGATGCCAACACAAACCAAAGCAAATATAAAAGTGCAGAATTGAACTAGTTTGCATAAGGTAAGTGCAAAGGTTGCTTGGAATTGAAACCAATATAATTACTACAATAGATGTGCATGGATGGTTTTCTTCTTATTTAAAATTTTGGACCAACGCTTGCACCACTTGTTCTGTTTTTGCAAATCTTTGTAAAATTCATTTTCAAAAACTTTTGCAAATAGTCAAAGGTACATGAATAAGATTGAAAGAAGCATTTTCAAGATTTTGAAATTTTCTCCCCTGTTTCAAAAGCTTTTCCTTTGACTTAAACAAAACTCCACCTAAATAAAATTCTCCTCTTAGTGTTCAAGAGGGTTTTACAAGTTTTGAAGATACTACTTTCTCCCCCTTTTGAACACAATAAGATACCAATTTTTTTTAAAAAAACTTCATTTTTGAAATTCGGTGGTGGTGCGGTCCTTTTGCTTTGAGCTCATACTTTCTCCCCCTTTGGCATGAATCGCCAAAAACGGATAGTTGTGAGTGAAATATAAGCCCTTTTTTACTTTCTCCTCAATGGCAAATAAAAGAATATGAGTGAAGATTATACCAAAGTGGAGAATGATGCGGAATACCGGCAAATATCGATGGAGTTGAGTGGAAGCGCCTTCTTTGCCGAATACTCCATTTCCCTTTCATTCTATGACTAAGCATAAGATTACACTTGAAGATACATTAGTCATTGACATAAAAGAGATATGATCAAAGGTATATAAATGAGCTATGTGTGCAAAGAATCAATCAAAATTCCTAGAATCAAGAATATTTAGCTCATTCCTAAGTCTGGTAAAGGTTTTCTCATCTAATGGCTTGGTAAAGATATCGGCCAATTGATCTTTGGTGTTTATATAGGCTATCTCTATATCCCCCTTTTGTTGGTGGTCTCTCAAAAAGTGATACCGAATGGCTATGTGCTTAGTGCGGCTGTGTTCAACGGGATTATCCGCCATGCGGATTGCACTCTCATTATCACATAGGAGAGGGACTTTGCTAAATCTGTAGCCATAGTCCCTAAGGGTTTGCCTCATCCAAAGCAATTGCGCGCAACAATGTCCTGCGGCAATGTACTCAGCTTCGGCGGTAGAAAGAGCTACTGAGTTTTGTTTCTTTGAAGCCCAAGACACCAGGGATCTCCCCAGAAACTGGCAAGTCCCTGATGTGCTCTTCCTATCAATTTTACACCCTGCCCAATCAGCATCGGAATATCCTAATAAATCAAAAGAAGATCCCTTGGGGTACCAAAGACCAAACTTAGGTGTTTGAACTAAATATCTCAAGATTCGCTTCACGGCCCTAAGGTGAACTTCCTTAGGGTCGGCTTGGAAACCTTGCACACATGCATACAGAAAGCATAATATCCAGTCGAGATGCACATAAATAGAGTAAGGATCCTATCATCGACCAGTATACCTTTTGATCTACGGATTTACCTCCCGTGTCGAGGTCAAGATGCCCATTGGTTCCCATGGGTGTCTTGATGGGCTTGGCATCCTTTATTCCAAACTTGGTGAGAATGTCTTGAATGTACTTCATTTGGCTAATGAAGGTGCCCTCTTGGAGTTGCTTGACTTGAAATCCTAAGAAATACTTCAACTCCCCCATCATAGACATCTCGAATTTTTGTATCATGATCCTACTAAACTCTTCACAAATAGATTTGTTAGTAGACCCAAATATGATATCATCAACATAAATTTGGCATACAAACAAATCATTTTCAATTGTTTTAGTAAAGAGAGTAGGATCGGCTTTGCCGACTTTGAAGCCATTAGTGATAAGGAAATCTCTTAGGCATTCATACCATGCTCTTGGGGCTTGCTTGAGCCCATAAAGTGCCTTAGAGAGTTTATACACATGGTTAGGGTACTCACTATCTTCAAAGCCGGGAGGTTGCTCAACATAGACCTCTTCCTTGATTGGTCCATTGAGGAAGGCACTCTTCACGTCCATTTGGTAAAGCTTAAAGCCATGGTAAGTAGCATATGCAAGTAATATACGAATTGACTCAAGCCTAGCTACGGGTGCATAGGTTTCACCAAAATCCAAACCTTCGACCTGTGAATACCCTTTGGCCACAAGTCGTGCCTTGTTCCTTGTCACCACACCATGCTCATCTTGTTTGTTGCGGAAGACCCACTTGGTTCCTACAACATTTTGCTTAGGATGTGGAACTAAATGCCATACCTCATTCCTCGTGAAGTTGTTGAGCTCCTCTTGCATCGCCAACACCCAATCCGAATCTTGAAGTGCTTCCTCTACCTTGTGTGGCTCAATAGAGGAAACAAAAGAGTAGTGTTCACAAAAATGAGCAACACGAGATCGAGTGGTTACCCCCTTATGAATATCTCCTAGGATTGTGTTCATGGGGTGATCTCGTTGGATTGCTTAGTGGACTCTTGGGTGTGGCGGCCTTTGATCTTGTTCATCTTTCCTTGTCTTGATCATGGACATCTCCCCCTTGATCATTGCCCTCCTCTTGAGGTGGCTCATCTTCTTGATCTTCCCCTTCATCATCTTGAGCCTCATCCTCATCTTGAGTTGGTGGAGATGCTTGCATGGAGGAAGATGGTTGATCTTGTGCTTGTGGAGGCTCTTCGGATTCCTTAGGACACACATCCCCAATGGACATGTTCCTTAGCGCGATGCACGGAGCCTCTTCATCATCTAGCTCATCAAGATCAACTTGCTCTACTTGAGAGCCGTTAGTCTCATCAAACACAATGTCACAAGAAACTTCAACTAGTCCAGTGGACTTGTTAAAGACTCTATATGCCCTTGTGTTTGAATCATAACCAAGTAAAAAGCCTTCTACAGCCTTAGGAGAAAATTTAGATTTTCTACCTCTCAAGAATAAAGCATTTGCTACCAAAGACTCTAAAATATGAAACATTGGGCTTTTTACCGGTGATGAGTTCATATGATGTCTTCTTGAGGATTCGGTGTAGATATAACCGGTTGATGGCGTAGCAAGCGGGTGTTGACCGCCTCGGCCCAAAACCGATCCGAAGTCTTGTACTCATCAAGCATGGTCCTTGCCATGTCCAATAGAGTTCTATTCTTCCTCTCCACTATACCATTTTGTTCGGCGTGTAGGTAGAAGAGAACTCATGCTTGATGCCCTCCTCCTCAAGGAAGCCTTCAATTTGAGAGTTCTTGAACTCTGTTCCATTGTCGCTTCTTATTTTCTTGATCCTCAAGGCGAACTCATTTTGAGCCCGTCTTAAGAATCCTTTCAAGGTCTCTTGGGTTTGAGACCTATCCTGTAAAAAGAATACTCAAGTGAAGGAAGAATAATCATCCACAATAACTAGACAGTGCTTACTCTCGTCGATGCTTATGTAAGCTATCGGGCCGAATAGGTCCATGTGGAGTAGTTCCAGTGGCCTTTCAGTCGTCATGATGTTCTTGTGTGGATGATGAACACCAACTTGCTTCCCTGCTTGGCATGCGCTACAAATCTTGTCTTTCTCAAAATAAACATTGGTTAGTCCCAAAATGTGCTCTCCCTTTAGAAGCTTGTGAAGATTCTTCATCCCAACATGGGCTAGTCGGTGGTGCCAGAGCCAACCCATGTTAGTCTTAGCAATTAAGCAAGTGTCGAGTTCAGCTCTATTGAAATCAACTAAGTATAGCTGACCCTCTAACACTCCCTTAAATGCTACTGAATCATCACTTCTTCTAAATACAGTAACACCTACATCTGTAAAAAGACAGTTATAACCCATTTTACATAATTGTGAAACTGAAAGCAAGTTATAATCTAAAGAATCTACAAGAAAAACATTGGAAATAGAATGGCCAGGTGATATAGCAATTTTACCAAGTCCTTTGACCAAACCTTGATTTCCATCCCCAAATGTGATAGCTCGTTGGGGATCTTCGTTTTTCTCGTAGGAGGAGAACATTCTTTTCTCCCCAGTCATGTGGTTTGTGCACCCACTGTCGATGATCCAACTTGAGCCCCCGGATGCATAAACCTACAAAACAAATTTAGGCCTTGTTCTTAGGTACCCAAATGGTCTTGGGTCCTTTTACATTAGAAACAAGCACCTTGGGTACCCAAACACAAGTCTTGGAGCCCTTGTGTTTGCCCCCAACATATTTGGCAACTACCTTGCCTGATTTGTTAGTAAGCACATATGAGGCATCAAAAGTCTTAAATGAAATGTTATGATCATTTGATGCAATAGGAGTTTTCTTTATAGGCATTTTAACATGTGTAGAACGCCTAGAGCTAGAAGCCTCATTCTTATAAATAAAAGCATGGTGAGAATGAGTCTTCTTTGCATGAATTCTCCTAATCTTATCCTCAGGATAACCAGCTAGATATAAAATATAGCTCTCGTTATCCTGAGGCATGGGAGCCTTGCCCTTAACAAAATTGGACAATCTTTTAGGAGGGGCATTAAGCTTGATATTGTCTCCCTGTTGGAAGCCAATGTCATCCTTAATGCCAGGGCGTCTCCCACTATAAAGCATGCTACGAGCAAATTTAAATTTCTTATTTTCTAATTCATGCTCAGCAATTTTAGCATCTAATTTAGCTATATGATCATTTTGTTCTTTAATCATAGCAAGGTGATCATGAATAGTGTCGGCGTTTCGAGACCGGGGGGTCCCTAAGCCGACGAGTGAGTGTGCCGCGTGCCCCAGCCCAGATGGGTCGAGCGCGTGGGCGAGCGCGAAGGGGGGAAAGCGAGGTGGCCGGAGACGGGTCGTGAGAGAGGTGGAAGTCCCGCGGCCTTCGTGTTCGTCCCGCGCCCAGGTCGGGTGCGCTTGCAGTAGGGGGTTACAAGCGTCCACGCGGGTGAGGGAAGCGAGCGGCCCCAAGAGAGCGCCTGCCCCGTCCTCGTCCCCGCGCGGCCAACCTTCTCTAAGAAGGCCCTGGTCCTTCCTTTTATAGGCGTAAGGAGAGGATCCAGGTGTACAATGGGGGTGTAGCAGAGTGCTACGTGTCTAGCGAGGGAGAGCTAGCGCCCTAAGTACATGCCAATGTGGCAGCCGGAGAGATCTTGGCACCCAGCTGGTGTGGTGTCGTGGCTGTCGGAGGAGCAATGGAGCCTGGCGGAGGGACAGCTGTCGGAGCGGTTGGGTCCTTGCTGACGTCCCCCTGCTTCCGTAAGTGAGCTGAGAGCCGCCGTCGTCACGAGGCTAGCGGGGCGCCATCATTGCCTATCTGGCGGAGCTAGCCAGATGGGACACCGGTCTTGTTCTCTGCGGCCCGAGTCGGCTCAGGGTAGGGTGATGATGGCGCTTCCTGTTGACGTGGCGGGCTTGTGCCCTAGGTCGGGCGATGTGGAGGCTCCTCCGAAGTCGAGGTCGAGTCTATCTTTCGTGGCCGAGGCCGCGCCCGAGCTCCTGGGTTGGGCGAGGCGGAGGTCGTTCGGCAGAGGCCATGGCGGAGTCCGACCCCTGGGGTCGGGCGAAGCGGAGTTCGTCGTCCTCTGGGGCCTAGCCCGAGTCCGAGCCCTGGGTCGGGCGGAGCGGAGTTCGCCGTCTTCCGGGGCCTTAGCCCGAGTCCGAGCCCTGGGTCGGGCGGAGCGGAGTTCGCCATCTTCCGGGGCCTTAGCCCGAGTCCGAGCCCTGGGTCGGGCGGAGCGGAGTTCGTCGTCTTCCGGGGCCTTAGCCCGAGTCCGAGCCCTGGGTCGGGCGGAGCGGAGTTCGCCGTCTTCCGGGGCCTTAGCCCGAGTCCGAGCCCTGGGTCGGGCGGAGCTTCCTATGGCGCCTTTGGCAAGGCCTGACTGCCTGTCAGTCTCACTCTGTCAAGTGGCACTGCAGTCGGAATGGCGCAGGCGGCGCTGTCCTTCTGTCAGACCAGTCAGTGGAGCGGCGAAGTGACGGCGGTCACTTCGGCTCTGCCGGGGGGCGCGCGTCAGGGTAAAGGTGTCAGGCTACCTTTGCGTTAAATGCCCCTACGACTCGGTCGGTCGGCGCGGCGATTTAGTCAGGGTTGCTTCTTAGCGAAGGCAAGGCCTCGGGCGAGCCGGAGATGTGTCTGCCGTAAAAAGGGGGCCTCGGGCGAGACGGAAACACCTCGGGTCGGCTGCCCTTGCCCGAGGCTAGGCTCGGGCGAGGCGTGATCGAGTCGCTCGTATGGACTGATCCCTGACTTAATCGCACCCATCAGGCCTCTGCAGCTTTATGCTGATGGGGGTTACCAGCTGAGAATTAGGCGTCTTGAGGGTACCCCTAATTATGGTCCCCGACAGTAGCCCCCAAGCCTCGTAGGGAGTGTTAGCACTCGCTTGGAGGCTTTCGTCGCACTTTTTTGCATGGGGACCAGCCTTTCTCGGTTGCATTTTGTTCCGGTGGGTGCGCGCGAGCGCACCCGCCGGGTGTAGCCCCCGAGGCCTCGGAGGAGTGGTTTCACTCCTTTGAGGTCTTAATGCCTTGCGTAATGCTTCGGCCGGTCTGGTGGTTCCCTCATGCGAACTGGCCGTAGCCCGGGTGCACGGTCGGGGCCCAAGTTCTCGGGCTGGTATGTTGACGCTGTCAACGGTTCGGCTGGAGCCGGGTTTGCGAGAGCAGCCCCCGAGCCTCCGCACAGGGCGAGAGGGCGATCAGGGACAGACTCGGCTTTTTTCATACGCCCCTACGTCGCCTTTCCGCAAGGAGGAGGGGGGAGAGCGCCATGTTACCCTCGATGGGCACCGAACATGGTGCCTCCGGTGAGCTGCAAGCGGGTAATCCGAGTGGACGTCCGTGCCCCGTTCGTTGGGGGTCGGCTAGGGCCCAGAGGCACGCCCAAAAGTACCTGCGGGTGATCTACCGGACCCGGTCCCCTGACGACGGGGTCCGAGGGCTCGATGCCTCCCTCCGATGGGATTCCGTTACAAAATCGCTCCCGCTGGTCTCGGAAATGTCCTAGGGTACCTCGGGAGCGCAGCCCGAGCCTTGGTTATGTATCGAACGTACCCCTGGTCATCCCTCGCTCGGTGTCTAAGGCGACTGTGAACCCTTCGGGGGCCAGCCTTCGAACCCCTGATCAGTAATGGGCGCGGAGCCCGAATAGCCTGAGGCGGCCGTGGAACCCTTTGGGGGGCCGACCTTCGAACCTCTGACCAGTAGTGGGTGTAGGGCCCACGCGATCTGAGGCGGCTGTTGAACCCTTCGGGGGGCCAGCCTTCGAACCCCTGATCAGTAAGGAGGCTCGGAGCCTAGTTCCTTCGCGGGGAAGGATCCCTTTCGGGGTATCCCCCTTTCCCGGTCCCTGTCGCAAGAGATGGAGAAAGAGGAAAAAAGGAAAAAAGGATACGAAACCGAACGACGCGGTGTACCTTTTTTGGCACGGTTGTTTCGGCGAAGGCGAAGCGTCGCCCGCTGCTCCTGCCAGAAGCGCCGCCTGTCCAGCCGCGGAGTTAATGCGACGGGGCGAGTAGTTGGCAGGGCGGCCGTCGCGCGTGCGCGAGCCATTCGAGGAACGGATCGCGGGCGCGTTGTCTTCACGCCGTGAGAGGGGGTTCTCTCGCTGCCTCCGGATGGGACGTGAGCTTGGCTGACGACGTGACCGCTGCTCCCGCGCGCCTGCCGCCGTCATCACTGCCGGCCCACTTTTGACCGCGTTGACCGCTGCGTCAGGCTGGCGCTGCTGGGTCGCGCGCTGGGTCGCCTCGAGTCGCGGTATTGGTTCCACAATCGAGGAGGTGCGGTGGTGGCGTAGGTGGTACAGTTGCTTGCATGCAGCATCCGGCGCGCCGGTCGCACGACGCGTGGGCCTGGGCCTCCATGCTGGCGTGTCGGGAGTCGGAGAAGCGCATCCACTTGGCGCGGCTGCATGCCGCCTGCATGGCTGCCCGCCCCTTTCACCCGTTGGTCTAGGCAAAAGTGGAGGGTCACTCGTAACCGCTGGGCGGTTGCGTGCACCACGCGCGGCGGTTCGGCTTCTTTGGCTCGGAGCCGGTCTGCATGACATGCGGGACCCAGCCCCCGCGCCGCAGGGGAGGGCTTTGGAGCATGTTGGAGAAGACTCAGCCCGTGACGGTTGGGGGCGCAAGCAGGGAGAGTCGCCTTTAAAAGGAGGGCGACCCCTTTCGTAAGGCGACCATGTCTTCTTCCTCCCTTATGCACCGTGTCTTTCCACCTTTCAAGCCCCCGGATGGGGGAAACCGCCGTCTTTTCGCCCCGTCGTTGGAGGAACGCAACTCCGTGGGAGTTGGTACCTTTCAGCCATCGTTCGGCTTCAAGGATTTTCATCACACAGCCCGGTTGCTCCCCTCCGCTGGTGGTCACCCAAGACGGTGACCTCCAGCTCTTGGATGGGGAGAGGCAAACCGGGCTGTGGTCTCGGCCCCGCCCTCAGTGTTGAGGGTGTTCGTCATCCTCGCCGGGGCGGGGAGCGAGGCGAGCCGGGGCTCCACCTCCTACGCGGGTCGGCGGTCCACCTCTTCTTCCAGCTTCTGGTGGTGGCAATCGCCCCTTAGCCCTATGGCGGAGACGTCCTCCAGCCATGCCGGGGAAGGCGAACTGTTGCTGCCCAGCTAGGATGCAACATTCCGTCCTCTTCCTCGCATTCGCGGCGGGGACGGCTGCGAGGATCTGCCGGGATGCTTGGGGGCGACCCGCGTTTTGCTGGTGATTCGCCCAGAGCTTGTCGCTCCACGGGCTTCCCCGGCGTGGAGGTTGTCCATACCCGTGGAGACGGAACCGGAGTTCCATTTGTGACGGCACTTCGAATGCCGGTGTTTTTTGTTCATTTCGGCTTTCGGGGCCTGAACATGTATGTAACTTCAGCACGGAGCCGTGTTTTTTCCTCATTTTTGAGCACTAAGACTCGCCTGTTGACTATCTGAACCGCTTCACCCAGCATGAGTCGCCCCGTGTCAAGGTGACGAGTGAGGTATCCGTATCCCGGAGGCGTAGGAGTCCCTCGGCTCGGTCGGCCTTGCTGTTCGAGGTTCCTCTAGCTTAGTTAAAGAGACCCCTCGGCCGCCCTTCGACGAGCCGAGGCCAGGGGTAGCGATATCAGTATGAACAGAGGAGGAGTTGGCTCGAAAATGAAACCTGGTTGGCCGGAGCCTAGCCGGGTTGTCCGTTGGCAGGATCGACGTCGGAGTTGATCTGCCGAGGCTTCGGACCGGGCTGGCGCCCTCGGAAGATGGTTGGCCGAGGCCCCAAGGGTGACCGGCCGAGCCGCCTGCTCGGGCCAGATTCCCGGAGAGGTCCCTGGGAGCGATTGCCCGGGCATGGTGATGACGTCGTCCTTCGGAGCGGAGACCCTCGGACCGTGTCACCATCCGAGGCTAGGTCGGGCCTCGCCGAAGGTGCCGTCGATGCCGAGGGTGTTGCTGCCCCCTTCCAGCGTCAAGACCCGAGCCTGTTGGATCAGATTGTCTTGTAGCGTGTGCCTTGTGCGGCCGTCGAGGCCAGAACACACACCCTCGCTGCGTTGTAAAGCTGCGTCTCTTTTCCTCTTGTTTCGAGTATCTGGACTTTTTGTCGGTAACAGGGATGTTTGTGCGAGCGAGAGTTGCCTCTCGCGGGAGGTGATGAGTGAGGTATCCGTATCCCAGAGGCGTGGGAGTCCCTCGGCTCGGTCGGCCTTGCCGCTTACGCGTACTTTCACCCGTCCATGAGGCCCTGTCACCGACTCGGTCGAGAAGGCTCAAAGGATCGCTTCGGCAGAAAGGCTTTCGAACGTAAAGACTTGTCCGATCCGCGGAGCCACTTTATCCGAACGCGAGTTACTTATCGCAGAAGGTGATGAGTGAGGTATCCGTATCCCGGAGGCGTAGGAGTCCCTCGGCTCGGTCAGCCTTGGCTGCTTACGTGTACTCCGTCGTTTCCAGGACCCACTTTTCGAAGTAGTCAAAAAGCACGAAAGATATTCTGGTAGAAGAGATTTTTTTTCGAGGAAAATTTTGATGCAGAGGGGGTTTCCCCCCTTTTAGCCCCCGAGGGAGGGTCGGGCTTTGCCGAGGCGAGGCCGACCCTTCCTTGTTGACTAAACTTTGCATGGGTGCGAGGTATATGAACAACTTGGAAACATCTTAAGGGTAGAAGCGACGTAGCTGTTGGATGGTCCAAGCGTTGCCGTAGACCTCGCCTTGACTGTTGGCCAGCTTGTACGTTCCGGGCTTCAGAACTTTGGCGATGACGAATGGCCCCTCCCAGGGGGGCGTGAGCTTGTACCTCCCTCGGGAGTCTTGCCGCAGCCGAAGCACCAGGTCGCCCACCTGGAGGTCTCGGGGTTGGACCCCTCGGGCGTGGTAGCATCGCAGGGACTGCTGATACCGCGCCGAGTGTAGTAAGGCCCTATCCCGCGCCTCTTCCAGCTGGTCCAGCGAGTCTTCTCGGCTAGCTTGGTTGCTTTGATTGTCGTAGGCCCTCGTCCTCGGGGAGCCGTATTCCAGGTCAGTGGGCAAGACGGCCTCCGCCCCGTAGACCAGGAAGAACGGCGTGAAACCCGTGGCTCGGCTCGGCGTTGTCCTCAGGCTCCAGACCACCGAGGGGAGTTCCTTCATCCATCGCTTGCCGAACTTGTTGAGGTCGTTAGCCCTTGTAGAATCATGTCGTTGGCACGCTCTACTTGCCCATTCGACATGGGATGAGCTATGGCAGCCCAGTCCACCCGGATGTGGTGATCCTCGCAAAAATCCAAGAATTTTCTGCCGGTGAACTGGGTGCCGTTGTCGGTGATGATGGAGTTTGGGACCCCGAAGCGATGGATGATGTTGGTGAAGAACGCCACCGCCTGCTCGGACCTGATGCTGTTCAGGGGTCAGACCTCGATCCACTTGGAGAATTTGTCGACGGAGGCCAGCAGGTGCGTGTAGCCCCCGGGCGCCTTCTGCAGAGGGCCGACGAGGTCCAGACCCCACACAGCAAAGGGCCAGGTGATGGGTATCGTCTGCAGAGCCTGAGCGGGCAGGTGGGTCTGCTTCGCATAGAATTGACACCCTTCGCAGGTGCGGACAATTCTAGTGGCGTCAGCCACCACCGTCGGCCAGTAGAAGCCTTGCCGGAAAGCGTTCCTGACGAGGGCTCGAGGCGCTGCATGATGGCCGCAAGCCCCCGAGTGTATCTCTTGCAGGAGTTCCTGACCTTCGGCGATGGAGATGCATCGCTGGAGGATGCCCGAGGGGCTGCGGTGGTAGAGCTCCTTCTCATCGCCCAGCAAGACGAACGACTTGGCGCGTCGCGCTACCCGCCGAGCCTCGGCTTGGTCGAGGGGTAGCTCTCCTTGGCGGAGATATTGCAGGTACGGGGTCTGCCAATCTCGATCAGGCGTGACCCCGCTCCGCTCCTCCTCGATGCGCAGCGCCTCGCCCTCGGGGGCCGAGGGTACCTCGGGCTGAACCGAGGACGCCTCGGGCTGGGCCGAGGGTACCTCGGACTGAACCGAGGACGCCTCGGGCCGGGCCGAGGGTACCTCGGACTCGAGCGTGTCGTTGATCTTGACAGAGGGTTGGTGCATATCCCGGGAGAAGACGTCCGGGGGAACCATCGTTCGCCCCGAGGCTATTTTTGCCAGCTCGTCCGCAGTCTCGTTGTAGCGCCGGGCGATGTCGTTAAGCTCGAGCCCGTAGAACTTGTCTTCCAGGCGCCGAACCTCATCGCAGTAGGCCTCCATCTTCGGGTCGCGGCAGTGGGAGTTCTTCATGACTTGGTCGATGACGAGCTACGAGTCGCCGCGAGCGTCGAGGCGTCGGACCCCTAGCTCGATGGCGATTCGCAATCCGTTGATCAGAGCTTCGTACTCCGCCACATTGTTGGACGCCGGGAAATGGAGGCGCAGCACGTAGCGTAGGTGTTTCCCGAGGGGCGAGATGAAGAGCAGGCCTGCGCCGGCTCCCGCCTTCATCAGCGACCCGTCGAAAAACATGGTCCAGAGCTCCGGTTGGATCGGAGCCGTCGGCAGCTGGGTGTCGACCCATTCGGCTATGAAGTCCGCCAATACCTGGGACTTGATGGCCTTCCGAGGGGCTAACGAGATTGTCTCGCCCATGATTTCCACCGCCCACTTTGCGATCCTGCCTGAGGCCTCTCGGCACTGGATGATCTCCCCCAGGGGGAAGGATGACACCACAGTTACTGGATGAGACTCGAAGTAATGTCGCAACTTTTGCCTCGTCAGGATCACTGCATACAGTAGCTTCTGAACTTGTGGGTAGCAGACCTTGGTTTCGGACAGCACCTCGCTGACGAAGTAAACTGGCCTCTGAACGGGCAATGCATGCCCCTCTTCTTGCCTTTCGACCACAATCGCGGCGCTAACCACCTGAGTGGTCGCGGCGACGTAGACCAAGAGGGCTTCTCCATCAGCTGGGGGTACCAAGATTGGCGCCTTGGTGAGGAGCGCCTTCAGGTTCCCGAGAACTTCCTCGGCCTCAGGGGTCCAAGTGAAGCACTCGGCCTTCCTTAAGAGGCGGTACAGAGGCAGGCCTCTTTCGCCGAGGCGTGAGATGAAACGGCTCAAGGCCGCGAGACATCCCATGACCCTCTGTACACCTTTTAAGTCCTTGATGGGCCCCATGTTGGTGATGGCTGCGATCTTCTCCGGGTTGGCTTCGATGCCCCGCTCGGAGACGATGAACCCCAGGAGCATGCCTCGGGGCACCCCGAAGACACACTTCTCGGGATTGAGCTTGACGTCCTTTGCCTTGAGACACCGGAATGTCACTTCAAGGTCGGAGAGGAGGTCGGAGGCTTTCCTTGTCTTGACTACGATGTCATCGACGTAGGCCTCGACCGTTCGGCCGATGTGTTCGCCGAACACATGGTTCATGCACCGCTGGTACGTCGCTCCCGCGTTCCTCAAACCGAACGGCATGGTGACATAGCAGTACATGCCGAAGGGCGTGATGAAAGAAGTCGCGAGCTGGTCGGACTCTTTCATCTTGATTTGATGATACCCTGAGTAGGCATCGAGGAAAGACAGGGTTTCGCACCCAGCAGTGGAATCCACGATTTGATCGATGCGAGGTAGAGGGTAGGGAACCTTCGGACATGCTTTGTTGAGACCAGTGTAGTCTACACACATCCGCCATTTCCCCCTTTCTTTCTCACAAGCACAGGGTTGGCAAGCCATTCGGGATGGAATACCTCTTTGATGAACCCTGCTGCCATTAGCTTGTGGATCTCCTCGCCTATCACTCTGTGCTTCTCCTCGTCGAATCGGCGCAGAGGCTGCCTGACCGGTCGGGCTCCGGCCCGAATATCCAGCGAGTGCTCGGCGACATCCCTCGGTATGCCGGGCATGTCCGAGGGACTCCACGCCAAGACGTTGGCATTTGCGCGGAGAAAGTCGACGAGCACTGCTTCCTATTTGGGGTCGAGCCCGGAACCGATCCGGATCTGCTTGGAGGTGTCGCCACTGGGGTCGAGAGGGACGGCCTTAACCGTCTCCGCTGGCTTGAAATTGCCGGCGTGTCGCTTCACGTCTGGCACCTCTCTGGAGAGGCTGTCCAGGTCGGCGATGAGGGCCTCGGACTCGGCGAGGGCCTCGGCGTACTCCATGCACTCCACGTCGCATTCGAACGCGTGTTTGTACGTGGGGCCGACGGTGATGACCCCGTTGGGGCCCGACATCTTGAGCTTCAGGTAGGTGTAGTTGGGGATGGCCATGAACTTCGTGTAGCACGGCCTCCCCAATACCGCGTGGTAGGTTCCTCGGAACCCGACCACCTCGAACGTCAGAATCTCCCTTCGGAAGTTGGAGGGCGTTCCGAAGCAGACAGGAAGGTCGAGCCGTCCGAGGGGCTGGACGCGCATCCCAGGAATGATCCCGTGGAAGGGCGCAGTGCCTGCTCGGACGGAGGACAGATCGACGCGCAGGAGCCTGAGGGTCTCGGCGTAGATGATGTTGAGGCAGCTGCCCCCATCCATCAGGACCTTGGTGAGCCTGACATCGCCGATGATGGGGTCGACGACGAGCGGGTATTTCCCCGGGCTCGGCACGTGGTCGGGGTGGTCAGCTTGGTCGAAGGTGATGGGCTTGTCGGACCAGTCTAGGTAGACTGACGCCGCCACCTTCACCGAGCAGACCTCCCGACGCTCTCGCTTGCGATGCCGAGCCGAGGCATTCGCCGCATGCCCTCCGTAGATCATGAAGCAGTCGCGGACCTCGGGGAACTCTCCTGCTTGGTGATCTTCCTTTTTGTCGTCATCGCGGGCCCCGCCACCCTCTACGGGTGGCCCGGCCTTGTGGAAGTGGCGCCGAAGCATGACGCACTCCTCGAGGGTGTGCTTGACGGGCCCCTGATGGTAAGGGCACGACTCCTTGAGCATCTTGTCGAAGAGGTTAGCACCTCCGGGGGGCTTCCGAGGGTTCTTGTACTCGGCGGCGGCGACAAGGTCCGCGTCGGCGGCGTCGCGTTTCGCTTGCGACTTCTTCTTGCCTTTCTTCTTGGCGCCGCGCAGAGTAGACGCCTCGGGTGCCTCTTCCGACGGGCGGCCCTGGGGCTGCTTGTCCTTTCGGAAGATGGCCTCGACCGCCTCCTGGCCAGAGGCGAACTTGGTGGCGATGTCCATCAGCTCGCTCGCCCTGGTGGGGGTCTTGCGACCCAACTTGCTCACCAGGTCTCGGCAGGCGGTGCCGGCAAGGAACGCGCCGATGACATCGGAGTCGGTGATGTTGGGCAGCTCGGTGCGCTGCTTCGAGAATCGCCGGATGTAGTCCCGAAGAGACTCTCCCGGCTGTTGCCGGCAGCTTCGGAAGTCCCAGGAATTCCCGGGGTGCACGTACGTGCCCTGGAAGTTGCCGGCGAAGGCTTGGACCAAATCATCCCAGTTGGAGATCTGCCCCCGAGGCAGGTGCTCCAACCAGGCGCGAGCGGTGTCGGAGAGGAACAGGGGGAGGTTGCGGATGATGAGGTTGTCGTCGTCCGTCCCGCCCAGTTGGCAGGCCAGGCGGTAATCTGCGAGCCACAATTCTGGCCTCGTTTCCCCCGAGTACTTTGTGATAGTAGTCGGGGGTCGGAAACGGGCCGGAAACGGCGCCCGCCGGATGGCCCGGCTGAAAGCCTGCGGACCGGGTGGTTCGGGCGAGGGACTCCGATCCTCCCCGTTGTCGTAGCGTCCCCCACGCCTGGGGTGGTAGCCTCGGCGCACCCTTTCGTCGAGGTGGGCCCGACGGTCGCGACGATGGTGCTCGTTGCCGAGGTGGCCCGGGGCCACAGGCGCGGTGTTGCGCATGCGCCCGGTGTAGACCAAGGCTTCCCGCATGAATCGGGAAGTCGTGGCATGAGGCTCCGAGGGGTACCCCTGCCTTCGGGAGGCAGAGCTCTCGGCCCGCCGGGCCGCAGCGCCTTCCAGGAGATTCTTGAGCTCTCCCTGGATTCGCCGACCCTCGGTGGTTGATGGTTCTGGCATCGTGCGGAGGAGCATCGCTGCGGCTGCCAGGTTCTGACCGACCCCGCTGGATGCGGGTGGCGGCCTGTCCCTGGCATCGTTGGCGACGCGGTGCTGGAAACCCTAGGGCAGGTGACGTATTTCTCCGGCCGGGGGTTGGCCCGCCCATACCTGCCCGACGTCCCGGCGGATCGACTCGAGCGCTCCTGCTCCCTCGTCGAGCCTGGCCTGCGCCCCGCGGACTTGCTCGAGCTGTGGGTCGTGACCCCCCGCCGGAACGGGGACCACAGCTAGCTCCCGCGGGATGTCGGCGCGAGGCACCGGCCTAGGGAGATCACCGTCCTCCGGCATGCCGAGATGGTTGCCTTCGGAGGGATCCCCTAGCTCGACGTGGAAACATTCGCGGCTTGGGCCGCAGTCCTTGTCGTCAAGGCTGCGGCTGTCGTCGGAACAGTCGGAGAGGCAGTAGTCACATGCGGTCATAAAGTCCCGCATGGCACTGGGGTTGCCAAATCCAGAGAAATCCCAACAGACGCTGGGATCGTCATCTTCCTCGGACCCAGAGGGCCCGTAGGTCGAGACGTCCGTCAATCGGTCCCAAGGCGACCGCACACGAAACCCCAGAGGGGTTGCACTCGCCTCAACGTGAGCGCTCGCCAAAGCGAGGTCGCTAGGCGGGTTGAGGCCGAGTCGAAATGACGTAGGATGGGAATCAGTCGGTACCTTTTGGTCGACGAGGAGCGACATAGTCACGTCGGGGACTGATTGCGCCGTCGTCTTGGGTACGAGGGCGACGTCCTGCAGGCCCTCCGCGAGCGTGCTGGCGTCGTCCACTTGCTCAGGGTCGGCGTGTCGCGGGGGGACGGCGCTCGCCTTCGTCTCAAACGCGAGGTCGACGCCCGACGCGCCCTCCGTTGGGGCGCTGGGGACATCGATTCGCTCGACAGCCGACGGAGCGCGGCCTCCCGCTCGGCCTTGGTTGCCCCGCCTCCTCCTCCGATGGCGGGGGAGAGGACGGGGCGAGCTCGAATGTTGTTCTTCCACCACGCAGGGAAGACGTCGTCGATTCCGCCGCCAGCGGGCGGGCTATCGGCCGCCATTGTCGTCGTCGCGCGGCGGTGGAAGGAGTATCATGTCGTAGCTGCCGTCGAGAGACATGAACTCAAGACTCCCGAAACGGAGCACCGTCCCGGGTTGGAGAGGTCGTTGGAGACTGCCCATCTGGAGCTTGACGGGAAACCGCTCGTCAACACGCAGCGTGCCCCTACCTGGCACGCCAACTGTCGGCGTTTCGAGACCGGGGGGTCCCTAAGCCGACGAGTGAGTGTGCCGCGTGCCCCAGCCCAAATGGGTCGAGCGCGTGGGCGAGCGCAAAGGGGGGAAAGCGAGGTGGCCGGAGACGGGTCGTGAGAGAGGTGGAAGTCCCGCGGCCTTCGTGTTCGTCCCGCGCCCAGGTCGGGTGCGCTTGCAGTAGGGGGTTACAAGCGTCCACGCGGGTGAGGGAAGCGAGCGGCCCCAAGAGAGCGCCTGCCCCGTCCTCGTCCCCGCGCGGCCAACCTTCTCTAAGAAGGCCCTGGTCCTTCCTTTTATAGGCGTAAGGAGAGGATCCAGGTGTACAATGGGGGTGTAGCAGAGTGCTACGTGTCTAGCGAGGGAGAGCTAGCGCCCTAAGTACATGCCAATGTGGCAGCCGGAGAGATCTTGGCACCCAGCTGGTGTGGTGTCGTGGCTGTCAGAGGAGCAACGGAGCCTGGCGGAGGGACAGCTGTCGGAGCGGTTGGGTCCTTGCTGACGTCCCCCTGCTTCCGTAAGTGAGCTGAGAGCCACCGTCGTCACGGGGCTAGCGGGGCGCCATCATTGCCTATCTGGCGGAGCTAGCCAGATGGGACACCGGTCTTGTTCTCTGCGGCCCGAGTCGGCTCGGGGTAGGGTGATGATGGCGCTTCCTGTTGACGTGGCGGGCTTGTGCCCTAGGTCGGGCGACGTGGAGGCTCCTCCGAAGCCGAGGTCGAGTCTGTCTTTCGTGGCCGAGGCCGCGCCCGAGCTCCTGGGTCGGGCGAGGCGGAGGTCGTTCGGCAGAGGCCAGGGCAGAGTCCGACCCCTGGGGTCGGGCGAAGCGGAGTTCGTCGTCCTCTGGGGCCTAGCCCGAGTCCGAGCCCTGGGTCGGGCGGAGCGGAGTTCGCTGTCTTCCAGGGCCTTAGCCCGAGTCCGAGCCCTGGGTCGGGCGGAGCGGAGTTCGCCGTCTTCCGAGACCTTAGCCCGAGTCCGAGCCCTGGGTCGGGCGGAGCGGAGTTCGCCGTCTTCCGGGGCCTTAGCCCGAGTCCGAGCCCTGGGTCGGGCGGAGCGGAGTTCGCCGTCTTCCGGGGCCTTAGCCCGAGTCCGAGCCCTGGGTCGGGCGGAGCAGAGTTCGCCGTCTTCCGGGGCCTTAGCCCGAGTCCGAGCCCTGGGTCGGGCGGAGCTTCCTATGGCGCCTTTGGCAAGGCCTGACTGCCTGTCAGTCTCACTCTGTCAAGTGGCACTGCAGTCGGAATGGCGCAGGCGGCGCTGTCCTTCTGTCAGACCGGTCAGTGGAGCGGCGAAGTGACGGCGGTCACTTCGGCTCTGCCGGGGGGCGCGCGTCAGGGTAAAGGTGTCAGGCTACCTTTGCGTTAAATGCCCCTGCGACTCGGTCGGTCGGCGCGGCGATTTAGTCAGGGTTGCTTCTTAGCGAAGGCAAGGCCTCGGGCGAGCCGGAGATGTGTCTGCCGTAAAAAGGGGGCCTCGGGCGAGACGGAAACACCTCGGGGTCGGCTGCCCTTGCCCGAGGCTAGGCTCGGGCGAGGCGTGATCGAGTCGCTCGTATGGACTGATCTCTGACTTAATCGCACCCATCAGGCCTCTGCAGCTTTATGCTGATGGGGGTTACCAGCTGAGAATTAGGCGTCTTGAGGGTACCCCTAATTATGGTCCCCGACAAATAGCATCAATATTAATATCTCTACATCTAGTGCAAATAGAAACATGCTCAACGGTAGATGTAGAGGGTTTGCAATCATTTAATTCAACAATCTTAGCATGTAAAATGTCATTCTCATCTCTAAGATTGGAAATAGAAATATTGCAAACATCTAGTTCCTTAGCCTTAGCAATCAATTTTTCATTCTCAAACTTAAGGCTAGCAAGAGAGGCATTCAATTTTTCAATCTTAGCAATCAAATTAGCATTATCATTTCTAAGATTGACAATTGAATCATCACAAATATTTGACTTCTCAACCTTAGCAATCAAATTAGCATTCTCAATTCTAAGGTTGGAGATAGTGTCATGGCAACTACTTAGCTCACTAGTCAATTTTTCACATTTCTCTACTTACTGAGCATAAGCATTTTTTACCTTAACATGCTTCTTATTTTCCTTAATTAGGAAGTCCTCTTGGCTATCCAAGAGTTCATCCTTTTCATGAATGGCACTAATCAATTCATTCAATTTCTCTTTTTGTTGCATGTTAAGATTGGCAAAAAGAGTAAGCAAGTTGTCCTCATCATCACTAGAATTATCCTCATCACTAGGGGTTGCATACTTAGTGGAGGATCTTGATTTTACCTTCTTCTTGTCGTCCTTTGCCATGAGGCACTTGTGGCCGACGTTGGGGAAGAGGAGGCCCTTGTTGATGGCGATGTTGGCGACGTCCTCATCGTCAGAGGAGTCGGTGGAGCTCTCGTCGGAGTCCCACTCCCGGCAAACATGGGCATCGCCACCCTTCTTCTTGTAATACCTCTTCTCCTTCTTCTTCCCCCTCTTGTCGTTATCCCTGTCACTATCACTAGATAAAGGACATTTAGCGATAAAATGACCGGGCTTACCACACTTGTAGCACACTTTCTTGGAGCGGGGCTTGTAGTCTTTCCCCCTCCTTTGCTTGAGGATTTGGCGGAAGCTCTTGATGATGAGCGCCATCTACTCATTGTCGAGCTTGGAGGCGTCGATGGGGACCCTACTTGGTGTAGAGTCTTCTTTCTTCTCCTCCGTCGCCTTGAATGCAACGGGTTGTACATCGGGTGTGGAGGAGGCACCTTGCTCGATGATTTTCTTGGAGCCTTTGATCATTAATTCAAAGCTCACAAATTTTGCTATCACTTCCCCGAGAGACATTAGTTCATATCTTGGATCACCACGAATTAATTGTACTTGAGTAGGATTAAGAAAAACTAGTGATCTTAGAATAACCTTGACCATCTCATGGTCATCCCATTTGGTGCTCCCGAGGTTGCGCACTTGATTTACCAAGGTCTTTAGCCTGTTGTACATGGCTTGTGGGTCTTCTCCTTGGTTGAGCATGAAACGACCAAGCTCCCCCTCGATCGTTTCCCTCTTGGTGATTCTTGTCACCTCATCTCCTTCGTGCGTGGTCTTGAGCACGTCCCAAATCTCCTTGGCGGACTCCAACCCGTGTACTTTGTTATACTCCTCTCGACTTAAAGAAGAGAGAAGTATAGTTGTTGCTTGGGAGTTAAGGTGCCGGATTTGGTCGGCCTCATCCGAGTCATAGTCTTTATCCCCCACCTGTGGTACCTGCACTCCATACTCAACAATATCCCATATGCTTTTGTGGAGTGAAGTTAGATGACCTTTCATTTTAGCACTCCACATAGAATAATCTTCACCTTCAAAAACTGGTGGTTTGCCTAATGGGACGGAAAGTAAAGGAGTATGTTTAGGAATGCGAGGATAGCGTAGGGGATCTTACTAAACTTCTTGCGCTCATGGCGCTTAGAAGTTACGGATGGCGCGTCGGAGCCGGAGGTGGATGGCGACGAAGAATCGGTCTCGTAGTAGACCACCTTCTTCATCTTCTTCTTGTCACCACTCCGATGCGACTTGTTGTGGGAGGTTGACTCTCCCTTTTCTTTGGAGCCGGACTCCCTTGATGGAGCCTTCCCGTGGCTTGTAGCGGGCTTCTCGCCGGTCACCATTTCCTTCTTGGCATGTTCTCCCGACATCACTTCGAGCGGTTAGGCTATAATGAAGCACTGGGCTCTGATACCAATTGAAAGTCGCCTAGAGGGGGGTGAATAGGCGGAATCTGAAAATTATAAATTTAACCACAACTACAAGCCGGGGTTAGCGTTAGAAATATAAACGAGTCCAAAAGAGAGGGCGAAAACAAATCACAAGCAAATGAAGAGTGAGACGCGGTGATTTGTTTTACCGAGGTTCGGTTCTTGCAAACCTACTCCCCGTTGAAGTGGTCACAAAGACCGGGTCTCTTTCAACCCTTTCCCTCTCTCAAACGGTCACTTAGACCGAGTGAGCTTCCTTCCTTGATTTCCCGGGTCACTTAGACCCCGCAAGGACCACCACACAATTGGTGTCTCTTGCTTCGCTTACAAGGTTTTGAGAGTAAGAATGAGAGAAAGAAGAAAGGCAACCAAGCAACAAGAGCAACTAAAGAACACAAGTAGATCTCCTCACAAGTCCTAAAACTAGAGTTTAATTGGGGACTTTGATTCGATCGGAGGCTTTGATTTGTGTCTTGGAGTGTTGTGTATTGCTCTTGTATTGAATGAGGTGTAGTGAATGCTTGGATGCCATGAAGAGTGGTGGTTGGGGGGTATTTATAGCCCCAACCACCAAAGTGGCCGTTGGGGAGGTTGTCTGTCGTATGGCGCACCGGACAGTCTGGTGCGCCACCGGACACTGTCCAGTGCGCCAGCCATGTCACCCAACCGTTAGGGTTCGATCGTTGGAGCTCTGACAAGTGGGGCCGCCGGACAGTCCGGTGGTGCACCGGACAGGTCCTGTTCACTGTCCGGTGCGCCTTCTGGCGCCTGCTCTGACTTCTGCGCGCGGAGGCGCGCACTGTTTGCTTTTACTGTTCACTTGCAGGCGACTATTGGCGCGAAGTAGCCGTTGCTCCACTGGCACACCGGACAGTCCGGTGAATTATAGCGGAGCGGCCTCCCAAATTCCCGAAGCTGGCAAGTTCAGAGTCGTTCCTCCCTAGTGCACCGGACAGTCTGGTGCGCCAGACCAGGGCTGCCTTCGGTTAAACTTTGCTCCTTTGTTTTGAACCCTTTCTTTTGACTTTGTATTAGTTTGTTGTGAACCTTTGGCACCTGTAGAACTCATAATCTAGAGCAAACTAGTTAGTCCAATACTTTGTGTTGGGCAATTCAACCACCAAAATTCATATAGGAACAGGTTTGACCCTATTTCCCTTTCATGAGCTGAACTTTAAATATGTGCCCAAGGCTTCATGTAACTGCTGCCAAAAATGAGAGGTGAACTGGGTGCCCCTTTCTGATACTATCTTCTTCGAAATACCATGCAAGCACACAATCCGAGACATGTATAGTTCAGCCAACACCGCACTGTTGTTAGTGGTCTTGTCTGGTATGAAATGGGCTGCCTTTGTCAAACGGTCCACTACTACCCAGATGGAGTCATAACCAGTCCGAGTGTGGGGCAAATCGACTATGAAATCCATTCCGATCTCATCCCATTTCCACTGAGGAATCTGCAATGGTTGCAACAAACCTGTAGGTCTCTGTTGTTCGGCCTTGATCCTCTGACAACTGTCACATACAACCACGTACTCTGCTATCTCCCTTTTCATACCGTACCACCAAAATCTTTTCTTCAGGTCTTGGTACATCTTCTCACTACCAGGGTGTATAGAGTATACTGTCTCATGGGCTTCTTTGAGAATTAGTTCCCGGATCGATTTGATGTCGGGAACACACAGTCTGTCCTTGAACCATACCACTCCTTCTGCATCTTCACGGAAATCCTTGCCTTTTCCATCTACGATTAGCTACCGGATCTCGTTGATTTTCTCGTCATCCTTCTGGCCTTTCCTGATGTCTTGCTCTAGGGTGGGTTCCAACTCGATTGTCACTCCTTGAGTGTTGTTTAGAAATCCGAGACTCAATCTGTCAAATTCCTTTGCTAGCTCATACGACATCTGGTGAGCGGCCAACATATTGACTTGACTTTTCCTGCTAAGAGCATCTGCAACTACATTTGCTTTGCCTGGGTGATAATGAATCTCCAGCTCATAATCTTTGATCAACTCTAGCCATCTTCGCTGCCTCATGTTTAACTCTGACTGAGTGAATATGTATTTGAGACTCTTGTGGTCCGTGTAGATATCACACTTCTGCCCATAAAGATAATGCCTCCAGGTCTTCAATGCATGAACCATGACTGCTAATTCCAGATCATGAGTAGGATAATTCTTCTCATGAATCTTCAACTGTTGGGACGAGTATGCCACTACTCTCCCTTCCTACATCAACACACATCCCAGTCCGGTGTACGAAGCATCACAATACACTGAGAATGGCTTGTGAACGTCTGGCAGAATTAGTACTGGTGCCGTTGTCAACTTCTCCTTCAATGTCTCAAAGGACTTCTGGCATGCTGGGGTCCACTTGAACTCAACCTTCTTTGACAGCAAGGCTGTCATTGGTCTGGCAATCCTGGAGAAACCTTCAATGAAACGTCGATAATAACCGGCCATTCCAATGAAACTCTTGATTCCTCGGACATCTTTTGGTGCTTTCCAGTCCAAGATAGTTGTTACCTTGTTCGGATCTACAGCCAATCCCTCTCGATTTATAATGTGACCCAAAAACAAAACTTCACTGATCTAGAACTCGCACTTGCTAAGCTTGGCATACAACTGGCAATCTCGTAGCCTCTGAAAAACCTTCCTCAAATGCTCCTCATGCTCTTGCTCATTCTGGGAATATACAAGAATGTCATCAATGAACACTACTACGAACTTGTCGAGGTAGTCCATGAACACACTGTTCATCAGGTACATGAAATAAGCTAGCGTATTCGTCAAACCGAATGACATGACCGTGAACTTATATAGTCCATACTTGGTGATGAATGTTGTCTTTGGTATATCTGAAGGTCAGATTCGAAGCTGATGGTAACCTAACCTCAGATCTACCTTCGAGAACACACTGGCTCTCTCAACTGATCGAATAAATCTTCAATTCTGGGCAGGGGGTACTTGTTCTTGATAGTAACTTCATTCAAGGCTCGGTAATCGATGCACATCCTCTTTGTGCCATCCTTCTTCTCCACAAACAACACTGGGGCTGCCCAAGGCAAAGTACTAGGTCTGATGTAGCCTTTCTCTAACAACTCATCAATTTGCTTCTTGAGTTCTACCAACTCTGGTTCAGACACTCGATAGGCTCTCTTGGAAATAGGGCGGTGCCTGGAATAAGCTCTATGGCAAATTCAACCTTCCTTTCAGATGGCATACCTGGTAACTCTTCGGGAAACATATCTGGGAAATCCGATACTACACTGATAGCCTCTGATGGTTTAATCTCCTCAATGTGAGTGGTGACTTGGTGACAACTCCTTTTTCTTGGTCCTGAGAAGACCAACTCCACTAACACTTCTTCTCCTGATGGGGACACTAACTTCACTGTTCTCTTATCACAACTAAGACTGGCCTGATACTTGGTTAGCCAATTCATCCCTAGGATGACATCTATAGTTGTATCTTGGTTACCCATAACTATTAAATCAGCGGGGAACTCTATCCCCCTTATTTGAACCTTTGCACTAGGGCAAAATCTATCAGTTTGGGTCCTTCCACCAACTAAACTAACTCTCATAGGTGGATACATGGGTGCTACTGGTATATTATGTGATTCTACCCATGATGCAGTCACAAAAGAATGCGTTGCTCCAGTATCAAGTAACACATTTGTAGAATGGTACTCAAATGAAAACGTACCTAGTGACACTCCTGGAGTCTCCTGGACTGTGTCGGCCTCCAAGTGGTTCACCTTTCCATACTGGGCACGAGGTTGCCCATAATTGTTGCTTCCTTGCTGCATTGCATTCTGTCTGACTGGGGCATTGGGAGCTGACTGCTGCTGAGTTGCTTTCTTTGGGCAATGATTCGCCCAATGGCCTTGTTCACCATAGTGGAAACATGCACGACTTCCTCCTTGAGCTGGCGCTGCTTGATTGTTCTGGTTGGTTGCTGGGGCAAGAAGACGGGCTACCTGGTTGCTCTGACGATGGTATTGATTTCCTCCTTGCTGGTTGTTCTGACGGTACTACTGCTGCTGCTGCTGAGGAAACTGTCTCTGGTATTGCTACAGGTGGTTCTAACACTGATGCTAGTGCTGGTGCTGGTGACCTTGCTTGAATTGCTGAGGTGGGTTGCCTAAGTAGCAAGGACGACTGCTACTCCCAACCTGACATCCACCAGTCTTGCGTTTCCTGTCCTCCATCTCCCGACGCTTCCTTTCTGTCATGATTGCTCTGTCTATCAGATGCTAGAAGGTAGGGAAGGTGTGGTTCATTAGCTGATAGTGGAGGGGGTCAACCAATCCTCTCAAGAAGCAGTACTGCCTCTTGGCATCCGTGTTGACATCTTCTGGGACATAACGCGACAGTTGCAGAAACTTATCCCTATACTCGCTGACAGACAGGGGACCTTGCTTCAACGCGAGAAACTCCTCCTTCCTCACTATCATCAGTCCCTCGGGCACATGGTAGCGATGGAAGTTATCCTTGAACTCTTCCCAAGTGATGGCTTCAGGGTTGGCATGGGTGGCGAGGTAAGACTCCCACCAAGACTGTGCTGCTCCCCTTAGTTGTCGGGGACCATACAACACCTTCTCTCGATCGTTGCACTGGGCTGTGTGCAACTCACGCTCCACGGTACGTAGCCAATCTTCCGCGTCCATGGGATCAGCAGAGTGGGCAAAGACTGGGGATGGCCCCTCATGAACTCTGCCCGCTTGTCTCTGGGCACTTGTGGCATCTGAACTTGCACTAGAGGTTGAGGTGGTGATGGCTGCTGCTGCGCCTGCTGCATCACTACTAATGTCTGACCAATTGCCTGAACTGCTTGGGTCTGCATCAAGAACATCTGCTCAATGATCATCGGGGGTGGCGACGACAACTGCTGCTGTGGAGCTGCATCCTCCTGGGGTGCCTACTGTTCAGGCTGAGCACGCCTCGCACCTCTGCGCCTGTTCTTAGACATCTGTAGGAATCACACACATATCAAATCTGATTCTGCAGTCTTTCAGCATAAGAAAAGGTATATGAAAATCTTCACATCACTGAACACATGACCATCTTTACTGACAGCTTCTCAGATAAAGAGGAAAGGGGAAATAAAGGGATTACCCAACTAAATAACTGACTTTATTAATAACCACACCAAGTTGCAGGGGATACCCACACCTTGGTGACAATCATTACAAAGATCCAACTTCAGTACATGTCCATCATAACAAGCATCCAACATAAGATAAGCAAACTAACTCTAACTAAAACTGACTTAGGCTAAGACACTGAACTAAGCATTATTACAGACTCCGACTCTGTCGATCTAGGGATCCAAATCTATGCGGGTCCTGCAGTCTGGGGTACCATAGTCAAAGAGACCACGGGGCGGTGAACGGTAAGGGTGCTGAATCCCGACAGGGGCGAGAGGACCACCATCCAGACAGTGGCGTGATGCACACTCAGCACGCAATTCTGCAACCTCCGCCCAAACCTTGCCCACCTCATCAAGGGCATGGTCCAACTCTATGTTGAGCACGACGACTAGATTGACCATGCTATTCAGTCTGGGATTGCCCTCACCCACTAGCGAGACAATCACACCTCCAGCACTGTCGGTCGAACGGTGAGGATAGTACTTTAGGTCAAGGCTATCAGCTACCCCACTGAACAACGAGCAATACTGAGAAAGTGCCCGTCGTGCTGCATCTTGCATGGCTGCCTCGGCAGTATCCCTCTTAGTAATAGAATAGTGCTCTGAGAAGGCCTCTGCACCACGGAGATCATCGTCTGGACGGCGCACCAAACAAGTAGCCTCCCACTGGTCCGGGTATAGCCTGTGACGATGCTGGTAGACTACACAACAATACTCGATGGACCATGTGTGTCGGTCGAAGGCCCGACGCAACAGGGTATCGAGAGCGTCGTGGAAGTGACACCCGCGAGCAGCGTCACGAGTGATGGGTCTAGCGATCCATCCCTCTGGCTCCTCCGAAAGCTCCGTGTCATGGCTCGAACTACCACTGGTGTTGTCGTCGTCTCCATCTCCATCAGGGTCTCCTCCAGCAGCCGGGATGCCCTGTGGTGGTGCAGGGGGCATCTCTGGCTGACGTGCAGGGGAAGGCGGCCTCTCAAACTCCACCTCCTGCTGAGGTGAGGGGGAAGAGTCCTCCTGCTCCTGCTCCTGGCATCGGCGCTCCTGCTCCTCGTGCAGGCGACGATGCAGTCTCTCCAAGTGACTAGACTGACCTGGCACCGTGCGACGCAGGGGACACTCCGCCAGGCGAGAAGGCAAAAAGGAGATCATAGACTTACGTGCAGTGCACCTAAGACGAGTCATCTATAAAAGACATCGTAAGCACAAGAGTAAGAGTAGAACTATGAGACCAGAAAGTAAACAGAAAGAAAAGTGAGACCAAACTTTTGAGATAAGTAAATAACATAGGGTTGGTCAAGATGACCAATTTTTGAAAAGACATTGAGGTCAAGGTAAGAGTAGGGGTCTATAGTCCTTAGGGCGACCATTCTAGTCTAGGTTAGCGATCCTACAGTCAGCAAGGCTTTGATACCACTTATGTCACACCCAGTTTTGGAAGGCAAACCGAATGCGAACCATGTACGTGCCAGGATCAGAAACTCACGTACATAGCGATTACATAATTGGACATCATCACACAATGCTTGAAATAAATAGCAAAAAGGTACTTTATTACATCAAGATGTTCAAGACATCCACAGAGTCTAATACATAACCATTGTTCAACATAATTATCAAAGTGCGGACTTACGAAACATAGATGATAAGCCTACACAAGCAGCTGACTGGGAGGGTTTGCCACAAAGAAAGAACTAGAACTCGTCGTATTCCTGAAACTCCTCGAAATCTTCCATGTTGCTAGCATCACCTCCCGAGTACTGAGTACAGTGGGAACAACCTGGGGTGGGGTGGTGTGTAAAGCAAGGGTGAGTACACATCAACATACTCAGCAAATGTCCCGTTTGGCTAAAGTGGACTAGCTGTATATGGGGTTGAGGGCAAGCAGTTGCTTTTAAGTTAGTCAAGTATTTATTATTATTAGTAGAGCCAACTTTTAGTAATAAACCCAGTTATTACCCAAAAGTACTTCCTCAAGCAAGGAAATACCAAAGATCAGATTTTATAACCAACATTCTTAATCATCATCATAAAAGTATCCAAAGTTCTTCTAATCAAAGAGGATCCCAAGGCTGCTCTTAACCGTGAGCTCGGCTGATATACCAGTTTTTTAACACTCTGCAGAGGTTGTACACTTTACCCACAAGTCGCGATCCCTTTATGCCTCGGGTCGATCAAACCCTCAAACACTACCAAGGTGAGTTGGCAAGGTTTCACTACGTAGCCTTTACAAAGACTCCCCTAGTGCATAGCTGCTCGTTAGGTTTCGCCAGTCGTACAAACGCAGTACACCTCCCTAAGGTGGGTGACTAACAAAACCAAATTGAAAGAACCTCTGTACCCCAACCTTGGCAGAGCGAGCACTACGCCCCGGGCCCCATTGACGGCCCTCCGGCAAAGCCAACTACACTCCCAGGTTCATCTAATTAATCAGCTAAGGGCGTCCCATTCCACCCTCATGGTTGTACTGTTATCCCGAGTGGTCACTCCACGAACAGGTCCTTACGGAGAGGTACTCAGGAAAAAGGCCTGAGTCCCCTAAGGTATCACAAGATCATCCACATAATCAGGATAACAGTATCGTATCATAAATGTTCACATCATGTTCATTGATTAAGTTAAGGCAATAGCAACATGCTAACCATGGTAACCCAAAAAGGTAAACAAGGATAAGTGAATACAGACTAGTCAATCCTTAGGTTTCATAAAGTAATGCGGGTGTAATACCCAACTTTTGGAATATAAAAAGAAAGGGATAAAACTTTATGTGTATTGCCTTCTATTTCATGAGAACCATTAAGGAGCAGATCTAAAGTGAATAATTCTCTAATAAAACATAAGTAACCCCTGCATCATGCTGGAGTTTGGTGTGTTTGCGCATTTAATAAATTAGTAAGATGGATAAAAATATAATAATAGGTTGAGAATTTGGATTTAACCCAAAAGTGCAAATTGGGAGAATTGGAAACAATATAGAAAGAGAAATACTATATAAAACAAAATGAAATTTATAAATAAATAAATCATCACCATACTATGTTCAAACTGGACATTTAATGTGAAGATGAATTGGGTACACATTTTGAATTTAAAGTGGAATTGAAATTTGATTTGGAAATAAAATTGAAGAGAAAAGGAGCAAAAAATAAAAACGAAAGAAAATAGGAATTGGAAAAGGGCGCCTGGGCCTAATCTCCTCCCGACCCAGCCAAACTAGACCCCGTGCGGCCCACTAGCCAAACGGACGTGCCGACAGGTGGGGTCCCCTGGATCAGCCTCTTGCGCGCGTTGCTCTCTCATTTCTCGCTGACTGTGGGCCCGGCCTCTGGGGGTGGTCATCTATGGGTGCTCGCGCTCATACTTGTGTGGGACACCGACAAGTGGGACCTCCAGGCAGGTACGTCTTCCTCGTAGGTAAGCTGCTGCGCGCTCCAACACAATCATCGTGGTTTGCGCTGCTGACGACCGAGCTCAACTAACTCCACGATTCTCCCAGGAGCAGCGCGTCCCACTACCGATTTCGTTGACCCTATATAATCGCGGGGCAGTGTCGCCGTCCTCGACCCCATCTCACAACCTTGCGTGCAATTACGGCGCCGCCGCGGACTTACCCATCGCCACGGTGAAGGTCGAGTGCTCGAGGCGTTGCAGGATCTCCTGGTCTGGTGGTCGTGCCGATTGGCGCGGGTTCCCTGGACAACCTGGTGGGTCGCCGGTGTTCATACCAGCGGTCCGGTCGCTGGACAACGGGGGCGGACCGATCTTCTCGCGCAGTAAGCCTAGGTATGCCCTGTCTCCTCGCTGCGAGCGCTATAGAGATCGTCGTGTTTTCTTTTCCAGACGGTAGTGGCGGGGTAGGTCGTGTGCGCGAGGTCTGGGCATTCCGGCGTGGTTGCAGCGGGTGGCGCCAGGCGTGGGGCACGTTCACCGTGGCCTGCCGTCGTGCCATGGCAAGACGTCTGGGGGAAGAGATAATGGCGCGGCCCTTGATCGGGTAATCAACGGCTGGGCGCGCTGGCGTAGAGAAGAAGCGCAAGGTTGATGACGAGCGACTGACCGTAGATTGGGAAATCAAGGGTGTAGATTAGATCGGTGGGGGCGGATCAGGCCAGGGTGAATGCGGTCCGTTCGATCGCAATCGGGCGAGCCGAGGCGAGCGCAGGGGGGTTTTTTAAATCCGAGCCATAGAATTCTAATCGGGCGGCCGATAGTAAGCGATACCCCTTCGGCCCTGTAAAACTGCAAAAGGGTCCCCGGGTTATTTAAAATCAACCCCGCAGTCCACCTTGTTTGTCATCTGTGTCTTAGGATCTTTTGCGCCAGCGCCCTTGTACTTTACATAAATTGAGGCCCAGTCCATAGAGCTATAAAATCAGGAAAATGAATTAGAAAATGAGTTTTTAATATAAAAACAATTCCTAGAATTTGTATAATTCATAATTCATATGAACTCCAAATTGGTCCATTCCAATTCCTAAATTTTTGTAATATTATTGTTCATCCATTAGTGCCTCTGTTTTGGCATGAAAGACACATTAAAATGTATCTAGTACTTAATCTTGTATTAAATACATAAAACCTTTAGAAATTCATATCTTAAAATCTATAACTCCAAAATTAATAATTCCAGTTCCTATGATCTTATTTTAATGTCTAGATTATTATTGTGTATTTTATTTGCATGCTTGGTGTGATGTTAATTTTTGCTATACTATGTATGTATTGTATTGATGCGAGTAGACGAGCAAGCTACTGGGGATCCTGAGGTTCAGCTAGTAGAGACTGCTGAGCAGGAGCTCATGGAAGGCAAGTTGTGCTCTTGATCACTTCCTTTTACCCATTCATGTTCTTATTATTCATAATGATCTGCATAGGTTAATTTTGATGGGACCTAATAGGTTACCCTAGATTTTGACTATCTTTATACCTTGTTTCACCACTGGTTTTACTACTAAATTTTTGGGTAGTACATGTTATTGCTTTATGTGGCTTTGGGTATAGAGATATTCATCACTCATTGTTGTACTTTTTATTATCTATTTATTCTTTACTGTTCATGATAAAATCATTATGTTAATGGGAACATGGAGAACCACCCGGGAAAACAGTGCTACCACAAGGGTGGTATGGGACGCCCTTGGCTGATTAACTAGGAAAGCTAGTGGATGACTACCTTACCCGAAAGGGGCAAGGGCAGTAGGGGAGTGGTCAGTGTAGGGAGGTCCTTTGGTTGATTTTGCTGCGATGGCGGTCAGGCGAGGGATTCCTGCACTGGAGCTCCCTATAAACTGTAGCGGGTTTTTTGAAGCTAGTGGAACTTTGTAAAGGCCTCATAGTGGTACCCTGCCTCGCTTCCTTGGTAGAGGTGTATGGGGTCTGATCAACTCCGTGACAAATGGGTAACACGATGCGCAACCTCTGCAGAGTGTAAAACTGGTATACTAGCCATGCTCACGGTCATGAGCGGCTCGGACACTCACATGATTAATTTATGGAACTTAAACTTAATCTATCATTTCATTGCATTTGGGATTATTTATTTATTACTTTTACTTATTATTACTATGGTTTGGTATTTACTTACACTTAGTAACTGCTAATAAAATTTTGACCAACATATAAAAGCAATGCTCAGCTTCAGCCTTTATTACATTGATTTGCCTTACACTTCACATGAACTCCCACCTTTGGTGAGTTCATGCACACTGGTTCCCCATAACTTATTGAGCTATGATCATGTGTTAGCTCACTCTTGCTGTCTCACACCCCACCCCCACAGGAGAAGAACAGGTGGTCGAAGAGGAGCCGCCTAACACTAAGGCTTTCGACTTGATCTAGGAGGCGTCTCCCAGTCAACTTTCTGGCGCCAAGGATAGATTTTAGTTCCTGCTATATTGACCTTTTATTTTGTAAGACTTCCGCTATGTAATAAGTACTCTGATTTTATTGTGACATTTATCTCTATGCACTCTGTTATTATATATATTGTCTTATTTGGCGCATGTATAAGATGCACCTGGCTTTGTTCCTTAAATAGGGGTGGGCACATTTTTACCATAAACCGAAAACCGAACCGAACCGTACCGAACCGAACCGAAATTTCGGTTTTTTTGGTAGTTCGGTTCGGTTTCGGTTTTTGTATCTAAGAAGTTCGGTTTTCGGTATCGTAATCGGTTTTCACCGTATACCGAACCGAAAAAACCGAATACCAAACTTTATCAATTCTCAAATTTGACTATTCGATTATGTGAACTAATTGTGTGATACAATTAAATTGTTATTCACTTATTTGTATGTGATGTATGATGTATATCTAAATATTTATACCTATATAATTTTTACTTTTTAAAATTATATGTAATCTATCATGTAAACTTGTTGTATGTATTGTATTGATTATAAGTTTGGTATTCGGTTTTTACCGAAAAACCGAAGTAAAAAACCGAAACCGAACTTCTCGGTTTTTCATTTTCTAGAAAACCGAACGGTTTCTAATGTTTGAAAAACCGAAGTTTTTTAAAACCGAAAAACCGAACCGAGGTTTAGAAAAAAACCGAATGCCCAGCCCTATCCTTAAAGCCCGGGTGTGACAGCGGGATAGTGAATTATAAAGTATGTAGGACAAAATAGGTCAGAGGACACTTGCCTTCACCAGGTTGCTGCTCAGGGAGGTCTTCAACTACACACTCAGGAACCTCGAATTGCTCGTTGTCTAAATAAAGCGAGCATGCATTCAATACATTTGGAAAGTACAAATGGACATCACACCAAACATGTACAAACATTGAAACACATCTTAAAAAGACACAATACTACATAGGGGATACTGAATTCAAAGTATAACGTAAACTATGGCATATATTAACTTTATTTGAAAATAGATTATTAATTCCCTAAGTGTTATATACAAGTACATAACATAGTTCAATTTATTTTATTATGACCTATAATTTAGAACAGAGGTAAACTCATGTAATACACATTATTAATCTCACAAGCTTACACATGTTTAAATCTCTAAGGTTCTCCTTTTATTTATTTTGTTAAATAAATAAAAATACATCTATATTAGTTCATATTCAATCTTAAAATTAGAGTGTGCAGACAGGAAGTGAAACCATTTTATTTAGACAAAGAATAGTTCTATGAACATTTTGCAATTTGAATCACTAAATTTGGAGTTCATATGCAAAAGTTATGAAATAAACAAGTTTGGGAATTCAAAATATGAAATTAGGGCTAATTCTGTGAATATTTAAAAGTCCAGGGCTAAATCTGTAAGATTAGAGGGGTCTGCGCGCAAAAACTAGGGACGGCGATTTGATTTCCTAAAACCAGGGGGTTTCTTTAATAAAACAGCCACGCGAAGGGGTATCGGGTGAATCTAACCGTTAAATCTAAAACCAACGGCTGAGATTAGATCTACGGCCAAGGGCACGCGCGGGCGGGCGAGCGCTGACAGGCGGGCCAGGGAGTGTCAGCGACAGAGGGGGGAAAGCGCGCTGACCGAGGGGGCCCAGCGCTGGGGGAAACGGACGGTTGTAGGGGTCCGAGCCGTTCAATCAAGATCGGACGGAGGGGGGTCCGAGCGGGTTCGAGGGGGTCCAAGTCGTTCGATCAAGATCGGACGGAGGGGGGGTCCGAGCCGTTCGATCAAGATCGGACGAGGGAAATCAGACCGAGAAGATGAGCGGATGCGGGTGGCACTGACAGGCGGGGCAGGGCGTCAGGCGCGCGTGCGTGAAGCGGTATCCCGCGGTCCAGGCTGTGCGATCAAGATCGGACGGGGAAAAACACACCAAGGAAACAGACGTGCGCGAAGCGGCACCGCTCCTCTCCGAGGCGGTGAGGTCGCCGGAGTTGAGGCAGGCGCGAGCTAGGATGGCTCCGAGGTCGCCGGAATTGGGCAGAGGGGAAGAGGGCGCCACGACGAACTCAGTGGTGGGGAAGAGGCCATGAATCCATAGGCAGAGAGGGTAGAACGGCTGTGAGAAGGTCTCGGGCGGGCCGGAGAAACTCCGGTGAGCCATTCCGACCACGGGGAGGGGACTTAAGACGCGCTAAGGTCTTGGCTAACTTCAGCAGAGGCAGGGGTGACACAGGGGCCTACTCTGGTGAACTAGACCTGGCTAAATCGGCCGGCCACCGCGCGAGCACGGCGGGCCCCCGCGGCAGAGCACCGGCGAAGATGAAATTGGCCGAACACAGAGCGCAATAAGGGAAATTGGGCACGGGCAAAGGTGTCTCACCTCGGGGCGGAGCTCGGGGAGGCTTGGAGCGGTCTCCGACGAGCTGGATGGCCGGGGACGCGGGTCTCCGGCGGCGGATGGCGGCGAGGGCAGAGCGCGAGAGAGGGTGAAGCTGCGCGAAATGAGGTGAGGGGTGTGCGCGGGGCACTGGTGGGGCTTTATGAAGGGAGCTGGGCGCGTGGACGGGCGTCGTGGCCGAGAAACCCAGGGACGTGCGCGAGTGCGCACGCGTCGGTCCACGACGAACGCAGAGAAGGCGGAACTGACAGGGTTGGCCCACGGCGCAGGGAGAGAAGATAAGGGCGTGCGGGGCAACGGCTCGGCGACTGGCGAACCGGGCCTGTGAGGTAGAGAGAGAAGGGGCGCGCGAGCGAAGGAAACTGGTGCCGACATATCGGCCCCACTGGGCAGCGAGCGAGAGAATGAGCGCGTGCGGAAGACTGGCGCCGACAGGTGGGGTCCACCTGTCAGGGGCGGTAGGCGCGCGCGCGGGACTGGGCCTGATGGGCTGGTTTGGGCCGAAATGGTTTTTTTCTTTTTCCCTGGATTTTCTAATTCCTTTTCTATTTCTTTTCCTATAGGGTTTTCAAATCTAAATTCAAACTAGGTTTCAAATTCAAATAAATTCAAACTTATGCAACACTTCAGACAATATTTTAAACTCAGCATGATGCAACATGTCATGATTCATAAGGTTTTGACAAAAATAAGTAATTAAACTCCACTAGTTTAAGCTATTTCTAATCAAAAAAGAAAAGGGGATGAATCTAAAGAGAGTGAAAACCTAGAGTGAGAAAAGAAGAGTAACACATAATTTTGGATGATAATTAGAAAAAATTTTATACCCCTAAAATCAGGGTGTTACAGCCCGCTTTCCTGATGTCCCAGCACATGCATGGGGTGAAGCTGACTGAACTTCTGACACCAGCCTTCGACATAAATCCTGAAATACCGTTGGCATAAAAATCTATCGTTGACATGATTACAGTAAGTAGAGGGGCAAGAAATGCAAAAGTATGACAAGGTTATGATTTCCCGTCAGAGTTTGGTAGCAAGCATAGCATAGCTGCTTCTCTGAACTTTTTGCCCTCCGGACATGGACAACTCATGATAGGGAATACCAGAATGGACCAGCACACGTTGTTCAGGCTGGACTGGCGTACAAAAGGGAAGCACTATAAGAAGTTTGAAGCAATGCAAACCAAACAGATGAGCTAGTTAGTCCTTTACTACCTGTTATATGTTGATATGTTTTATTTATAATCTCTACTAATATAAAGCAGAAATTCGTTACTTCGTAAAACATAGATTCGAACATATCAAATTATCAATGCAAATATATTCGGATTTTATTTACATTTTTTAGGCAACATTCCAGTTTGCAATGCCACACGACAGTTATCCCAAACCAGTTATCCCAAACGAAACCCATCACGGTACCAAACTTCGCATACACGCATCACGCATCCCAGCTGGTCTTCATCAATTCAGGAATCAGGAGTCCTTCCCCCGGTGGAGAACCCTAAGGCTATCTTTATCTCCAGCAGATCCTCAATTTCATCCCTTATTTAAAACTTCTCTATTCAACAATATTTAAGTAGTAGATAGGGTAAAATAAAAAACGTAGAAATATAAATGACACTGTTTATAGAGTGAAATTTAAAATAAGGGATAAGATATGAGATCTATCGGAGATAGGCCTAGCCCAAAAGAATGATACGATAAAACATCCTTCAATCAGCACTTCATTCCAAATTTCTGTATACATCAAAGGAAGAAAAGACATGTACACCAGGATTACATATCATCACAAGACATGGATCCAAGTTACCATTCATCATACACAAAGCATGTTATACATTTCAGCAAAATCACCATCAGCAGGCAAGAGCAAGTGCTGCCCGACTGTCTTTCAAATGCTCCTAGCAGTGCTTGGATCAAGACATTGAGCCGCAGACTAGACGTTAACATGTGGCATGAGCATCTCAGTAAAGCAGGAATGACCATTTTACATCCTTTCCTTTGTCCCCTGATGATGAAAACCGATACTGTCATCAGTGGATCACACGGCAGACAGAACCTGAGTCCCCGTTGAAGCTTCACGGCCCACCATGTACCTCGTATTTACATGTCAGCCTGTAAAATGTTCGGTAAAGCAAGTAACACGAGGCAAGCAGCCATCCATGGGCAGTTACATCAGCATCTACTTGGTCCTGCCAGAAAGAGCTAGCTGCTCGTATGCAGCCAGCAAGGCTAGATTGCTAGAGGAACTCTGCTGACGAGCTACAGCCTCGGCAGTCGGCAAGACGAGCTACTTCACCTCCTTTGACGAGGCAATTTCTTCTAGGCGCTTCCATCTAGCCTCACGTCTTGACCTCATGCCGGCTTCTTGAGCTTCCTCTTCCTCAAACTTCTCGCGACACTCCTCAAACAGTGCTGGGTCATAGTCCATGAATATTTTACGGACATTTAGACTCAGGCTCTGCACTGCCTGATTCCAATGGCCTTTCGTGTTCCGTTCTAATGCTGGGAGGACTACGGGCAGTATAACCTTGCTGTTGTGTTTGATCAAACCCTCGATGTGATTGCTGTTCCATAGGAAGAGCGCTCTTTCTGCCACCTGTGGAACAAAAGAATATGTTAGCTTCTGTAGCAAACAGTTGGGTGAAATGGCAACACGACAGATCTTGTTTTATGACTGATTCTGGGAAAGGACCCAGCATTTCATCAGGTAAAAAGATCATGTAACAGATGGGCGTTCTGAACCCTGAGAAATTAATGTTCTATGAGTTGAACATGACTTTCTGTGGTCAAGGAATCAACTGTTCGTGCCTTCTGGACACTCGAAACAAGGACAATAAGGCCATGGGCCCATGGCTTCTTATTTCCTCAACTGCCTCACTCAGGGAAGAAAAGTCATTTATTCGAAAGAGGTGAATCGGCATGCTCCATAACAGCAACAGCTATACAGTTCCATGAATCTGAAAAGTGGGTGCACTGAGACGATATGGAATGAAACTACGTTTGTACTGTATGTCTTCTATGTTTTGGCATGCTGTTTGGAAACCATACAATGATACTGAACAGTAAAAAAAGGAAGCATGTAAGACATCAACTAAAATAGTACGAGCAAATTGTGAGAACACTAACAGAGATGCAAGGTAAGGATATGAAACAGAATTATGACCTGACAAGAAGATTGGTCTTCATAAAGCAATTTGGACTTGTTTCAGCAGGACCCATTATTTACATTATTTTCTCATCAATCGTTTCCCAATCTTCTTCAAATAAGTATAATTCCCAAGGTACTTGAAGAAATACTAATTTTGAGATTACGGTATCGAATCCAAACAAATACAGATGAAATTTTGAATACCAGATAGAATAAACAGCCTAACTCTAGAAGAAACAAATAGGACAATAAACAGGTTCGATTATAATTTGATTAGAAGATAAAATAACTGTTGGATTCTGGAGTGAAAATAAAAAATAAATGAAATGGACTCTGGAGAAAGTTCCAACACTACTAACATGTCAGCATGTGGAAGTGGCAGCTAGAAAGGTCAATATTACTATTTGTGTATCAACATTCAACATCAACAAAATAGTAGTATGCGCTTTACACCTATCGCTTGCTACAGCTTAGTTGACTTGCACTTATAAACGAATAAATGATAGAGTCATCATGTCCCAAGCAATAAGGCAGAAATCAATGATAAATATGAAGATGAGAACTTCGATGAACTATTAACAAGTAGATATACTATATTTATATTGTGTAACTGGCAGTCTGCTATCTCTTCTTACCTGAAAGTGAGAACTGCTTAAACATTGGGAAATCTGACGAAAAAGTGGCACCATACACCTCTGGAACTCTGCTGGCTGTGTAGCTTCCAGCACCTCCTCTAGCTCACCCAAAAACATCACCTCCTTTGAGCTATTAGTGACGGGCCAATACTTCAGTAAACCCCTAATGACAGTATCAGCAAGCTTGCAATCTTTCTCAACAAACTGGGTGACACAGTAAGACAGTTGCTGATGGTACATGGCAACGCATTTTGGTTTGTGGAGTGGAATCAGTGATCGTACTAAAAACAATTTGTGCTCCTCCTTGAGTGGCAAAGCAAAGCCATTAATTATACTCCCGAAAATCTCTAACAGCTCTGCGATACCATTATGCTTCTCTGTCTCGAACATAAACCTGTAGAAGATATTATTGATCGCCTTCCTGATGAATGGACGGTGCACCATGAACTTGCCGTATATCCTGTGAAGGATCGTCTTCAAGTAATCCCTCTCCCTAGGATCCTCCGAGTCAAAGAGATCGAGAAGCCTGACAATGAAGCTGTGGTCAATGTATCTCTTGGCCAGCTTCGCGTCTGTCTCGGGAGACTGAATAAACCTCAAGAACAGCTCATACACAATCTGCAGGTGCGGCCACGCCGGGTCCATGACGGGCTCTTCCTCCTCCATATCGAATGACTCGAGTGCCTTGTTCTCTCTCGGGGCAGGGGGCGGCACCCTGAACAGGTTCGCAGACACCATCCTGATGACCTCCGGCAAGACGTGCTCCGGGAACTTGCCGGTGGCCGAGGTGATGTAGTCCACCAGCTCAAGCAGCGTCTGCCTCTTGACTTCCTTCTCCCTCGCGTCCTTGGTCGGGTCCGCGAAGTCGAACACCACACAGCACATGGCCAGCTTCCTGAGGAACAGACCAGGCTTCTCCGGCGCCGGCACGTCCCTGAAGCTCGGCAGCGCCTCATACCCTGCCGAGGCCGCGAACCCGTTGCTGACGCCGGCGGCCCTGGCCGCCGCGAAGCTCTGGCCTTGATTCGTGGCCGTGGAGGCGTAGTTGCTGGGACTGACAAGCCTGCTAGACGTGGTCAAATCGGTGGTGGTTCTCGTATCGGCCGTCGGGCTGGGCAGCGACGGGCCCGCGCCGGCCAGCTCCTTCTCGCCGGACTTGGCCTGCTTCTTAGGAAGCCGGCCGAGGATCTGCTTAATCATGACGGGTTCTGACAAGCGTCCCTGAACGAACCCGCGCTAAAGAAATCTCCCCGGATCCATGACCCCTCCTCCACCTGAACAAATCGAACACCGTTAGGTAACGAAACGAAAAATCCATAATCCCTTCGCCTTCGCCAGAAGCAAAATTGGGGAGGCAAAACCGCACCTGCGAACCAAATCGACGCCTCCGGGGGCGAATCCGCGATCGCCGCCCTCGGAAAGCCCGCGCCTTCCGACGAGAAAACACGATCGGGCGCAGCAATAAAAGGGGCAGACCAGCGGGGTCAACAAGAAAAGGAAAAGGGGGCCGGCGGGAGCGAAAGCAAAAGGGCGAAGAAGAAGAAAAAAAAATCGCGGCTTTGTCACGAATTTCCGCCGCGAGTGGGCCGGGGGCGCCGCGGACTGGCCGGATTCGTTGGAGCGGGAAGCTGTGGGGATTCAGGTGGAACTCGCGGACGGAGGCGCTGGTGCGGCGGGCGGGTCTCTTCTCGCGGCGCTGGCGCAGTGGATGGATACGTCCGGGACGACGCGGCGGGGGAGACAGACACAGTAGAGGGAGGTGGTGGGCGATAGCCCACATCGGGCGAGGAAATTTAAGACGACGGCGAGGTGCATTTCTGGACCAAATCCAAGTTTCGTCGTGAAAACGGATAGGCTCCGACCGTCGGCCGTAAAAATATTCTTGGCGTACGCATTTCGCGACGCGCCCCCGCGCTGGAGAATTCCCGCTCCACGTTCATCTGTGTGGTGCCACGAAATCTATTCTCCTGCATGATTTCGTCTCTTTTTATCGTTGCAAGATGTTCTTAGCCAAAGTATCGGGACAAGGTGGCAGCAGAGTTTGTATATACGCCTTCTAGAGATGTTTTAGGAGTATTGATTCGACGAGATTTATTCGGCATAGATGCATGCTCGGGTTCTTTTCTCGACCCACGCTAACTGTTAGCGGTGTTAATCAGTGAAATACTAATGGTTGGCCTAGTGACAATCAGACTTTTAAAATTTTGATTTAGACTGTCTCCGACCATTTCCTTCATATTTCTCCCCGTAAGGGCTAGTTTGGAAACCCCATTTTCCCATTAAATTTTTATATTTCCAAGAAAAATTAGTTCATTTTCTTTTTGGAAATAGAAATCCCTTGCAAAAATGTAGTTTCCAAACTAGCCCTAAACTACATTTTCCCACGGGATTTTCATTTTCCCACGGGATTTTCATTTTTCCCAAGGAAAATTAGTTCATTTTCTCTTGGAAAAATAAGAATCTCTTGAGAAAACGTAGTTCCCAAACTAGCTATAACTGTATTGTCTATTATATTTTACTACATACACTCAAAAGATACTTCTCACACATCTATAATGTCTCCAACCATTCACCCTATCCAGCCTCCTTATATACTATAGTTCAGTTATTTAACATTTTTTTATTAGTTTTTGAAGTTTGAAAAAATCATAGAATATGCGTACTACCATAATACACATTGTTTTAAGGTTACATACTAAAAAAGTGTTAATATCACCAAGAAATAGAGTGATTAAGTTATGGGATTTTGAACTCACCCCATATGTGGGGAGGTTCTTCTCTTCCCCGTATGGGGTGGACGCTAAGTGGGAGCCGTTGAAGGGGTTTTTACCATGGGGTGGGGGAGTGGTTCAGTGAACAGTTGGACTTAACCTTAGTTTGTATCTAGAACTACGTTATTACTATTTTTTGTATAGAGGGAGAAATGGTTTTTTTAACCGTTGGATGGGTCTCCATCAAGAATTGGCCCAATGCCCATCTTAAACCTTTGATAGCATCATGATCAGCTCCTAACCCTACATGATTGGTGTGTCCCTATCACACTGCCCTATAAATAAAAGGACAGGGGCCGATGACTCATGTGACGTAGTTCGCTAGAGCCGCATTACCCACCGATATGAACCCTAACCCCACAGATAAGATTTATAATGAAAATGTGTTGCATACTTGCATACATTTTAATTAATCTGTCTGATATAATGCACAGCCAGTAACGAGAAGACACTATCGTTCTTCGCCCGTCGTCAACCTCGCTTCCCCGATTGCTGCTGCCCTAGCGCAAATCTTCATCAATGAATCTGATGGACGGATCTACATCCTCTTCCTACCGACGGTACAATCTGATATTATTTTGATCTAGTAGTTAGGAACTTGAAATTACTATAAGGCACACATAGATTATCTAACTGATCTACTCCTAGAGATCTCTGTTGGGTCAAACAATGACAAGATGGCAATACTTTGTTGGACATGCATCCCTTGATTTGGTGGGATTTTTAGCACAGGAGAGCTCACATTCAAGGACGAGATTAATACGATTTTACCGACAAAACACTTCTAAAACTGTGCTGAACCAGTAGTCAGGAGTCATGCATAGTCTCTTCTTCTATATAAAAGTTAAAGGAGAGGAAGATTTTAGTTCATAGATAAGATTTATAATGAAAAATGTGTTGCATACATGTCCTCGGTGGCAGGTGGCACCCACCCTCCTCGGGTAGAGAATCGTAGTTGGATTAAGAAAAAGAAGGTAAAGCAGACTGACGGGAGGCTCGTGGCACTGTTCCAAGTAAGCAGGAGCATGGAATTGACCGGCGGCAGCGGCAGTCTCTGCTAGCACACGGTGACACGGGTACTACTCCTACTGGGTCCGGTCAGCCACCCACCGTTCGTCTCAGGATTTGTCAACTCAAATCCCCGTGGTCTTAGTCAATAGTCATCAGCAGCACGTGGCCACCAAATGATAAGCAATACTTAACAATGATTTCAAAGACAAGAAAAAGAACAGGAAAAAAAAAGAATCGTCATCATCGCAAGCAGGAATTCACTGCCGGTCAGTCAAAGGAACGCAGCATGTTTCTGAAGATTTGTCAGCCAGGCAGGTTTTCTTGGCACACATAATTCAGCATCAGAAGCAAGAGAGAGAAAAACAAGAGCGGAGAGGAAAATGTATCGGATAACGGACGGACGGTGAACGGAGCGAAGAAGTGGCGGGAACGAAGCTAGTTGAGCTGCCTGTCACTGTTGAGAGCCAAGAAGCAAGCGAGTTGCAGCTACAAATGGATGGCAATGGCAACGCGATGAAGGATAAAGCGAAGGCTGCTGTACATGCTTGTTCGGAGTTTGTAATTCTAAGAATCATGACACCAGATTCAGACGCGATAATCACTCCTCACTCCAACAGAGCTAACTAAACGGTAAAAATCAGAAAAGCTCTATGATAATAATATAGTGAATCTAGTCTCTATTTTATACTATAGTGGAAGCCAACATCTGCTTCACATCGCTTTCAATCTGCTCCCCACTCTCTAACCTTTTAGCAATCACTTCACGGCCTATTTATCAAACGATTTTCGTCAAGTAGATTTACTTCTACTAGAGAATCACTCTGAATCACTTTATTAGAGAATTGGCTCTCGGAGCTAAAGAATCATGGAGCGAAGCTGTGCCAAACGAGCCCTAGCATGCTTATTTGACGTCATAACTTTTTTTCCTATAAATGAATTGAGTAAAACATATAAAAATATCATGGGCAACCTTTTTTAAAATGCTTTATTTAGAGGTAGGAGAATCTATTTATTCCGACCATTCCCCTCTCAAATTCTTATATCATTATATAAATAAATATCTTGGGCAACATACTTTATCGTGCATGGCATGTGACTATCTCCAACCATTCTCCCTCACAAATCCTTCTATTCGTACTTTTTATTCATATTTAATTATCTCTCCCTCAACTATTTTCCCAATATTTTATCTCCACTCCAACAGTTCCTCTTATTCAACTGCCCCTTTGCTCTTGAACTAGGCTATTTCACTTTTTATATCAGTTTTTTGAGTTTTAAAAAATACTAAAATATCTATAATAACGTAATACACATTGTTATATATTAATTAAATTGAAACAAATAATTTTACTATAAATACAATTAATTAGTGGAGGGGGAGATTAGTCCAGAGAGATTTTCCCATCACACGCTCGTGAGGGGGAGGTCGGGAGGGCGTTGTTGGATGACGGAGGGGGAGACTCTACACAACATTGTGTCAAGGGGAGGTCTCTAGGAGCGCCGTTGGAGAAAGCCTCAGAAGAGGTGGGGGAGGGAGGGGGAACCTAATGGGTGTGTTTGTTTTAGCTTTTAAGCTGATTCTGGCGGCCAAAAGCGCTTTCGAATGCAAAACAGTCGGCTTCTAAATTGGCTTCTACTGGTCACGCTTCCCTGTAAATCGACTCTACAACGGAACCACAGAATCAGGCGTCGGCCCACGTCTCTTTCAAGCCGCCTCAGATGAGACTCGAATCTTTGAGGTCGTCGTTCGTAAGAAGAGAAGTAGGTTCACCTTCTGATCGACAAGGGCCCATTTAAAATCAGGTGAGATTTGCATTGTGTGCTGATCATTACAAAATTGATTGCAAATGCCCTAGTCAAATTAGGTTGGTATCCTTGTTAACTTGTCACTATTCGTGTAGATTAGTACGACGTTTTGGTGTTTTATTGTATTTACTGCAGATTTCTGGTATATGGTAATCCGGCGAGCTAAAACACGTAGATTCCAATCAGCAGCTTCTCTACACAGATAGGTTACCAACACACCCATTCTTACCTGCCAGCTTTTCTCCGAAGTCAGATTTTTAGAAAGGCTCTTCGTAAAAAAACGATTCAAACATGCCCAATGTAAGAGTCACACTACTCACACCATACCTTTGTTTTATGACACGTATGGTTGCTGTAGTCTCCCTCTTTGGTTTTTAGTGTGGTGGGTTGTTGTTCCCCTCATTTTGTCTTTTCTTTTACCGTGAAGTCGGCATCCACTGTGTTCTGATATTTTAGATGGAATGCTGCATATTGGCTTCCATTGCTGATGACATTGAGAAAGCTATCAGGTCTGTGCAAGCAGACCTTACAAAAAAAAAACAGTCATTTTTATACCTTACAAAACCAGTCAGTCAGTCACCACGGGTGTATGATACACTCATTTGGAATCAGTCTGTTTGGTAAAGGGATCGAAAAGCTGCTTCGTAATGTAAAGTAATGTATGAGTCTATTTAGGAGCCACTGAATTATCATGGCACTAGGAAATTGCCATTGAGTTGCAGACCGGCCTGGTCGCTCGCTCCCATATACTGGGGTTTGTCACGAGTTTTTGGTTGCAGTTTTATTACAAGCTGGTGTGTGTTGCACTACACTCAGAGGGCCACAGCCACCGAGAGGCGAAAAGGAAACTGAAATGTTATTCAGGTACCTTGACGGAGACTGTATGGTCGAGGATAAGGGTAGGGAGCTGGCCTAGTCTGGTGCTCCGGTTGCCAAATCTACGACGACCGAGACGTTATCGGGAACGTGAAGCCCAGGACGGACGGACGGGGCGGGCAGGAGCGGCCACATCCCATCTCATCCTTCCACCGCGGCCGGCAGCACATCACGGGCCTGCCGCCACCCCGCACCTCATTCCACAATTATTTGCGCCCGTCCCATGGTTTATATTCATTATTATTATTAAAATCATGCTTTCTGTAGTTGGATTTCGTTTTCTCCTTTTGTTTAATTATTTGTAATTACAGTAATCTCTCGTGACTGGTGTAACAGTCAGTCGGCTTTAAAAGGACACGAGCGCTTAAACCCCCACCCCATATCCGCATCCGCTGCCTCCGCCTCTCGTCTCTCGTCCTCCTAGCTCCTCTACTCGCCATCGCCAGTCGCCATGGGTAATTCCTCGCTCCCGGATTCAGCGTCGGGGTTTTTTTTTTTCTCTCTCTCTCTCTCTCTCCAATTATCACTACCTGCTGCTCCCTCATGCACCGTGCTCAAATCTGACCAAAGTGGGTTCTGCTGACTGTTTTTTTTGGGGTCTCTCGATCTTCTCTGGATGCAGGCAAGATTAAGATCGGAATCAACGGTGAGTTTGTCCCCCCCCTCCCCATGCTACGCTATTTCTCCTCCTCGAGATGGTTCGGTCCGATCTGAGTTGCGCCTTCTCTCTGCGACTGCGTCCGCGTCTGCGTCCGCGTCCGCTCAGGTTTCGGAAGGATCGGCAGGCTCGTGGCCAGGGTCGCCCTCCAGAGCGAGGATGTCGAGCTCGTCGCCGTCAACGACCCTTTCATCACCACGGACTACATGGTACGCGCCTCGATCTGCTGCGTCCGTTCCGTGCCATGAGTAGATCTGGTGCTGTACGCGGGGTTTGCGGCGGGTTTACCATCGATGCGTCGTAAGCCAGCGTGCTCGGTTCCGTTAATATAATCGTCGCGTTCAGTGTTGTTGTCGGCTTCAAAATTTTATTTTTACTGGGTCTCTCCGTAGATCTGGGGACTCTATTGGTTCAGTTGCTCTGTTACAGCAGAAGCAGTAGTTTATTTATGCCGTCCGTCAGTACTCAGCATCAGTTGGTTTGTGCTGCTTGAGGTGTCGTCGTCGATCCAGCGCTTGCTTCAGTTCCGAGCGAATTTTGAAATCCGTGTGCTGTGCTCATCGTGGCTCTATCTATGTGCTCCCCCCCACCCCATCTTCCGTAGACCTACATGTTCAAGTACGACACCGTGCACGGCCACTGGAAGCACAGCGACATCACACTCAAGGACTCCAAGACCCTTCTCTTCGGTGACAAGCCGGTCACCGTCTTTGGCATCAGGTGCTCCCCTCTCCTGCTTCGTTCAGACGTGGACTGAGCTTTTGCGTTCGAGCTGTGGGCTAATGTATTAACTGCTGCGATTCTACAGGAACCCTGAGGAAATCCCGTGGGGTGAGGCTGGCGCTGAGTACGTCGTGGAGTCCACCGGCGTCTTCACTGACAAGGACAAGGCTGCTGCACATCTCAAGGTATAATTTCTGCTTTATGGTCCTTTGTTTGTTTACTTGTTTGGGTACCATGTTCTCCCAGATCCCAAATATGTTCATTTTGAGGGATGTACATGTGCGGTGCATAAATTTTTGGTGATGCTACCGAGTAGTTTTTCCATAACGTATCCAAGTTTGCACAAGTAAATTCTTATTAGTGCTGCTGCATGGAAGATCAAGAGCCGCAATAAGGCAGAGTTTTATTTTTATATTTCAGTATAGCTTCTTGCTTCCAGAGTTCCAGTTGAGTTGGCCAAATTGCCTCAGACATGCTGTGATAACCTGAAGTTTTGGAATGTGCATCAGTTTCATTGCTATATAAGTGCTGTTACTGGACTTTGTATGGAGATTGAAATTGTTAAACTTGTATTGCAGTGTCATGTCTAGGATCTAGTACACCTCATCTACCCTCCTTACTCTTATCACATCACTTCTACTTTGTGTCAGATTGGATTTTCCTCTGTTAAATTGGATGTTTCTGATAGCTTTACTTTCCTTTTGAATGACAGGGTGGTGCCAAGAAGGTTGTTATCTCTGCCCCAAGCAAAGACGCACCCATGTTTGTTGTTGGTGTCAATGAGGACAAGTACACCGCGGATGTTAACATTGTTTCCAATGCTAGCTGCACCACAAACTGCCTTGCTCCCCTTGCTAAGGTGCGCTGTCCTTCTCTTAAGCATTCTGTAGCTGTTTCTGCTCTTCCAATGTAGGATCATTTGTTAATGATGTCTAGTGTCATAAACCAGGTCATTCATGACAACTTCGGCATTGTTGAGGGTTTGATGACAACTGTTCATGCCATCACTGGTTAGTTCTCTTTGGCTGTATTCCTAGGATTCTTCAGAAGGTACTTGCAGTTGGCTGTAAAATGACAGCATGATGCTTGACTTTCAGCCACCCAGAAAACTGTTGACGGACCCTCAGCCAAGGACTGGAGAGGTGGCAGGGCTGCCAGCTTTAACATCATTCCGAGCAGCACCGGTGCTGCCAAGGTATAGTGATTGCAACTACACTCAAATTTATGTTCTCTACCTACATCTCCTTTGTGATGATTCTGGAGCATCACAACATGAATTTTCAACTACTGAGGGTGCCAAATCAGCAAATATTGTTTCATGGCATTTTGATACTTACTGTAGTTGTAAATTTGTAATAGAGTTGGTAGCCATTCTGTTCTGTTTGAATCTAGTTGGAATGCTGGATTTCAATATTGATGAGTTTGCATGCAGGCTGTTGGTAAAGTTCTCCCTGATCTGAATGGCAAGCTCACTGGTATGTCCTTCCGTGTTCCCACTGTGGATGTCTCGGTTGTTGACCTCACCGTCAGAATCGAGAAGGGGGCCTCCTATGAGGATATCAAGAAAGCTATTAAGTAAGTGATCAACAATTTATTTGTTTTAATAACCACTCAATTTATTTCTAAACCAATGTCTGAAGGTAATAAGCACTCCTTGTTGGATTAATCGCCACTACCACATGTTCAGTGTCTATGTTTGGTAATGCTTGCTGTTGATTACAGGGCTGCTTCCGAGGGTCCACTCAAGGGTATCATGGGTTATGCGGAGGAGGATCTGGTTTCTACCGACTTCCTTGGTGACAGCAGGTATGGCTTTGCTTCTATCATTTAGGAACCAAACTAACGAAACTGTGCTACTACGGAATTTTCAGTGTTCCTCCATGATTCATTTTTGTCATTCTGCCTTTTTCCCACTCAGGTCGAGCATCTTCGACGCCAAGGCCGGGATCGCTCTGAACGACCACTTCGTCAAGCTCGTCTCGTGGTACGACAACGAGTGGGGCTACAGCAACCGCGTCGTCGACCTGATCCGCCACATGTTCAAGACCCAGTAGAGGGTTTTTTTTCCCCCCTGCTTCTCATGGATGGTTGCTGCTTGTGTATGCCGAGAATAAATGTGGATGGCGCGTGCCTCTGGGTCGGCAGGTTCATGCTGAGTCTGGACATGTTTTGCACTTTTGTTTCCGTTCCTGCTACCATCTGTGACAGATCCGCTCGCTAATATGGGACCTGAGATTAGCTTTTTGCTGCTTGTGGTGAGGTTGCAGTTTTGTTCTGTGTTTCTGTGTTGTTAGTACTCCTATGATTCAGGTGTTCGTTATATAGAATTAAACCACCAAATATATGGGACAAGTGAATAGAATTAAACCACCAAATATCTGGGACAACCACCATCATCGATTCTCCTTTATATCATATACACAACCCACGGTCACCTTGGAACATTAATTAAGAAACAATACGTATGCATGTAGATATATAACTAACCCAACATCTGTAACAGCTTATACATGGTACCAGGAAGTTCCCCTCTGTTGTTGGCACGACAAAAAACTCAGTGTCTGGTAGCAGTTTACGAGTAGAACTGGTACGTTTTCGCGTCCATTATGATCTGCCTAAGCCCTCCGATTGGCGACAGAATCATCAGGATCACCCCGAGAACGATGCAGATCTGATCAACGCAGAACGTAATGTCATGCAGAGGAATTCGATGGCAGAAAGAATGAAATTGGGTGTTAGCTCTTTCTTACCCAGTTGGTGAACCACGAGAGGCTGAACCTCTTGGGCTTGTAGATCGCGAGCCACATGATGCAGGGAAGCTGGCAGAAACCAAGCGGAGAACATGTTAGCTTGTTCTCAAGTTCTAGCTAGCACCCAAGTGCTTGGACATCAAGTCGGATCGGATCGGATCCCACGAGAGCTTACGAAATAGGTCGTCGGTGCAAAGGCGAATCCGCCGAAGAAGCCGAGCAGTCCGCCGAAGAAGGGGAAGGTGATGGCGATGAACATTGTGAACGCTGCACATACGTACAGGTTGCATCACCTTAGTTCAGTGAGACGCCAATTCGGCTGTACAAGTTCAGTTCAGATTGACGGGGGGGCGTTCATTACCAACATAGGCGGTCCGAGAGATGAGACGCAGTGTCAGACCGGGAGGGAAGCGCAGCTTCTTCACTAGCACCGTCTCTATCATGTCAAACACTGGCATGGCGTAGATCTGCATCGAAAAGATTTAGTTTTTGCAGGAACTGTAAATAGTAATCAATGAAGAAAGTAGATGTCGCGTACCTGGTAGCTGCCAATGACGTGGATGACGACCATCATGTTGGCGAGCGCGATGAGCCACCTGGGCCTGCTGAGCGTGATGAGGATGTTGTCCTGGACGCTGTTGCCGAACGCCCAGTAGCCGATGAGCGCGACGGGGAAGTAGCAGAGCGCGACGACGACGTAGGCGACGACGACGCCCTTCCACATGGGCTTCTTGGACGGCTTCTCGGGAGTCGACGGGATGGTGGCCTGGATCTCCAGCACCACGTTGTGCCCCGCGTACGCGAACGCCACGTCGCCCAGCGCGCCGAAGAAGCCGAACACCTTGCCGGGGGTCGTGGTCGCGCGCAGGTGGTAGTCCACGCCCGCCATCCTGCCCTTGTCCACCGACGCGCCCCACGCGATGGTGGAGTAGCTGAGCGACATGACGGCGGCGGCCAGCGACACGCCGGAGATGGAGTTGAAGTTGGGGAGCTGGGAGAGGACGAAGTGGACGGAGGCGAAGATCATGATGAAGTAGGTGGTCTTGATGTTGTCCTTCCCCTCGCACGACGCCCCGCCGTCGCCGCACACCAGCACGTCGTGGAACTTCTTCAGCGACCTGCCGCCGGTCACCATGTACACGATGTTCACGCCCACCTCGACGACCAGCTGCTGCGGCACCACGATCCACAGGCCCAGCTTCTCGCCGAACGCGTGCTGCCCCAGCTCGTGGTACCGGTCGAACCGCTTCCCGGGCACCATCTCGTGCATCTCCACCATCTGCCACAGCGTGTACAGCGTGATCACCCACGACACCACCAGCACGGCGATGCCAGGGCCCCTGCATGCCATTTGACAACAAAAAATAGTTCATTTTGTTTGTGATCGCCGTAACCGTAACCGTAACGCGCGCGAAGATGATGTGCGTACCAGCCGAGCTCGGACAAGGCGTAGGGAAGGCTGAGCACGCCGGCGCCGACCATGGCGGTGACATTGTGGAAGGCGGAGTACCACCACTTGGCGTTTCGCGACGAGGTGATCGGGAGCCACTCGTCGATGGCCTTCTCCCGTGCGCTCCTCGCATCCTGCAACTTTTTTTTTTGTTTGGTTTCCCGCCATTGCCTTGCCGCTGTTAGCTGACACAGTCTTGTGCTGATCTTGGTTGCCCACACACAAAGCAAGAGAAAGAAAGAAACACTACACTACACAAGCAGGCGAATGACATGCCCCGACAACCACAAGTCCACAGCTGCCGACTGACTAAACAGCTACAGATCAGCAGGCCGAGGTTTTCAACTCAACCTTTTTTTTTAAAAAAAAAACGCACCTCTTGAAAAATCTGAACGTACAGTGAGATCACCGGTTCCTTTTCTGCTCAGCGGGTTGACCAGGCACATGATCGAGCTGCCAAAGTCGTCCTAAGGACCTCCAAAGCCCACGATCCTTACCACGGCCACCGCCGAAAGACGAGAGTTTTTTATTTTGTTGTTCACGCCTAGCATGTTAGCTGGCAGTTTTTTTACGCATTTATTATAAAGAGAAGAAAGTTCCGGCGTGAAATGTCTGCAGAAGAATACTATGTGAATATGACATGGTGGTGCCCGCGATATTTGCCCCGGCTTGGAAGCGACAGCGAGATGCACAGTGCAGGTGCAGCTAGTAGTAAATCGTCTGTCTTTTTCAGAGGATAGGAATGGGAAATTCTGGGCAAAAGCATCGGAGTTCACGCCGATCCTGAGAATCAGGTATTTAATGGACGCTCCATCATCCCTGAGAATCAGGATGATACTAAAAAGGAGGAGGAGGAGGATGAACAGGCTAGGCGATTTCACATGTCTCAGATGAACAGGCGTCCAAAAAGACGCCTTTTTTCTCCGTCACCTCTCCTCTCCTGTCCTGTCCTGTCCTGTTCCCCCCGTGATGGTGGGGAGGAGTGCTCTGCTCTGCTCTGCTGGGAAGGTATCTGAATCGGAATCTAGTCTCAGTGCGCCGCAACTCCGCCGCACAGTGCTCGACAGCTCCGGAGGATTCTTCGCCTTTTCGGAGCTATAAGACAAACAGCGACCCTAAAGTCTGAATCTCTTGTTGAGAATGTCTGGCGTGTGCGTGTGCGCGTGTGCGCTGCAGAGAGGCTTCCAAGAACGGCGAGCGTTGTTGTTAAAAGTCCCCAGCATCAGACCGGCCGGCCACGCGGTCTTGGGCTGGGCAGGTGGATAGATGGCTGAGGAGATGCCCGCCATGGCCGGCGAAGCAAGAGCACAAGAACACTAAGAACAGGAACACATGTTTGTTCGGATGACAGAGATGTTTAGGTAGATAGACACAGACACACAGGGAGGGAGCGAGACGGTACCTTTTCAAGGGGGTAGTTCTCCTTCTCCGGCGCTTGGGTCCCCATGGCCGTCTGTACGTTCGATCGGCGTCGGAGTCAACAAGAGAGGCTTGGTTGGTGCCTCAGGAATTGATGCAGCCGTGCAGGAAGGGGAGAGGGACGAAATGGCCGGCCGGCTCGTCGTCTGCTTTATAGAGGGATGGAGGCGAAACGGGCAAACGGCCGGCCAGCTCTTCGCCTGCCTGGGGGCGCTCGAGGCGAGTGGTCCCCGGTACGTTGACCGTTGACACCCAAACTCAACGTCTCGTTTGCCTAAATTATCAGGACAACAAAGATGAAAGGGAACAGGGGACGTATCATGTATGCTAACCAGGGATATGAATTTCGGCGAATTTCGCCTATTTTTTCTCGCTTTCGGTGCTAGACGAAATTGGAATTTCGGTCCGAACAGTTATATATTTCAGTTCCAAATTCAAAAAAAAATACAAAAGTCAAACTTTAGTAAAAAAACGAAATTTTGATCAACAAAAACGAAATTGGTAAACCCTGATACTAATTAATGGAAATTACATTCATTTTCTTTCCTTCTTAAGACAAGAGACAGAGAAACAGAAAGCTAGTACTTGTCCTCATTGAAGCTTCCAACTACCCCCCACCCCAGCGCTACCCAAAAAATAAAAACCGGTGAGCAACTCTGTCTCCTTATTAACTTGTTGACAGTGCTTGCCTCTTAACAGCAAACCACACCCTTAACGCATATAGCTATAGTCTACCATTACCATCTGAACATACCTCCTCTTCCTGACAATAATGCTTGGCGTTTTGCCAGCACAGGCTAGCTAGCTAGCTTTCACTGAAACGCAAAAGGCTGCACTAGCTACTTCAGTTAGCTCATTAGCTAGCTCCAACAACTTCATTTGTTATGTTTCATAACGAACCAGCATGTTTAGACTCTTTTTTTTTTATCTTGCTTTTTACAAACGCTAACTGACAGAACAGAATCCTAAGGCCGGTCCTTCTTGCTCTTTTGGTGAGTTGGAGGCTTGTAATTACTACTTGATTGATTGAGACGATCACCTGGGGTCTGGTCAGTAGCTAGCTAGTGGACTGTGGCCAGCCAGAACCTCCAAGGCCATGGGAATGCAAGCCGGCCGGCCATCCCCCTCTCTCTTTGCTGGGGGTAGCTTTTGGCAGTCGTGCTTGTCTGCATGCATGCGTTCCACTTCCATATTTCTATGCGCAAAAGAAGAAAAAAAAAAGAGATCCCCTCTGATGGTGGAGAGTGGAGACCGGCCCTTCTGCTGCCTCTGGTTAATTCGTGATTCCACGACTACTCCCTCAGTTCTCAGAAATAAGGACGTCCTGCCGGTTTTCATATTTGAAGCTGTTCTGTGTTGTGGAGTCGTATTCTGGACTGTTTTATATAGAGAGGGATGGATTTAAAGGGAATAGATGTGAAAGCTAAGATTTAGTGGGATAAAAAAAATTAGAGAGTGTTGAAAAAGTAGGATTTATATATGGATGAAATATAGGGAACTCATGCTAGCCAACACATCATCATATGTATCTTCAGCGCCGTTCCTGATTTTTTAGGGACCCGCTACGAAATCCGAAATGAAGGCCCCATCTACACACAATATATATAATATTCAACGTATATAAATTATTATACACTATTTTCAAGTTTATAATACGACAAATATAAAATATTGCAAAAACACATACTTGTTATCCGATGTCATTAAAAATATCTTCTAACATTTTGTGATACAAATCATCACTTATATTATTAAGATCAATCTCATCCAACAACTTTTTTTAAATAAATATAATTGCCAAACCATTTAACCTCTCTTTAAATCATTGTTTACCTTAAATAGTTCAAAAAATATTTCAAGTATAAAAATCTTCTCTCCGTCGATGTAACCATCATGTGTATAGTAAATAATACTCTCTCTATATCAAAATAGAATTTATTTTGCTTCTCTAGTTGATTCCTCATCATCTAGTTGAATATAGACATAAAAATCAAGAGTTAAAACAAATACTATTTTGGAACGAAGTGAATATTAGATAAGTAATTGAGACATTAGTTTAATAATCTAAATGAAACTGATCGATAGTGCATCGCTCTTGTGTATTTATATCTAGGGTAGATATGCTTAGCGGGAAAAAAGTGCTAACGTTCAGTGGCCAGAGGGACTCTCTGTTTTTGGGGGCCCGGTGCGGCCGCACCCCTCAGGGCCGGCCGTGTGTATCTTATCCGCTAACGTCAGGAATCGACCTAACGGGTGGGTCATATAGTCCATGACAGACTCTAAGAACACAAAAAACTTGGTCCTGGTATTATATTAAGAAGCTTAGTTCGGTACAATCAACATATTGATGGGTAAAAAAGGGAAGCAAGAAAGAGTTCTGATGTGAATTCTTCTTGTTTGTATATCTATCTGCTTGAAAACCACGAAGCCTGAAAATTCGCTCCCGAGGGGAATCGAATCCAGGACTTGGAGGTGCTACTTGGAAGTCCTTAACCACTAGGCTAGAGGTCCTTTCTCATCTCTAAGAACACAGAAGAGTAGATAGTTTAGTGGTGTAAGTATTGTGTCTTAAACTTATTAGTCACAGTTTAAGTCTTGTTAAACTTTTTTTTTAATATTTTTTCTAGCACATCCTATACAACATGTTAACAGAGCACGTCGTCAATCGATGATGGAACTTCTCGGAAACTATTTCCCCATTTCCCCTCTTCATTGGCAACGTATATACGAATGCTGATGACGGAACGGAACTGCATGGCGCATAATTTATTTATTTTTAAAATTTAATTTCCACCCGCTGACACGAGCTAAGATTCTATAACAACGTGTTAACCATCATCAGTGTGCTTAATTGCTTGACTTTCCATAACAATGTTACGATAAAATATAGTATTTTTTGTCCAATTAACCGGCCGGCCGCCAAAGGATCCAACTCATTCATCCTTATCAGCAGTAGTGTAGTGCCTAATATTTTCTTGACGACTTTTCATGCGTACGTTAGGATGATGGCAAGTACGTACGTACGCCCATCATGTTGACTCCGCGGATAGAGAGGGTTGAGATTTCATTGCAAATTCCCTGCGAAAGCTACGGCAATGTGTGTGTGGCGCGTTCACGCTGCGCCATGCTTTGTTTAGTGCATTCATTACAAGTGAAGCATGTATTTAAGCATCATAAACAGTCTATGGTGAAATACATTACACAAGTGGTGCCACTGTCATACATAGTTTTATTTAGTGTATTCGGTTACAATAATAACACAAACTAGAATAACTATAGTCGATAAGATAAACACGAGGGTAGTCTCTTCTTCCCACATCGTGGCTTCCACAGCAACGGCAACACACCAAACTTGGGTATAGTGCACAAACTATTCAAAATTCCTTAGGCACGAAATCAGTATCCTCTGTAAAAATAACGGGTGAGCACAAAGGTACTCAACAAGTCCCACCTCACCTTTATAGGGAGAGAGTTACATATTAGTATGCAATGATCAATAAACATGATTAACAAATGCATTATTGGAACTATATCCATGTTTGTTATCCATCTCATAAGTCAGGTACCTCAACTAGTTGAAGTGTCCACACCATAACCTATCCTATATCGAGGACACAAACCATTCAAATGAATTATACACTCTGCAGAGGTTGTACGCTGTACCCACACGCACATCACCGTCCCAAGACGACTCTATCATAGCCGACACCCATACATGGCTCAACCTCGCCTAGTCACCCACAAACCCTAGGTCATGACCACCCAGGTCTCCAACCCAAAATATATCCACCTCGAACGACTACCAGGCCAGCCAGTGGGATTAGGCTAAGGCTTTCCCATATAAGCTCATAAGGTCACACTAGAAATAAGTTAGGTGAGATGGCACCACAACACACAATCCTTATGGTTCACCAGAGCAGCCACCAACCAAAACTAGCAAACCCGAGATGTCACAACAACAACTCGGTCACAAGTCTACCACCACAGTAGCGCATGCTCCAACACTTACCATGTTGCTCTGGCCTCATTTCCATCCAATTTCATCAAATATCAAGGTATAAGATATTCATGCAATCAACATGCATCATGGCATCAATGCATAGTTTCTCTCGTTCACTCAATATCAGGTGTGTCATCTTATGCAACAACTATGTCTAGCAAGTTTAAATATTTTCTCTCTTAGGAGCAACCATGATCAGAGCAATAGGTCAATGAGACTTGCCTTCGTTTGGTTGCGAGTCTGCGGCGTCACGTTTTTCGTCTCCTGGCTCCTCCGAGTTTTCTTCTGGAACTGGTTCTACTTATGGGACATCGCGGGTGGATATACAACAATCAAAATAACATACATCAATACATTACAATAGTTCACATTTAATCTCTAGTTACTTAGTGCATGATAGGCGACAGAGCCAACCATATTTGCTTCCGGGAGGCAGAACACTCCTACAGATGAGTTGGTTTTCGGGAGGCAGAGCACTCCTACAGATGAAGCCTTGTGATTCAGGGAGCACTACAACACATGTGACTTTCTATGACATTCTGATTACATCACAAAAGGGTTTTTTTTTGTCATACTCTTCGTTGTTATGACGACTCCATGATGAAAATGCCATCGTCACAGAAGGTGCTTAGTAAAAGAACTTTTGTGACAAAACACAAAAAACTGTCATAGATGTAGTGACAAAAAATATTCGTCATAACATCTGTGACACTCTAAATCGTCATAAACAAGGTCTAATAACGTCATAGGGTTTAGCATTGGACCGTTGCCACGTGGCAGTTTTGTGACGAATATATCGTCATAAATGTGCTGACATGGCCAAAAATACGACGATTAATTTTGTCACAAGTGAATGAGGTGGCAATTGACGTGTCAAATAAGTTGTGATGTTTTTAGTTCATCATCAGTTAATAAAAATCTACATATAATTGAATTTAAACAACATGTATGTACACAATTTTTCTAGCATCCACATATAATTAAAGCATAAATCATCCATCAAACATGTTTAAATATTCTTGTAGAACAAGTTTATCAGCCACAAGCTACAATCGAGCACAACTATGATGGTTGCAAATTATTGTGACGTAGCCTTCAAGATTTCCATTGCTTGCGTAAGTCTACTTTTTTCTTGTCTCTCAGTCTCTAATTGAGATTGGAGCTCTTGCACCTTTGCTAAAACTGAGCTTGTCTTAGAGACAGGTTGAAGGCCAACATTGTGAAGGAATTTGCTTGAGCTCGACAAGACGTGGGAAACAACTTGTGTAGAAGACTTCATAAGTTGTCCATCTTCAGCTGCTGCTACCACCATTACTTTCATATCATCCTAGCATCAAGAATAAAAATTAGTATAGTGTAATGCAATAGAGGATATATAGGTAGATAAGCACAACATGCAGAATCATGGAAAAAGTGCTATGTATGGAACTACATTCCATTTGAGTTGTAGCAAATATATTCCAACATCAGTTCAAAACAAGATATTATTTAAAGGGCATAAACTAGATCTTGTAATAGCAATTTTGAAGTCAATTTCTTCAAATAATTGCAGCTATAGGGAAAAGAATGTTCAGCTAAGCAACAAAAAATACATGAGTTCATACACTACCAGTCGATCATGAGCAAATCTCACTTGGTCAAGAAAATCGTCGTTTGGCCATGCCAACTCAGAAATCTCCTTCAAAGCTCCTAGTGGTTCTTATAAGAAAGCAACATGAGTAAAATTCAATTATAGATTTAGAGATACATGCGCTATTTCCAGGAAAAGGGAGTCCAGACCATTAAGAGATTTATGTACTGATCTCATAAGACAAGCAACATTGATAAAGTGCACTGAAAAATTTTAATAGACGTAACTGGCTAATACTTTATTTTACGTCCACTACAACTGTACAACATGGATAATGTCAGAAAGAGATGAAGTGCTAAAAGAAGATGTTAGGAAAATGATCAAGGCTACAAATCAGATAAAACACATTTTACATCTTATAACCACAATGCAGAGGCTTGAACTGGACAACCACTACAAGAATGAGATCGATGAACAACTCAACTTTCTTTATAATTCGGATTACAGCGATAAAGGTCTGTATTTAGTCTCACTGAGATTTTATCTTCTGCGTAAGCATGGTTATTATGTTTATCATGTAACCAATATAAATATCATGAATTTTTAATTCATAATTCCATGATTAATTTTTTTAGCAGCAGAGATGGTAAACATTTTACCAAAATAGTGTGGAACTAAAATTTCTATTACTATTACTAGAAAGAAAATGCTCTCCTCATATACAAATAATCTCCACAGAACTGCCAGTGGACACTCTGGCATTTATAGCAACTTGTATGATTTCTAAGAGTTTTCTATCTATTGAAGCAGCATGTCATTATAACAAAGGTGAAGAAATTTAATACAGAAAATATGCGACAAGACTATATGCATTAGGCATCCTCTAGATTGTGAACCATAAAAACCTTTGAAAAGGGAAATTAACTTCCCATGTATACCCATATAGAAAAAAGGAACTTGAGCAAATATTAAAATCCACCTATACACTTTAGCCTTCGCATTGATGTTTATCTAGCATACAGAAACCACATCATATTAGAAGAGGTAGTAAAAATATTTAACTTGCCACCTTTTGAGTGTCTCTTTCTTAGGCTCAATTTCACAATAGGTAACTAGCTCCACGTCCTTCAACCTAAAAACAAAAAGAAGATTACTGCTAGTGTCATGAGAGATCCAATGAGCTACAGATCCACGGTTGCAGGACATCTACATCCAGTGCTTATTAAACCTATTTAGATGACATGTGGCAAACAAAATGGGTTTTCTTTAAATATGCCACTCAAAATTCTCTAAATTAGATTGCTAGTTCATTCAGATGTCATGGAGTGGCATACAAATGAACTAGCAATCTAATTTGGCAAAAATTGAGTGGCATATTTATAGAAATCCCCAACAAATTTGGAGAAAAAACAAAATGAAAATTTTGTAGTGCCTCGTGGAAAAGCATTAGTAGTTGAACACCATTAGGACAATGGCTGTGCACATGTTATTGAATAGATCTCTATGGAAAAATAAAAGGATAGACACATCCATTCAGATGCATACAACATTGAAACTACAAACACGAGATGCAATAGACATCAAAACTTATCCTGGAACACGTGGAGCTAATTAAGGTGTAAAAAGGGAGAAGAGGAATAGGGTGCCTTGCTTGCCTAAAACTGAATAGATCTAAAACTGCTCTAAATAATAAATATTGATAGAAATTTGCAGCCACCAAGGACACACCATATCTCCCAAATCAATAGTCCTAAAATGGAAATTCTTGATCCAAAGAAGCATTATAAAGTCCTCTGCAACAATATAATTTTTCATTTAATTTATAGGGCCTGAAAATCAAGATATAAATGGATCAACACATTGCACAATCTAAAAATTCATGAGCATCCAGAAACTGATTAATTCCACAATCCCCAATAGACACTCACCTCCAAATGACATCTAAGACATTCTACTATGAATAATTGTATATTATACAGGGATTAAGTCCTTACCTAGGGTTTGCCTTGAAAAATAACAAAGGTAACAGTGAGTGCACATGACGTCTTCATGATTCAGTACACAATCTCGTTCTAGTTTGCTTGTTCTCCTTGCTGCTTTCTGGCTGCTGGCTCCTGGTGTGCTAATGTCGTACGGGCACATGGAGAGGTAGGGGGCGAAGGGTGTTGGGGCAGCGCGGCCACAAGAATTGAGGGGTAGAGCCTGCATTCCTGCCGTCAGAGCGCACTGGGGGGCAGGGGCGGTAAGCGGTGGGGGGTGAAAGCCGAGGCCGTGGGAGGCAGGGGACGTAGACTAGGGCGCGACTGGCGTCAGGAAGAAGGTAGACATCGTGCTGGTGGATAAGGTCATGAGGAGATAGGCGTCTATCAAAATTTGATGGTGTGGGGATGGGCGTTGGCTAAATTTATTCAGAAACCAATAATTAAATGTCAAACTGTCTTTATAGTGACACATCGTAAATTGTTAAATTTATTGGTTTTAACGAACAACGAATCATAGCTATAAACATATTCAATGTTCAACCATTAGTCCCCAAATTTAGCAACCAACATGTTAGAACTAAATAGTTTGAAGATGTGTGAAAACATATTCCTTTTAATATTAAAGAAACATTTTATCCCGACAACAAACCTGTAGGTATAAGATAAATAAGATGTCTCTTTAGTAACAAATATGTCAAAAGTCTAGTGGAGAAACAAGTTTTGACCAATCCTTATGTCATTGTTTCAATCAATTAGTATTGTAGTTTTTATTTTATTTTTAGTTGAGATTTTATTTATTTATTATAAATAAATTCAATTATGATAACCACATTACCATGTGTGACAACATGTCTAACATGAAAGGCTATGCGGCAATGAGACCTACATTTAATGGTGCGTTACATGTGCTAATTTGGATAATAGTATTTTTTTAAAATACATCATATGCCTGACATATGCTTATTGTCATGTAATATCATCATAATTATTATGTTGAGAAGATTATAACGATTTATTTTAATGACAATTCCTATATTGTCATAGAAAATAGTCACAAATATGATACTATTGTATTTTATGACAGTTTTAATGACAGATGTTAAATTTTTGTCACTGTACTGAGATATCTTCTCAAAATCGTCATAAACAAGACGATTTAATGACGAATTACTCTATTGTTATTGACTATTTGTCATAGAAGGCCATAAGTGTTATAGTGGAGTCAGAGCACCCCTTCAAATGGATCACAACTTATGCACTAAGCAAATAAAATTTTTATAGCATGACAAAATACTTACAACAAGGACACATATGATTATGTAAGGGCTCCTATACTTTAACACTACTTTACTTCTACCTTGCCCTTGAATGTGTGTGGATGGGGGTGGAATGGTATGTCATGGCAAGAGGGGGCACATCCTTATATAGGCACCTAGGAGCCATGGATGAGTGACACCTCACCATGAATGTGTCACCTCCACCTTATATGGGGGCACCTCATCATGACACATCACCATGGTTCTAGTGAGGTCTAAAATTATCTAGGCTTCATGACTTATCATGATTAATGTAGGGAGTTCTAGAAGGCTATGTACATCATGATTATCTATAGTTGTTCCTAGAAATTTGTCTTGCTTATGATTAAGGTTTGTCATGAATATTGTAGAAGCTTCTAAAAACTTGGTTACGCTTATTATATGACAATTGTTTAAGTGAGGTTTTCCTTGCATATTTTCAATAGGCAATTTATGGCCATGAGAAAAGTTGTATCAATCGATGCAAAGGTCATAACTTCTATAGTTTAAGAATAACTTCGGGAGAGGGAGGAAGGGGTCGAAGATCATGGCATGCTCACCTACGGCTCAAATCTACGGTGATGGCTTGTTCTCTGGTTTGAAGAGTAAGGCACGCGTTGGTCGGATGTGGGGGCAACAACGAGATGGTGGTTGGACTGTGAGGTTCCACGGTAAGGGCACCAATATTTATAGGCGAAGGAAAGACAGTTTATGATGGAGGGAGAGTCTTGACCGACGTACTGTGAGCGGTGATGTCGTCACAGTGCAGTTGCAACATCCTGAGATTGGTAGGGTAACTTGGCTCATGGTGGAGCATTCATTTAGTTATGATTGTGACAAGTGGCTGGCGTGTGCTCAGGAGGGTGCGCGAGGTCTTGCCAGAGTGGCTTTCTGCACTAAGGCATCACTTCAAGGTTTGCAACATGACACTTTAATATAGCAGCTCGGCGTGCACGACAAGGCTATCTCAGGGTAGAGGGTGTGGTGGGGCTTGCCAGGATGCACAAATGCCAAGGCGGCTAGAGGCAAGCTTGCAGTTTCTTCACACATTTGTTTTGACATAGGTGGTTGTGGGCTCCCTCTGTCTAGCGTGCGTTATGGCGGGCGGACATCAGATGTTTTCTAGAATTTACCACAGTGAAAGACAAGCTTAGAGTATAATTTAGAAGAACAACGAGGAATAACATAGCAATCAATAATTTTAAAATAAGCTTTATTCCATAGTTGAAAATTGGGATGTTACAAGTTGTTGGATAAATGTGGGCTTAGCCCAATTAATATTCAATAATAATCAATGCTAATGGCCCACTTTAAATGTTATGGTGTACTAATAAATTAGCATCGTATTGGAAGCTCAAGGGACAAATCAATCAACTTAAATAGGTCGATCATTGGTGCATCTATTGAGAAGTTGAGAAAAGGATGAAACACTACAGGAATCCTAATGATTCCCGTCGGCTAGGATAATTCCCGTCGGCCAGGGAAAAAGCCGACGGGGATAACGTAACTCCCGTCGGCTACACTGAAGCCGACGGGAATAACGTAACGCCCGTCGGCCAGAGAGTAGGCCGACGAGAGTTAACTTAACTCCCGTCAGCCAGAAAATAGGCCGACGGGGATTACTTAACTCCCGTCGGCCAGAGCGCAGGCCGACGGGGATTAGCCTTTTATGAGCGCGGGTTCGCCCGCGCGGGCTCATTTCTTCTCTGTCTTTCTTCCTAGCCGCCGCCGCCGCCTGCCCTATTCTCGCCGCCGCCTCTAACCGCCGCCGCGCCGCCGCCCCTCCCCGCCGGCGTGCCTTCCCGGCCGAGCCCGACGCCGCCCCTCAGAGCGCCGCCCGTCCACGCCGCCCGACGCCGCCCCTCGGAGCCCGACGCCGCGCACCCGGGCGCCCCGGCGTCGCCCGTCCGCCGCCCGTCCGCTGCCTATCCTCTCGCGGCGCCGAGCGCCCAGCCGCCCCACCGCCGCGCGCCCGTCAGCGCCGCCGCGAGCCCGGCCGCCCATCCCCGCCGCGCGCCCGCCCGTCCGCCGCGGCCGTGCCCCACACCGCCCACATCGCCGCCGGGTCTCTCGGAGCGTCGTCGCTGCCTCCTCGAGCGCCGCCGCCGCGTCCAAGCGCCGCCTCCGCCCCCGACCGCATCTCCGAACCAACTACGACACCCACGTGAGTTAATTATGTGTGTGCATGTTAATGCATTGGATTGTGAATGTTAATTATGTGTGTACATGTTTATTTTCGTCGGTTTTTTATGGCCGACGGGAGTTAACTTTCATGTGATTAGTATTAATTTAATAACACATGTGATTAGAGTGTGATTATAGTTAATTTAATATCACATGTGTGGCTTCATGTTAGGTAATTATTTATTGTATTCTTATAGTAGATTTAACTTATACTATTGAATTGTTAAATTTGATGTTATTTATTGATTAGATTTAACTTATAATATTAGGATGTATGGATGTTTCGATATTGATTAATTTGATGTTATTTATGTGTATATATAATTATTTATGTATATATATAGTTTTACTACTTACCTATAGATGTATATATGTATGTATATATGTGTGTGACGTGTAGAAACGTGATTGTCTCACACACACTCTTTACTCGTACACAGCCGCAATAATGGGTGATAGACGTGATTGGATGTATGAAGGTTTCAAGAAGGGTGGGTGTCACACTAGTGAATGGTTTGCCAAGACGCAAATATTTCTGGACCATGCAGCTGCTTTGTCACAAATAGATAATATTAGGTGTCCATGCAATAAATGTAGAAATATGACGAGCCACACCAAGAGGCAGGTCACACTACACCTGTGCTCGCATGGTTTCGTGCCAGGCTATAAGGTCTGGTATCTCCACGGTGAAGATGCTGAACGAGCAGCAGAAGTAGAAGTTGATGACGGTGAAGATGATGTTGATAGGATGGACCAGATGCTTGAGGATCTGCAGCCTGAACTGGCACCAGATCATCATGATTCACCTACACCGGAGGTTCAGAAGTTCTTCGACCTACTCAAAGCGTCAGAAGAGCCTCTTCACGGGCACACTGACGTGACCGTCCTCGAATTCGTGACCCGACTGATGTCAATCAAGTCAAAATTTGCATTTTCAATTAATTGTTATAAGGAGCTTGTGGATTTGATTAGCGAGGTTCTTCCTACGGGTCACAAGATGCCCAAAGACATGTACCAGTCCAAAAAATTGCTTGAAGGTCTTGGTATAGAGTATGAGAAGATTGATGTTTGCCAAGACAACTGTATGCTTTTTTGGAAGGAACATGGCAGAGAACAAAAATGCTTAAAATGTGGGAAGTCAAGGTACGTGGAGCTTGTAAATGAAGATGGGGAGAAGGTGGTGACAAAGGTTGCACATAAACAACTTCGGTACATGCCTCTCACTCCTAGAGTGAAACGTTTGTTTCTCTCGAGGAAGACCGCTATGCACATGAGGTGGCATAAAGATTGTATGGACAGACAAGATGGGTTAATGGTGCACCCGTCAGATGGTGATGCATGGAAGGCTCTTGACAAATTTGATCCAGATTTTGCCAGCGATGCAAGAAATGTTCGTATCGGCTTGGCAACTGATGGTTTCACGCCGTTCAATATGACCGCTGCGTCGTATTCATGTTGGCCTGTCATTGCCATACCGTACAACCTTCCACCTGCTCTTTGCATGAAATATGAGTTTATGTTCCTATGTCTTGTTATACCTGGGCCTGAGCATCCTGGCGTACGCCTCAATGTGATGCTTCAACCACTGATTGAAGAGTTAAAGAAGCTATGGCAAGGTGTGGAAGCCTATGACTGCTTCAAGAAGCAGAAATTCAATCTTCGTGTTGCATATCCGTTCTCGGTTCATGATTTTATGGCGTATGGTATTTTCTCTGGATGGAGCGTGCATGGTAGATTGACGTGTCCTTATTGTGCTAAAGATACAGATTGTTTTCGTCTTAGTGCTGGTGGCAAGATATGTTACTTTGATTGCCATAGATGTTTTCTACCCTTCAATCACCCCTTCAGAAGGCAGAGAAAGGAATTTAGGAAGGGCACCATTGTCACGAAGGGACCGCCCAAGCGACGTAGTGGGATAGAAATTACAGAAGAGCATATGAAACTTGTCCTAGACGAGAGTGGTAAAAGGTATCAAGGTTTTGGTGAGGAGCATAACTGGACTCACATATGTGGCTTGTGGGAGCTTCCTTATGCTAAGTCATTGATTTTGATGCACAACATCGACGTCATGCATCAAGAGAGTAACTTTTGCCAAGCCCTCATAAATACATGCATGGATTTCCCTGATAAAACGAAAGACAATGACAAGGCACACATGGACTTAGCAGTGATATGTGATCGTCCAACCCAAGTGCTTAGAGAAAACGGAGGCAAACCAAAAGCTGACTATTGTCTGAAATCTAAGCAACGGAGAGAAGTGATGAAGTGGATGAAGGATATTAAATTCCCCGATGGTTATGCCGCTGGTTTTAGAAGATCTGTGAACTTGAAGACAATGAAGATGAATGGACTGAAGAGCCATGACTTCCACATAATTATGGAGAGGCTCATGCCTGTAATGTTTCGTGGGTACATTTCCGAAGCTGTGTGGAAAACGTTAGCTGAAGTTAGCTATTTCTACAGACAGTTGTGTGCTAAAGAAATCAGAAGAGATGTGATGGAACATCTGGAGAAAGAGGCACCGGTGCTTTTGTGCAAATTGGAAAAAATATTTCCACCGGGTTTCTTCAATCCTATGCAGCATCTCTTTATACATCTTCCATATGAGGCTAAGGTCGGTGGTCCTGTTCAGTATAGGTGGATGTTTCATATAGAAAGAGCATTAAAGAAGCTTAGAGCAATGGTGGGCAATAAGGCAAGAGTTGAAGGATGTATTGCGGAACAATTTAAACTAAAGGAGGTAGCACACTTCACAAGTTGTTACTTTGCAGAAGAACATAATGTATTTGCTCGAAAGAAAAGGTACCATGATGATGAACGAGAGATGCCTCCGTGTAGTGATCTTTCGATTTTTCAGACAAACGGAAAACCGTTGGTCCACCCAAGGCATATCACCTCAGTATGGAAGAACGGAAGTCTGCTTTACTGTACATGTTCACGAATATGCCTGAGGTGGAGAAATACTTTGTGTAAGACTTATTTTCTTAAATTGTTTATATGTGAATTAGTTTATGTTATCAAATATCTCATGTCATACAATAATATTTGACAGCGAGTTTGATGAACAAAACATGAGGTGTCTCGGTAGGCCAACAGCGAGAGACATAGATAAATTGCGACGCGATGGTATGCATGGGCGACCTAATTTCATTATGTGGCTTCGGGACCGTGTAAGTCTTAATTATATGGCTCTGACAGCTAATTTCAGTTAACTAATATTACAGAATTTGCTAATACTTTGTGGCATAATTGACAGTTTGGGGAGGAAATGAATTTGAATGATGACTTACGTCAGTTATCTATTGGAAGCGTAACTGCCAAAAGCTATGGACGTTACGACGTCAATGGATATCGCTTTCGTTCAAGCATTTTCGAATCAAGTCATCCTATGGCCGCCACTCAAAATAGTGGAGTCGTTACTAGGGCAACCGACATGGAAGGACACGAAGCCTGCTATTACGGGAAAATCAAAAATATAATCGAGATTACATTTGCTGGAAATAAGCCTTTAGCGCTAGTTTTCTTTGAGTGTAAATGGTATGTGAAAGGGAAATGTGCCCTTGGGCCATTTCTAAGTATTTTGGTGATTGAGTGCCAACACATGTGTTTAATTGTGAATTTGTGTACATGGATGAACAAGGTGCAAATCATGAAGTAAAGGTATGTTTCTAAGCCTTAGTACATTGGTTTTATGGACTAACATATTTGTCTAAGTGTTAGAAACAGAAAGAAGAAAAAGAGAAAAGGGGAGAGAAAGACTTGGCTGTGTGCAGCCAAGTCTCTGCTCGGTCTAGAGCACCGGACTGTCCGGTGTGCACCGGACAGTGTCCGGTGCGCCAGGCTGCCTCGACTCGAACTGACTGCTCTCGGAAATTCGCCGACGGCGTACGGCTAAAATTCACCGGACTGTCCGGTGTGCACCGGACTGTCCGGTGAGCCAACGGTCGGCCAGGGCCAACGGTCGGCCGCGCAATCCGCGCGGGACACGTAGCCGAGCCAACGGTCGGAAGACGGCACCGGACTGTCCGGTGCGCCAACGGCTCGCAGATCTCCAACGGGCTGCAACGGTCGGCAGCGCCAGTTAAGGAAACAAATCGGGCACCGGACACTGTCCGGTGTGCACCGGACTGTCCGGTGCCCCCGAAGACAGAAGGCAAGGATGGCCTTCCGGATTTGCTCTCAACGGCTCCTAGCTGCCTTGGGGCTATAAAAGGAGCCCCTAGGCGCATGGAGGAGACACACAAGCAACCTTTGAGCATTCTTGATCATCCACACTAAGTCTCTGCACATTCGTTTGTGTTTCTAAGTGATTCGAGCTCTGTTCTAAGTGAGAACTCTGAGATAGTCTTGTGAGCTCGATTCTTGGCCGTGTGTGTGCGCTTTTGCTGTGGATTTGTGTGTGTTGCTTCCCTCCCTTACTCTGTGCGTCTTTGTGATCATATACTTGTAAGGGCAAGAGACTCCAATTTGTGGAGATTCCTTGCAAACGGGATAGTGAAAGGAACAACAAAACACCGTGGTATTCAAGTGGGTCTTTGGACCGCTTGAGAGGGGTTGATTGCAACCCTCGTCCGTTGGGACGCCACAACGTGGAGTAGGCAAGCGTTGGCTTGGCCGAACCACGGGATAAACCACTGTGTCACCTCTGTCTTGATCTCTTGTGGTATTGTGTTTTGTTGAGACTTCACCTTTCCCACTTGGCAATAATCGTGCTAACACTCAACAAGTTTTTGTGGCTTAAGTTTGAAGTTTTTACAGGATCACCTATTCACCCCCCCTCTAGGTGCTCTCAATTGGTATCAGAGCCGTTCTATTCACAAAGGGACTAACCGCCCGAATAGATGGATCCTAAGGGGAAGGGTATAGTGATCAACGACAAAGAAAAGGAGACCTTCGTCAACGAGCCGAAGGACGACAAGCCTACCGACTCCGGCTCGGGCCATAGACGGAAGGAAGGGAGGAAGAAGAAGACAAGGCGCATCAAGGAGATCGTCTACTACGACAGCGATGAGTCTACTTCCTCCCAAAAGGACGACCACAGCGACTACGAGAGGAAGAAATCAGTTAATTCGAACTTTTCTTTTGACTACTCTCGTATTCCGCAAAGTTCACATTCACATTTGCTCTCCATTCCACTCGGCAAGCCCCCACACTTTGATGGAGAGGACTACGGATTTTGGAGCCACAAAATGCGTAGTCACCTATTCTCTCTCCATCCTAGTATTTGGGAGATTGTAGAGAGTGGAATGCATTTTGATAGTTCGGATAGTCCCATGTTCATTAATGAACAAATTCATAAGAATGCACAAGCTACTACTGTTCTTCTAGCTTCCTTGTGCAGGGATGAATACCATAAAGTGAGCGGCTTGGATAACGCCAAGCAAATCTGGGACACCCTCAAGATTTCTCATGAGGGGAACGACGTCACCTTGCTCACCAAGATGGAGTTGGTGGAGGGAGAGCTTGGACGGTTCGCGATGATAAGGGGCGAGGAGCCGACGCAAACATACAACCGGCTCAAGACCCTTATCAACAAGATAAGAAGCTACGGGAGCACGCGATGGACGGACCACGACGTCGTCCGCCTAATGCTCAGGTCATTTACCGTTCTTGATCCTCACTTGGTGAACAATATACGTGAAAATCCCAGGTACACCAAGATGTCGCCCGAAGAAGTTCTTGGGAAATTCGTTAGCGGGCGAATGATGATCAAGGAGGCGAGATATGTGGACGACGCCTTGAATGGTCCGATCAACGAGCCGCAACCCCTTGCTCTCAAGGCAACACGAAGCAAGGAGGCGCTACCTAGCAAGGTGGCACAGATTGAAGCGGCTGGCCTTAATGATGAAGAGATGGCTCTCATCATCAAAAGATTCAAGACAGTGCTTAAAGGTCACAAGGGACAACCAAGCAAGACCAAAGCCAAGGGGAAGCGCTCATGCTTCAAATGCGGTAAGCTTGGTCATTTCATTGCTAACTGTCCCGATAATGAAAGTGACCAGGAAAAGGGGAACAAAAGAGAGAAGAAGAAGCAATACAAGAAGGCAAAGGGCGAGGGGCATCTAGGAAAGGAGTGGGACTCGGATTGCTCCTCCTCCGACTCCGACAACGAAGGACTCGCCGCCACTGCCTTCAACAAATCGGCTCTCTTCCCCAACGAGCGTCTCACTTGCCTTATGGCAAGGGAGAAGAAGGTGAGTACTCAAGACTCCACTTATGCTTCTTCTAGTGATAGTGAGTCTAGTGATGATGATGACATAGATTATTCATGCTTGTTCAAGGGCTTAGATAGATCTAAGATAGATAAAATCAATGAATTGATTGATGCATTGAATGAAAAGGATAGGCTTTTAGAAAAGCAAGAGGATTTATTGTATGATGAACATGATAAATTTGTTGAGGCACAAAAATCATATGCTTTAGAAGTGAAAAGAAATGAAATGCTTTCTAGTGAATTATCTTCCTGTCATAAAACCATTGCTACCTTAAGAAGTGTTAATATTGATTTAAGTGCTAAACTAGAAGTAGCTAGTAAATCAAATTCCTGTGTTGAACATGTTGAAATTTGTACTAGGTGTAATGATTTTGATGTTAATGCTTGTAGTGAACACCTAGTTTTAATTTCCAAATTAAATGAGGAAGTGGCTAGTCTTAATGCCCAACTTAAGACTAGCAAGAATGAAGTTGATAAAATAAAATTTGCAAGGGATGCCTACACGATTGGTAGACACCCCTCAATTAAGGATGGGCTTGGCTTCAAAAGGGAAGCCAAGAACTTAACAAGCCATAAGGCTCCCATCTTCGTCAAGGAGAAAGGGAAGGCCCCTATGGCTAGTAATGCTAAAAAGAACCATGCTTTCTTATACCATGATAGGAGACATGCTAGAAATGCTTATAATGATTTTGATTCACATGTTTATGATTCTCATGCCATGTTTGCCTCTAGTTCCTCTCATAAGCATGATAGAGATATGAGTAGGAGAAATGTTGCGCATATGCCTAGGAGAAATTTTGCTCATGTTCCTAGAAAAGTTGTAAACAAACCTTCTACCATTTATTATGCTTGCAATACTCCCTTTGCTATCTGTAGAAAGGGTAAGAAGGTAGTTGCTAGGAAATTAGGGGCTAGATGCAAGGGAGATAAATCTTGCATCTGGGTCCCTAAAGATATTTGTGCTAACCTTGCAGGACCCAACATGAGTTGGGTACCTAAGACCCAAGCCTAAATTTGCCTTGCAGGTTTATGCATCCGGGGGTTCAAGCTGGATTATCGACAGCGGATGCACAAACCATATGACGGGGGAGAAGAAGATGTTCACCTCCTACGTCAAGAATAAGGATTCCCAAGATTCAATTATATTCGGTGATGGGAATCAAGGCAAGGTAAAAGGGTTAGGTAAAATTGCAATTTCTAATGAGCATTCTATATCAAATGTATTCCTAGTGGAGAGTCTTGGATATAATTTGCTATCTGTTAGTCAATTATGTCAAATGGGATATAATTGTTTATTTACAAATGTAGATGTGTCTGTCTTTAGAAGATGTGATGGTTCACTAGCTTTTAAGGGTGTACTAGACGGCAAACTTTATTTAGTTGATTTTGCAAAAGAAGAGGCCGGTCTAGATGCATGCTTAATGGCTAAGACTTGCATGGGCTGGCTGTGGCATCGCCGCTTAGCTCACGTGGGGATGAAGAACCTCCACAAGCTTCTAAAGAGAGAACACGTGATAGGTCTAACAAATGTGCATTTCGAAAAAGATAGACCTTGTGCAGCTTGTCAAGCAGGTAAACAGGTGGGAGGAGCGCATCACAGCAAGAATGTGATGACCACGTCAAGACCTCTGGAGCTGCTGCATATGGACCTCTTCGGACCCGTCGCCTATCTAAGCATAGGAGGGAGTAAGTATGGTTTAGTTATTGTTGATGACTTTTCCCGCTTCACTTGGGTGTTCTTTTTGCAGGATAAGTCTGAAACTCAAGGAACCCTCAAGCGCTTCCTCAAGAGAGCTCAAAATGAGTTTGAGCTCAGGGTGAAGAAGATAAGGAGCGACAACGGGTCCGAGTTCAAGAACCTTCAAGTGGAGGAGTTTCTTGAGGAGGAAGGGATCAAGCACGAGTTCTCCGCTCCCTACACACCACAGCAAAATGGTGTGGTAGAGAGGAAGAACAGGACGCTAATCGATATGGCGAGGACGATGCTTGGAGAATTCAAGACCCCCGAGTGCTTTTGGTCGGAAGCCGTGAACACGGCTTGCCACGCCATCAACAGGGTCTACCTTCACCGCCTCCTCAAGAAGACGTCATATGAGCTACTAACCGGTAACAAACCCAATGTATCTTACTTTCGTGTTTTTGGGAGCAAGTGCTACATTCTAGTGAAGAAGGGTAGAAATTCTAAGTTTGCTCCCAAAGCTGTAGAAGGGTTTTTATTAGGTTATGATTCAAATACAAAGGCGTATAGAGTCTTCAACAAATCATCGGGTTTGGTTGAAGTCTCTAGCGACGTTGTATTTGATGAGACTAATGGCTCTCCAAGAGAGCAAGTTGTTGATTGTGATGATGTAGATGAAGAAGATGTTCCGACGGCCGCTATACGAACTATGGCGATTGGAGACATTCGGCCACAGGAACAAGATGAACGAGATCAACCTTCTTCCTCAACGATGGTGCATCCCCCAACTCAAGACGATGAACAGGTTCATCAAAAGGAGGCGTGTGATCAAGGGGGAGCACAAGATGATCACGTGATGGAGGAAGAAGCGCAACCGGCACCTCCAACCCAAGTTCGAGCGATGATTCAGAGGGATCATCCCGTCGACCAAATTCTGGGTGACATTAGCAAGGGAGTAACTACTCGATCTCGATTAGTTAATTTTTGTGAGCATTACTCCTTTGTCTCCTCTATTGAGCCTTTCAGGGTAGAGGAGGCCTTGCTAGATCCGGATTGGGTGTTGGCCATGCAGGAGGAACTTAACAACTTCAAGCGCAATGAAGTTTGGACGCTGGTGCCTCGTCCCAAGCAAAATGTTGTGGGAACCAAGTGGGTGTTCCGCAACAAACAGGACGAGCACGGGGTGGTGACGAGGAACAAGGCTCGACTTGTGGCAAAAGGTTATGCCCAAGTCGCAGGTTTGGACTTTGAGGAGACTTTTGCTCCTGTGGCTAGGCTAGAGTCCATTCGTATCTTGCTAGCATATGCCGCTCACCATTCTTTCAGGTTGTACCAAATGGATGTGAAGAGCGCGTTCCTCAACGGGCCAATAAAGGAGGAGGTGTACGTAGAGCAACCCCCTGGCTTCGAGGATGAGCGGTACCCCGACCACGTGTGTAAGCTCTCTAAGGCGCTCTATGGACTTAAACAAGCCCCAAGAGCATGGTATGAATGTCTTAGAGATTTCTTACTTGCTAATGCTTTCAAGGTTGGGAAAGCCGATCCAACTCTTTTTACAAAGACATGTGATGGTGATTTGTTTGTATGCCAAATTTATGTCGATGACATAATATTTGGTTCTACTAATCAAAAGTCTTGTGAAGAGTTTAGCAGGGTGATGACGCAGAAATTCGAGATGTCGATGATGGGCGAGTTGAACTACTTCCTTGGGTTCCAAGTGAAGCAACTCAAGGACGACACCTTCATCTCCCAAACGAAGTACACGCAAGATTTGCTAAAGCGGTTTGGGATGAAGGACGCCAAGCCCGCAAAGACGCCGATGGGAACCGACGGACACACCGACCTCAACAAAGGAGGTAAGTCCATTGATCAAAAAGCATACCGGTCAATGATAGGGTCTTTACTTTATTTATGTGCTAGTAGACCGGATATTATGCTTAGCGTATGCATGTGTGCTAGATTTCAATCCGATCCTAAGGAGTGTCACTTGGTGGCGGTGAAGCGAATTCTTAGATATTTAGTCGCTACGCCTTGCTTCGGGATCTGGTATCCAAAGGGGTCTAACTTTGACTTGATTGAGTACTCAGATTCCGACTATGCTGGATGTAAGGTCGATAGGAAGAGTACATCGGGGACGTGCCAATTCTTAGGAAGGTCCCTGGTGTCATGGAACTCTAAGAAACAAACATCCGTTGCCCTATCCACCGCTGAGGCCGAGTACGTTGCCGCAGGTCAGTGTTGCGCGCAACTACTTTGGATGAGGCAAACCCTCCGGGACTTTGGCTACAATCTGAGCAAAGTCCCACTCCTATGTGATAATGAGAGTGCTATCCGAATAGCGGAAAATCCTGTTGAGCACAGCCGCACAAAGCACATTGACATCCAGCATCACTTTTTGAGAGACCACCAGCAAAAGGGAGATATCGAAGTGTTTTATGTTAGCACCGAGAACCAGCTAGCCGATATCTTTACCAAGCCTTTAGATGAGAAGACCTTTTGTAGGCTGCGTAGTGAGCTAAATGTCTTAGATTCGCGGAACTTGGATTGAATTGTAGCATACATGTATTTATGCCCTTGATCATGTTCATTCTGCATTTTGTTGCTTTTTATGGTGCTCAAGTTGTACAAACACTCCCTGGACCTCACAAGTCCGTTGCAAAGTGATGCACATCTTTAGGGGGAGATGTGTTACAACTTGACCCTTTGAGACTAACCATATGTTTGAGTTTGCTTGTTTTAGTCACAAAGGAGAATTGAAAGGGAAAAGGTGGACTTGGACCATGAAAGACTTCCACTGCACTCCGATGAGGGGTAACTTATTCCAAGTCCATCTCATGAACTCTTGTTGCCATTTGCTCTTAATTGAAGATGTTTGGTGAGGCAATGGGGTTAAAGGGCCAAGATTGATCCCGTTTTGGTGCTTGATGCCAAAGGGGGAGAAAATAAAGGCCAAAGCAATAAATGGATCAGCTACCACTTGAGAGATTTTGAAAATAGTAGATAGAGTTTTTTGGTTTGTCAAAATTCTTTTGTTGTCTCTCTTGTTAAAAGTTAGCTTCTTGTGGGGAGAAGTATTGACTATGGGAAAAAGGGGGAGTTTTTGAAATCTTTGATCAATCTCTTTGGAATGACTCTCTTTTTGCTTCAACATGTGTGTTTAACTTAGAGATAGAGATTTGAGTTTGATTTGCAAAAACAAACCAAGTGGTGGCAAAGGATGATCCATATATGCCAAAATTGATTCAAAATAAATTTCAATTTTATTTGAAGTAAGTTTGCACTTGTTCTAGTTGCTTTATGTTGTGTTGGCATAAATCACCAAAAAGGGGAGATTGAAAGGGAAATGTGCCCTTGGGCCATTTCTAAGTATTTTGGTGATTGAGTGCCAACACATGTGTTTAATTGTGAATTTGTGTACATGGATGAACAAGGTGCAAATCATGAAGTAAAGGTATGTTTCTAAGCCTTAGTACATTGGTTTTATGGACTAACATATTTGTCTAAGTGTTAGAAACAGAAAGAAGAAAAAGAGAAAAGGGGAGAGAAAGACTTGGCTGTGTGCAGCCAAGTCTCTGCTCGGTCTGGAGCACCGGACTGTCCGGTGTGCACCGGACAGTGTCCGGTGCGCCAGGCTGCCTCGACTCGAACTGACTGCTCTCGGGAATTCGCCGACGGCGTACGGCTAAAATTCACCGGACTGTCCGGTGTGCACCGGACTGTCCGGTGAGCCAACGGTCGGCCAGGGCCAACGGTCGGCCGCGCAATCCGCGCGGGACACGTGGCCGAGCCAACGGTCGGAAGACGGCACCGGACTGTCCGGTGTGCACCGGACTGTCCGGTGCGCCAACGGCTCGCAGATCTCCAACGGGCTGCAACGGTCGGCAGCGCCAGTTAAGGAAACAAATCGGGCACCGGACACTGTCCGGTGCCCCCGAAGACAGAAGGCAAGGATGGCCTTCCGGATTTGCTCTCAACGGCTCCTAGCTGCCTTGGGGCTATAAAAGGAGCCCCTAGGCGCATGGAGGAGACACACAAGCAACCTTTGAGCATTCTTGATCATCCACACTAAGTCTCTGCACATTCGTTTGTGTTTCTAAGTGATTCGAGCTCTGTTCTAAGTGAGAACTCTGAGATAGTCTTGTGAGCTCGATTCTTGGCCGTGTGTGTGCGCTTTTGCTGTGGATTTGTGTGTGTTGCTTCCCTCCCTTACTCTGTGCGTCTTTGTGATCATATACTTGTAAGGGCAAGAGACTCCAATTTGTGGAGATTCCTTGCAAACGGGATAGTGAAAGGAACAACAAAACACCGTGGTATTCAAGTGGGTCTTTGGACCGCTTGAGAGGGGTTGATTGCAACCCTCGTCCGTTGGGACGCCACAACGTGGAGTAGGCAAGCGTTGGCTTGGCCGAACCACGGGATAAACCACTGTGTCACCTCTGTCTTGATCTCTTGTGGTATTGTGTTTTGTTGAGACTTCACCTTTCCCACTTGGCAATAATCGTGCTAACACTTAACAAGTTTTTGTGGCTTAAGTTTGAAGTTTTTACAGGATCACCTATTCACCCCCCCTCTAGGTGCTCTCAGTATGACCCGAAGTATTATAGGACCGAATTTGGGATGACACAGATCCAACCTGAAAAATTGCTTCAAGGACACGACACGTATATCCTTGCCCATCAAGCAGACCAAGTTTATTTCTCGACATATCCATGCAAAAAGTTGTCTAAATGGAGGGTTGTGTACAATGTAAATCCCCGCGAACGCCTATACACTCCTGGTGAGGACGAATATCAAATTGGTCACCTTGAGCAGGTTGATGAGGTGTTTCAAGAAGAAGAGTTGCCAACTAGTTTTCATATTGATCCTGCACCGACATTAGATTCACTAGTTGCAGACGTTAACGACTTAACTTTTCCCGAGAAAAGGAGAAGACAACCTGTTAGGAGAAAAGTAACATGGCGACCTCTGCATAGAAGAGAATAAATAGATCCTGATTTTGATGATATTTAACAAGTAAAGTTGTTTTGTTATTTAATTTGTTTATATTTTAAGTATTATGTCATTTTTTATCCTAATTTGTTTATATTTAACAAGTAAAGTTGTTTTCTTATTTTTTATGCAGGATGCCGCCAAAATCAAAGAAGTCAGTAAAGGGGCTGTTCAAGGGCCTGGGCCTTTTTCAGGGCAGTTCTTCGAGCAGCAGCAGACGTCGAGAGCTGTTGAGCTCGGTACATGGAGATGAGGTAACATATCTTGTACAAATAAATTTGTTTACATATTTACAAATAAATCTTGAGTTGTATGTACCAGGATGAGCAGCACACTGAGGAGCAGCACATTGAGGAGGAGCAGCACAATGAGGCTGAGCAGCACAATGAGGAGGTGGAGCACAATGAGGAGGTGGAGCACGTGACATGGGACCAGGCCGCACAGCATCACCAGCCATGGGACCAGTGGGACCACCAGAGAGAGCAGCAACAGGCGTGGGACCAGTGGGGCCAATAGGGCGAACCGGCTGACAACCCGATGGATGATGGCTCGGGAGGCTCTTCAGCGACACGCACACGTCGCTCAAGAAAAAGCCACTCAGTAAAGCCTCGTCACGCGATAGAGCGAGAGGCTGATAGGACTTTAATCATGCCACATGGAGATCGGTGAGTGTAATATATTAACTTATCTCATATAACTATTATGTGTATTGTTAATGTTTTTGTGTAATGCAGGAATTGGGAGGACCTGTCCTTTGACGGCAAGGGACACCACACTCAGGTTAACCTTACGTTGGGTTCTCTTTGCCGCCTTCACTACCCTGGTATAGTGAAGGTGTCAAACGGTGATACCGAGGATGAGGTGCTCGTCAGTACCTGGGACGAGTACAAGTTTAAAAAGGAACGAAACCACACCGACAGACAGGGACTTGTGCGTAATGACTTTTGGGTATGAATTCTTTATTATTTTTGTTATGTTTCTTAATATTGTAAATCTATGACTTATACCATTGTATTTGTATTCTTTATGTTGTAGCTTCGATATCGGTTGCCTGACGGAGAGGATTACATGGGGCACGCTGAACGTGTCTTCCAAAACAATGCAAAGAAGCTGGTGAAGGATGCCATATACTATGCGAGAATTCAGGCTACAAACCTGTATTTTCAAAAGCATCCGGAAGAAGCAGGCCCCTTGACTAAAAAGGAAGGGTCGTCAAAGATATATTTGACTGAGGATCAATATCGTGAGGTTAGTATTCAATTTGTTTTACCCTTTATATTTATTGTTGTGATTGATAATATGTAACATTGTGTGTGTGCAGGTGATGGTTCCATGGATGGCGCCCGTGCCTGATGCGTACTATGCTTGGTGTCGATATTGGGCTTCCGAAGGCTTCCAGAAAGCGTCAGCGCATCACAGACAATGTCGAGGAACCAATCCTAACCACAAGTTTGGCGGTGACGACATGATACGAAAAGCTAAAAGAATGGTAAGTTTGATCTATCTATGTCGATCAGCAAATAATACGATTGCTTATGAATGTTTTTTGTTTATACAGGAAGCTACGAGTGGCCAAAAGCCTAGTGACATTGAGGTCTACCAGGAGGGCCACAAAGGACCAGACCCGAACAACCCTGACCAGCTCTGCAACCAGACAGCCACGGATCGCTTGGTGAGTTTTGGCTCAAAAGTTCAAACGTTCAAAGTATATAAATTCTTGCATTTGTAAGGTTGTCAATGATGTATAGGCGGCATATGGGGAGGAGATGGTTCGTCGCCATGGCCCTGACTTCGACTGGCGCCATGAACCGGTGGATCCCTCGGTGGTGTACGCAAGTGGTGGTGGCAAAGCGCATGGACGGTAAGCTCTAACTTATGAAATTATATGGTTGACACTAAATTGATTATACAATAATCACATTTTTTGAATAACTTATAGATACGCACTCTTCGACGGATTCATTGACTCGTCGTCGGTGAGATCTCAAAGGACGGGTTCATCTTCCCGTAGCTCATGCTCTCGTCGACCGAACGAGCAGGAGTTGGAGATTATGAGGATGCGCGAAGAGATGAGACAACAACGCGAATTTATGGAGGCTTGCAATGCACATAACCAAGCGATGTATCAAGTGAGTACACATAATCCGAACTCTAAATTATTATATTTTAATACAACATCTTCGGTAGTAACACATATATGTTTAACAGTTAATGCAGCAACAGGGCATGACATCAAATTTTCCACCGCCACCACAATGGAGCCAATTTGCAAACACACCAGTTCCACCACCACAGTTCACCACCCCTCCGACACATATACCTGCACCTGGAGATAGGGTACGTTTGATAACTCTCCATTAATTTATATACTTGTATACTTTTTTGATATTTGCATTTAACGTGATGATATTTGCTAACTTGCATAGGTTACGCCCGAAGCGGGTGGTAGTGGATCTGATCCCGCAGCAGGGACTGGATTTGTTGACTCGCTCTTCGCGTTCCCTCCTCCTGGTGGTGGTGGCGGCAGCGGTCAAAGCTCTAACCACCCAAGTGGTGGTTATCTCTAAACACATGAACATGTTTCTTAACTCGTGGACTCTTGGTCGTACTTGAACATATGTCGTACTTATATTTCAATACTATGTCGTACTCGTTGACTCGATGTGGTGGTTGAACTTATATTTGAAATGTTGGTGGATGTTATGTTTGTAATGCGTGATTTTATTATGAATGCATGTGTTTGTAATGTGGCTGTTATCTGTTATTTATGTTATGTGTGATATATGTTATGTGTGCAGAAATAGTGTCCTAATTTCGTGCTGTTTTTGTAGCAGTATAGGGTAATTCTCGTCGGCCCAGTTAATTCCCGTCGGCTATGGTCGAACCGACGGGAATTAACTAATAACTCTCATCGGCCCAGTTAATTCCCGTCGGCCTAGGGAACCGACGGGAATTAACTAATAACTCCCGTCGGCCTGGTGAACCGACGGGAATTAACTAATAACTCCCGTCGGCCTGGTGAACCGACGGGAATTAACTAATAACTCCCGTCGGCCTGGTGAGCCGATGGGAGTTAGCATTAATTGCCGTCGGCTAGTTAATGGCCGACGGGAATTAATAATTCCCGTCGGTCGCCGACGGGGATAAACGTATCCCCGACAAGGGACGCCTGGCGACTGAAAACCGACGGGAATAAGCCCTAAACCGACGGGAATTAAGTAATTCCCGTCGGTATATGCTTATTCCCGTCGGTTTCTGGCCGACGGGAATTAAGTGAATTCCTGTAGTGAAAGACTGCTACACGCGCGCGCCCCGTCGTCGGCTGGGCTCGACCGTGGCTGGCTCATGGTAGATCAAACCTTGGTTCGAATATTCCTTTCAAGTTGTTGCACATTTTGGCTAGAGTGATGACCGTCCATTTCCTATCTTGTGACTAGTAACAAACGTCAGTTACTCACGGTCCAGTTCTAAAGGCGCGACCGTTTCTGTCCGTTGTCCTTCTACCTTCTTCGTCGATTTCCAGTTCTAAAGGCACAACCGTTTCTGTCTGTTGTCCTTCTCCCTCCTTCTAGCTGCCTATAAGAATGGAGAGGGAGAATTGTCTTCCGGTTCCGTGCAATCTCTCACATGCTTTGCAAACAGCACGTCCCCGTTCCATCTTCTGCGAGCATAGAGAGTGAGAGAGCAGGCCTCTGAAATCGCGTCTGCGAAGATACACTTGCACGGGTGTGCGGGTGATATCAAATTTTTGGGGAGCGTATTCGTGACTGCTCGCGTGATCCGTTCAACACAGCGCTGCTTCGTCTACATCCCGTTCTTCGTCGTCTTCCCCATGCGACGCATGCTGCTATTCATCTTCCGGCGACCGTTCGAGAGACTGCACTACGTACAACTTTCTGCATCGACTTAGTATGACTACATCGAACATACACACGAGATGTCTCGTGTGAATGAAGCTACTGATACCTTGAGCATCGATCTCTCCGCAGGGTACATTCTGTTCTTCGTATTTGTACATGTTTTACTGTTGTTTACTACTTATGCGAGTAGTTATACATATATGCAAATACATGTCATTACATATATCACACTGTTTTTCTGGATTAAATTAAAACTGAAAATGTCTAAATTTCTAACATAAGTCCCACCGCCCTAATCTTCTACATGCATGAATCTTCAGAACCATCGGCCGTTGGAAACACCTTTTCAGCAGGTACCTTCAGAACCTTCGTATCATCATAAGAGCATCTCCAACTGTTACATAAAAAGTTCCTAAATCTCACTTTAAAAGTTATTAGAAAAAAACACATCTCCAATAGTATCCTCAACGATGTTGCTAAATTTAAGAAGTTACTATTTTATCTTTTCTTGTCCCAACATTTAGTAAACCGAGATGGACTCCTCAAAGCACTTTTTCATGCGAAATTAGTGTTCTATGCGTTCTGTTTTTATTCTCTTTTATTTTTATTAATAAACTTTGGGCTACGATGTGGAAAAGAATTTTTTTGTATGTTACACTTTTTTTTATTTCTGCAGTTTGCAATTTATGTCATATTTGGAATCGATGAATCATAGAGATCTGTATCTATTTTATACGTAGATTTTAGAACCGATGCAAGAACAATATCATGTTTGATGGGAAGAACATAAAACTTTTTAAGAACGTGAGAACGAGAGGAGATTCTACCTGTCGTAGTTTAAAATATTTGACAGCTAAAATAGAGAACTACTGGAGAACACATATTTTTTTACACCCTACTATCATTTAGCAACACCTTTATTTTTCAAAACTACTGGAGATGCTTTAAATTTGCTATGTTATTTCTAAATTAAATTAAATATAAAAATATCTAAATCCTTAACATGGAGTAGGTATAGACCCTTTTTTTTAACCTTGTGACCATAACAAGGGATTGATCTGATGAAGATAGATGCAACTAATCAACAACGACACGAAGTGTCTTGGATATGTATGCGCAGAATCTGCTAACCAACGACCATGAATAACGTACTAGGGGTGAGTGTTAGTGATGCGCAAGCAAAGCACGTCACCGTTTGACTGATGGAGTCATGGATGAAACCGCCAGTGGTTCTCATCAAATCAATCTGATGACTCCCCAAATCGTGGCCGGGATCGCGCGTGGCACACGTACAAACGCTGACCTCGATCTCTCTCCGGCGAGTCCAGTGAAATGCATTGCGTATGCTGCGTGCGACCTGCTGGCTAGCTCTGACCAACAATGCAGCTTCAGGATTCAGCACGCGGATTCCCTCGTGCAACTTTTTTTTTCATTTGCCATCTGCACACGTGTTCTCATCTAAGCAGGCTATACCATCATCATCAGTTCGCATGGTCAATCAACTCCTCAGTTCGCAGAGAGTTTGTTTGTTTACGCACGTGTCATGGAAGGTATCGATCGGCGCATGCATGCATGCATCCGTTAGCTGGACTCCAGTGAGTGCTGCTGGCACCTATAGTTATTGAGTTGACGGTTTGGGCCAATCGGATCACGAGATCGTGGGCGCACCGCGTGGCGTTGACCAGCGGACTGCCGGGTCTGCATATAAAAAGAGACTGGTGGTGGGTTTCCGTGGGCACGGCTTATAACAATAGCAATATAAACTATTTACTAAAAAAATATCAAGATTTTTTAAGGATTGTCTCCGGTCTCTGCATAATATTTTTTTATTTAACTAACTGATGTTGTTGTTTACTGCGTCTAATATGTCTTGGTATAACACGATCAATGAATGAAGCGATTAGAAGAGAGTTCACAACGACTGAATGAACGGACATGGATTATACAATAACATAATTCTACCATACAGAGACTAAATAAGACGAAGTTTGTGAGCTCAAGTTTCAAAAATAAGTCATATAAACTCAAACTTATAAAAGATAAATCAAAATATAGAGTAGTTGCTAAAGTCAGACGTCAATAAAAACTGGATGCGCTCCATACAAATTATGGTACTTCATAGCAATTAATAACGTTTAAAACCAACAAATAACCTTTCCTTTTACTGTTAGCGTGACAAATCATTGTTGCTCTATAAAATTCAGCAACCTCAAACATCATGTAGTCTATTGCGCCAATGTGGTCTCGGAAACGACATAATGCATGCAAGAGATGTTTTGGTGACATAAATGAGCAATCTCAAATCATTGTGTCAATTTTGCAATGTCAGAAGGATGAGTGACAAGTACATAATGAAAGGGAAATGTGTCCTTGGGTCATTTCTATATATGTTTTGGTGATTAGATACCCAACACATATTGTTTTGGTTGATATAAACTAAGTATCAAAGTGATGCAAATGGAAAAGTAAGGTATGATTCTAGCCTTAGTAAATTGTTTTTGGTACTAACATTATTCTACTAAGTGCTAGGAAACTTGTCGAAACGAGAGAAAACAGATTGGAGAAGTTCGGCTAAGTCCAACCAGACTTGCACCAGCCTACGGTGCACCGGACTATCCCGTGTGCACTTGACTGTGTCTGGTGCCCAGGCTGGCGCCCCAGCGAACAGGCCGCTCTCGGGAAAAACTCAGCGCCCGTGACTAAAATTCATCGGACTGTCTGGTGAGCCAGCCGCGCCCAAACCAACGGTCGGCTACACGATCAGCGGGCGACACGTGAACTTCACCAACGGTCGGAAGGTCACACCGGACTATCCGGTGTGCCACGGAGGCCATGGCTACAACTGTCGGCTTCGCCAGAAAAGGAAGAAAATCGCACACTATTCACTGTCCGGTGCGCCCACGGACAAAAGACAACTATGGCCTTCCAAATGGAGTTCAAATGGCTCCTAGCTGCCTTGGGCTATAAATGGGACCCCTAGGTGCATGGAACAGTACACCAAGCACCCATTGAACATTCTAAGACGTCGAGACTTCGGATTCATGCATTTGATTCACTGTGATAGAGATTCAAGCACTTTTCTGAGTTGTAACTCTGTTGTGCTGCTTTCGTGTGCTCATTCTTGTCTTGCGTGTGTGTTGTTGCTGCAACTCTCGTTCTTGTGTGTGTTGCTATTCTCTCCTTACTCTTGTGCTCATTCAAGAACTTTTGTGTAAGGCATGAGAGACTCCAAAGTGTGGAGATTCCTCACAAAGGGATATTATTGAGATAAAGAGAACCGTGGTATTCAAGTTGACCTTTGGATCACCTAAAAGGGGTTGAGTGTAACCCTCGTTCGTTAGGACGCCACAACGTGGAGTAGGCAAGTATTCTACTTGACCGAACCACTGGATAAAAATCATTGTGTCACTTGTCTTTATTCTTGTGCGATTATCTCTATCTCCATTCACTTCACTTGCATAATTGCTCAAGTTTAATACTCATCTTGTCGAGAGCAATTAAGCGAAGAAGTTTACTCCTCTCTTGAACTAGGACTTAGCTTTCACTAATATAATATTGGTCCAAGTTTGTGTTGTTAAGCTGTTTTATTCAGGATCACCTATTCCCCTCTCTGGGTGTTCTCAATTGGTATCAAAGTTGTTCTCTTCATCTAGGGATTAACTGCCCAAAGAGATGGATCCTAAGGAAAAGGAGATCGTGATCAATGACAAGGAAAAGGAAATGGAGACCCTCTATGTTGATGAGCTAAAAGGTGACAAGCCCACCGACTCAGGCTTAAACAACAAGTGGAAGGATGGGAAGAAGAAGAGTGCATCAAGAAGATCATCTACTACGACAGCGATGCCTCCTCTTCACCAAAGGACGACGACGACGACTCATCCACGAAAAAGAAAATGGTTAATCAGAATTATTCTTTTGATTATTCTCACATGCCATACAATTCAAATGCTCATTTATAGTCCATTCCACTCGGACCCCCAACTTTGATGGAGATGATTACTCGTTTTGGAGCCATAAAATGTGTAGTCATTTATTCTGTCTCCATCCTAGCATTTGGGAAAGTTGAGAATGGAATGCATTTTGATAGTAGCGACAATCCCGTATTTATTAATGAACAAATTCATAAGAATGCTCAGGCTACTACTGTGTTGTTAGCGTCTCTATGCAGGGATGAGTACAACAAAGTTAGTGGTTTGGACAATGTCAAATAAATATGGGATACCCTTAAAATCTCTCACAAGGGTAACGACGCCACCATGATCACAAAGATGGAACTAGTGGAAGGAGAACTGGGAAGGTTCGCCATGAAACAGGGAGAGGAGCCAACTGAAACCTACAACAGGCTCAAGACCCTAGTGAATAGGATTCGAAGCTACGGAAGCACAAGATGGACGGATCATGACGTCATTCGACTCATGCTAAGGTCATTTACTGTTTTTGATCCTCATCTTGTAAACGTTGAAAGAGAAATGTGCCCTTGGGCCATTTCTATAAATGTTTTGGTGATTAGATACCCAACATATGGTTTTAAGTTAATATGCGCTAAGTGGTTGAGAGGTGCAAAATCAAGAATCAAGGTATGTTTTCTAGCCTTAGTAAATTGTTTTTGGATACTAACATATTTCTCTAAGTGCTAGGAACCTTGTCAAGAAAAGTAGAAGTGGATTGGACAAGTTTGGCTAAGTCTAGCCAAGACTTGCATCAGCCTGTGGCGCACCGGACTGTTCGGTGGCACATCGGACAGTGTCCGGTGCACAGGCTGTTCAACAGTGAAGTCACTGCTCTCGGGAATCGGTGTAGGCGACGTGGCTAAAAATCACCGGACTGTCTGGTGGTGCAGTGGACTGTTCGGTGAGCAATCAGCGCTCATGCTCAGCACCCAGCGACGAACTCGTCGCTCTCGGGAAAAAGTAAAGGCGTCGCGGCTAAAAATCACTGGACTGTCCGGTGCGCCAACGGCGCCCACAGCCAACGGTCGGCTGCACGATCAATGGGACCACTAGGCGCATGGAGCAGTACACCAAGCATTCTCTGAACATCCTAAGACTCCTAGACTCTGCAATCACGCAATCGGTTCATCGTGTTAGAGATTTGAGCACCGTTTGAGTTGTAAAATCCCTGCGCCGTGTTTTGTGCTCACATCTTGGCTTGTGTGCGTGTGATTGCTGCGAATTGAGTCTTGCGTGTGTTTCTTTCCCTCCCTTACTCTTGTGCTTCTTTTGTGATCAACCTTGTAAGGGCGAGAGGCTCCATTTTGTGGAGATTCCTCGCAAACGGGAAAAGTATACTAAAGAAAACCGTGGTACTCAAAGTTGATCATTGGATCACTTGAGAGGGATTGAGTGCAATCCTTGACCGAAGGAGGTCACCACAACATGGAGTAGGCATTGGTCGAACCACGGGATAAATCACTGTGTCTTGTGTCCATCTTCTTTGTGATTGGTTTTCTTCTAAAGTTCACACTTTAGCAACTTGGTTTTAATTGCACTAACATTTTATAAACTAAGTTTCTGCTATTAGTGTTGAAATTTGCAGGATAACCTATTCACCCCCCTCTAGGTGCTCTCAATTGGTATCAGAGCCATACTCTTCATCTAAAGGACTAACCGCCCAAAGAGATGGATCCTAAGGGCAAGGGGATGGTGATCAACGACAAAGAGAAGGAGTCCCTCTTCGACGAGCCAAGAGACGACAAGCCCACTAACTCAGGCTCAAGTCACAAGAAGAGGGACGGGAAAAGAAGAGGCGCATCAAAAAGATTATCTACTATGACAGCGATGCCTCCTCTTCTTCACCAAGGGATGACAACGACGACAACTCCTTGTCTAAAAAGAAAACGGTTAATCAAAACTACTCCTTTGATTATTCCCGTATTCCGTACAATTCAAATGCTCATTTACTTTCTATTCCACTTGTAAAACCCCCACACTTCGATGGAGAGGATTACTCATTTTGGAGCCATAAAATACGTAGTCATATATTTTCCCTCCATCCCAGCATTTGGGAAATTGTAGAAAGTGGAATGCATTTTGATAGTACTGATAACTCTGTGTTTAGAAATGAATAAATTCATAAAAATGCCCAAGCCACTACTGTTTTGCTAGCATCTCTATGCAGCGATGAATATAACAAGGCCTGCGGCTTGGACAATGCCAAACAAATCTGGGACACCCTCAAAATATCTCATGAGAGTAATGACGCCACCATGATTACCAAAATGGAACTGGTGGAAGGCGAGATGGGGAGGTTCACGATGATCAGGGGAGAGGAGCCAACACAGACCTACAACAGGCTCAAGACCCTGGTCAATAAAATCCGAAGCTACGGGAGTACAAGATGGAGGGATCATGACGTCGTCCGACTCATACTCAGGTTATTTACAGTTATTGACCCCCATCTTGTAAATCTTATTCGTGAGAACCCCAGGTACACCAAGATGACGCCCGAGGAAATCCTCGGAAAATTCATGAGCGGACGCATGATGGTGAAGGAGGCACGATACGTGGACGATGCCTTGAACGGTCCACTACCCGTCTATGAGTCGCAACCCGTTTCTCTCAAAGCAACCAGCAGCAGGGAGGCGCTACCTAGCAAGGTAGCACAAGTGGAGGCTTCCAGGCTCAATGAGGATGAGATGGCGCTCATCATCAAGCGCTTCAAGACTGCACTAAAAGGACGCAAGGAGTACCCCAATAAGAACAAGTCAAGGGGAAAACGCTCCTGCTTCAAATGCGGTAAGACTGGTCAATTTATAGCTCAATGCCCCGATAATGATAGTGACTAGGCACAAGAAAAGCATGGGAAGAAGGAAAAGAAAAAGAACTACAAGAAGGCCAAGGGCGAGGCGCACATCAGGAAGGAATGGGACTCTGACTGTTCTTCATCCGACTTCGAAGATGAAGGACTAGCTGCCTTGGCCTTCAACAAATCATCGCTCTTCCCCAACGAATGCCATACATGTCTTATGGCCAAGGAGAAGAAGGTATGTATTCGAGACACTCCCAAATATACTTCTTCTAGTGATGAAGAATCGTCTGATGATGAAGTAGATTACACTGATTTGTTTAAGGGTTTAGATAGAACTAAGGTAGACAAAATAAATGAATTAATTGATGCTCTTAATGAAAAGGATAGGCTTCTAGAAAATCAAGAAGATATATTGTATGAGGAACATGATAAATTCATTAGTGTTCAAAAATCTCTTGCTCTAGAAATCAAGAAAAATGAAATACTATCCTCTGAATTGTCTACCTATCATGAATCTGTCTCTAGCCTAAAGAGTTTAAATGATGATTTGAATGCTAGGCTAGAGAAAGTTAATGTAATTAGTTCAAGTGTAGAGCATGAGTAATCTGTAATAGGTGTAAAGATTTTAACATTGATGCTTGTAATGAACATGCTTCTACCATTATTAAGTTAAACAATGAGGTTGCAAGTCTTAATGCTCAACTTAAGACTTGCAAGGATAACTATGAGAAGTTAAAATTTGCTAGGGATGCCTACATTGTTGGTAGACACCCCTCAATTAAGGATGGACTTGGTTTTTGAAAGGAAACCAAGAACTTAACAAGCCAAAGGACTTCCAGTCTCAACAAGGAGAAAGGGAAAGCTCCTATGGCTAGTAGTTCTCAAAAGAACCATGCCTATCTTTATGATAAGAAATTTACTAGTTGTTCTCATAATGATAGGTGCTATGGCAATATTGTTTCTCACAATGCTGTATTTAATCCTCATGCTATGGTTGCATCTAGCTCTACATATGCTTATGGTAAAAATAGGCCTAGGCGTAATCATGTTGTGTCTCATGCGCCTAGGAAAGCATGCACTGGTACTACTACTGTTTATCATGCATGTAATGCTTCTTTTGTACTCTCATGTAAAAATGCCAAAGTAGTTGCCAAAAAATTGGGATCTAAATACAAGGGAGACAAGACTTGTATTTGGGTTCCAAAAGTTATTGTAACTAACCTCATAGGACCCAACAAGAGTTGGGTACCTAAAACCCAAGCTTAACTTCCTTGCAGGTTTATGCATCCGGGGGCTCAAGCTGGATTATCGACAACGGATGCACAAACCACATGACGGGGGAGAAGAAAATGTTCACCTCCTACGTCAAGAACAAGGATTCTCAGTATACTATTATCTTTGGAGATGGGAACCAAGGCAAGGTTAAAGGATTGGGCAAGATAGCCATCACGACCGAGCACTCAATATCAAATGTGTTTTTAATAGAGTCGCTCGGGTATAATTTATTGTTTGTAAGTCAATTGTGTCATATGGGCTACAATTATTTATTTACAAATATTGATGTATCTGTCTTCAGAAGGAGTGATGGTTCATTAGCTTTTAAGGGTGTATTAGACGATAAGCTCTATTTAATTGATTTCTCAAAAGAGAATGTCGATCTAGATGCATGCTTAATCGCTAAGACTAATATGGGCTGGCTTTGGCATCGCCGTCTAGCACATGTTGGGATGAAGAACCTTCATAAACTTCTAAAGGGAGATCATGTGTTAGGACTAACCGATGTCTGTTTTGAGAAAGGCAGACCTTGTGTAGCATGCCAAGCAGGGAAACAGGTGGGAAGCACTCATCACAGCAAGAATGTGATGACCACATCAAGACCATTGGAACTCCTACGCATGGATCTCTTCGGCCCCGTTGTCTATCTCAGCATCGGGGGAAGTAAGTATGGTCTTGTTATAATTGATGATTTTTCTTGCTTCACTTGGGTATTCTTTTTGCAGGACAAATCCAAAACCCAAGGAACCCTAAAACGCTTCTTAAGGAGAGCTCAAAATGAGTTTGAGCTAAAGGTGAAGAAGATAAGAAGCGACAATGGGACAGAGTTCAAGAATCTACAGGTTGAAGAATATCTTGAGGAGGAAGGAATCAAGCACGAGTTCTCCGCTCCCTACACACTATAGCAAAATGGTGTAGTAGATAGGAAGAACAGAATGCTAATCGACATGGCGAGAATGATGCTTGGAGAGTACAAGACGTCTGAGCGGTTTTGGTCGGAAGCTGTGAACACAGCCTGCCATGCCATAAACCGGCTCTATCTGCACCGTCTCCTCAAGAAGACTTCCTACGAACTCCTTGCCGGTAACAAAACCAATGTTTCTTATTTCCGTGTATTTGGGAGCAAATGCTACATTCTGGTGAAGAAAGGTAGACATTCGAAATTTGCTCCCAAGGCCATAGAAGGGTTTTTACTAGGATATGATGCAAATACAAAGACGTATAGGGTCTTCAACAAATCATCGGGATTAGTTGAAGTCTCTAGCGATGTTGTATTTGATGAGACTAATGGCTCTCCAAGAGAGCAAGTTGATCTTGATGATGTAGATGAAGATGAGGTTCCGATGGCCGCAATACGAACTATGGCGATAGGTGATGTGCGATCACAGGAACTACAGGAACAAGATCAACCATCTTCCTTTACGATGGTGCATCCCCCAACTCAAGACGATGAACAGGTGCCTCAAGAAGAGGGGAAGGATCAAGGGCGCACAGGAAGAACAGGCTATGGAGGAAGAAGCGTCGCGGGCCCCTCCAACTCAAGTCTGAGCGACGATCCAAAGAAATCACCCCGTGGAACAGATTCTGGGTGACATCAGCAAGGGAGTAACAACTCGCTCATGATTAGCTAATTTTTGTGAGCATTACTCGTTTGTTTCTTCTATTGAGCCTTTCAGGGTAGAAGAAGCCTTGCAGGATCCAGACTGGGTGTTGGCCATGCAGGAAGAACTCAACAACTTCAAAAGAAATGAAATCTGGAGCCTGGTGCCATGTCTAAAGCAAAATGTTGTGGGAACCAAGTGGGTGTTCTGCAACAAGCAAGACGAACACGGAGTGGTGACAAGAAACAAGGCTCAACTTGTGGCAAAAGGTTATGCCCAAGTCACAGGTTTGGACTTTGAGGAGACTTTCGCTCCTGTGGCTAGATTAGAATCAATTCTAATTTTATTAGCCTATGCCGCTCACCATTCCTTTAAGCTTGAAAGCATCTAGGCCCTTGGTTGGTTTTAGTGATTAATGACAACGTAATGTTATATGTGACTAACATGTTTTTTGCAGAGACAAATGGTAAGTTAGGTCGCATTACAGGTAGAAGTATTACAACGGTGAAAACAATCCCGGAGATAAGAACTCGAAGCGACGGCTAAAGCGACGAAACACAAAGTGAAGGTCTACGTAGTCTGAGTGTCTTGTGGACACTCATGATTTAGTTAGGTCTTTTATTTTGTTTTAGCCGTACTATAAATAGGGGTTGTCAATGAGTAGTTTGACCAAGAGAGTTCTAGTGTAGTGTTGGTGCGTATTCACACTCACATATAGTGCTAGGTGACACTCTAGAACATACTCACAAGTTAGAATGAAAACCGATTTGAAAAACAACGGAAAATAAGAAATAGGGTTTCTGGCCTTGGGGCACCGGACTGTCCGGTGCACCCTCTGCCAGGTAGGGCCAGGCTGGCCCGGGGGAGGGTTTCCCAGTGCGCAGAAAGCCGAGAGTGTAAGGTTCATGAGATGAATTTTAGTGGCGCACCGGACAGCGCACCGGACAGTGCACCGGACCGTCCGGTGTGCACCGGACAGTGACTGTTCACTGTCCAGTGTGCCATCTGCCCAACAGCTAGCTGTCAGAACTAGCCGTTGGAGTCGACTGTTGGCGCACCGGACTGTCTAGTGCGCCCATGCGCAGAACAGTGCTGCTAACGGCTAGTTGGTGGGTGAGGGCTATTTATACCCCCTCCACCCACCATATTCAATGTCTTGTTGCCCACATTTATTCCTGCACATTGGTAGAGCATTGCAAGCACCAAAAGCTTAGTGAGGTGATTAGAGAATCTTAATCCCACGTTTGGACCTCATTAGCGCTAGCGAGAGCCACCTAGAGCACACACCACTTGCATTAGGCTTCTCTTGGTCAAGCGAAAGTCTACGGCTTGTTACTCTTGGTGGTCGGCATCACCTAGACGGCTTGGTGGCGATGGGAGCTCGGTGATCACCGTGGAGATCTTGTTGGTGACCCGACTCAAATTTGTAAGCAGTCGTGAGGGATCCACCGCGCCGGAGTGGCAAAGGATCATCTCGTAGTGAGCACTTGGTTCTTGTGAGGACCAAGGGGGAGCGATACCCTTGCACGGGTGCTCCAACGAGGACTAGTGGAGAGTGCCGACTTTTCGATACATCTAGAAAAAATTGGAGCAGTCTTCTAAACCTTGCTTTACATTCCACACTTAATTCAAGCATTTTACATTGTGTATTTGTTTGGCAAGTATTTGAAGTATTGTCTTAGCATTGTTGTATTTCTAGTATTATTCTCTTAGTTCTAGTTGTTAGGGTGAAGTTGGGCTCTTGCTTAGGTTTTAATTAGTGTTGATTTTTAGAAAAGCCCAATTCACGACCCCCTCTTGGGCATCGTGATCCTTTCAATTGGTATCAGAGCCTTGTTGCTCTTAGATTAGCTTAACCGCTAGAGTAACGATGTCCGGTGGGGATGGACCTCCTCCCGTTTTTGATGGTGATGATTTTCCATATTGGAAAATTCGTATGGAAGCATATTTAGAGGCTATAGACATTGGTGTCTACAAAGTTGCCACTCAAGGATTTCCCCAACCTAGAGATCCCACAAATCTTGTAGGTGAAGAGTTTAATTATGAGAAATGGAATGCTAAGGCCAAAAACACCCTTTTTAGAGGCCTTTGCAAGGATGTGTTTAATAGAGTTAGAAATCATAAAAATGCTCATGATTTGTGGATGGACATATGTGCTCTACATGAAGGAACTAGGAGTGAGCGTGAGGAGAGATATCACATTGCTATGAGAAAGTTAAATTCTTTTGAAATGCTTGCTAATGAAAATGCCAATGCTATGTACTCACGTCTCAATATTCTTGTAGAGGAAGTAAATGGCTTGGGGCTTACACAAATTTCACAACCGGATGTTGTGAGGAAGATTCTCAGTGTCCTCCCAATTGACAAATATGGACACATTGTCACTGTGCTGCATCAGATGGATCTTTTAGTTACCACACCTACACAGACATTGGGAAAGATCAATGCTCATGAGATGTACATGCACATCAATGACAAGGATGAGTCATCTTCCAAGAGAAAGGATTTGGCTCTCAAAGCAAATCAAGAAAGAAAAGGAAAAGCTAAAGTACAAATTGAGGAAGAATCCTCAAGTGATGATGACCTTGATGCTAACATTGCCTTGATGGTGAGGAAGACCACCAAGATGTTAAAGAAGCTCAACAGAGAAGGCATCAAATTTGATTCAAGAAAGAAGAAATTCTTTTCCAGCAAAAGAAAGCCCATCTCTGAAATGGATTGCTACAACTATGGAGAGCTTGGTCATCTTGCTCATCAATGTAACAAGCCCAAGAAGAACAAGTTTAAGGGCAAGAAAGAGGATGACAGTGATGATGAGAAAAAGGAAAAGAGATTCTTCAAGAGGAAGGATGGGAAGCACAAGAGGTTCCACAAAAAGAAAAATGGAAAGGCATATATTGTTGGTGACTGGCTCACTGACATTGAGTCATCAAGTGGATCTTCTTCAAGTGAAGAAGAAAATGATAAAAAAGTTGCCGCCATCGTCGGGGACTTCTCTTCACCACCACCATCGCCATCATCGACTTCTCACCTATGCCTCATGGCTAGAGGTGAACGGAAGGTACAAAATGATAATGATATTACTGATGATAGTGATAGTGATAGTGATGATGAATTTGCTTCACCTTCCTATGATGAACTAGCTGACTTGCTAAAAGAATACACTCAAATCATTAGGAAGTCAAAAGCTAAATGTGATAAGTTGAAAAATGAAAATGAATCTTTGAATGCCAAATATGACATAGTTATGAAAGCTAGTGATGAAATGAAAGAAGAAAACAAAACTATGTCATCCACTGTAAATGAGCTCACATCCTCCCTAAAAGATGCTAAGGATAAATGTGACAAGTTAAATGAAGCTAATAGGGAGTTGAAAGATAGACTAGTGAAAATCAAGGAAGACTATACTAAGATTAAATTTGATCATGATAATCTTCTTGTTGAGAATGAACTTTTATCTTGCAATAGACATGAGGCTATTTCCCTGTTGTTAAGATTGATGTAGCAACCTCATGTGTTGACTTGGGTCAAGGTGATCAAACTAATCTACATGATGAATTGACTGAAAAAGTTGAAGTCTTGACTCTAGACAATCAAAAATTGAAGAGATACTTGATTGATGCAACCACTAGAGGAAAGGTTGCCATTGAGAACAATGATTTCAACAATGAGTTGGTAGTGGATAATGAAAGGCTTAAAAATGAGGTCAAGAAACTTAAGAGTGAAAATGAACATCTTGCAACAAGTGTGCAAAAGTTCAACAAGGGCCAATACCTCCAAAATGAATTGCTCATGAACACTGTCATGAAAAACAACAAGAGTGGTATTGGATACAATTCTTTTGTGCAAAAGAAAGCTACTACTCAATACAAGCCAAAGTAGACTCATAAGCCTATCAAATGCTTTGAGTGTGGAAAAGAAGGTCACTTTGCCCACAACTGCAAAGCTAAACCACCAACTCCCTTGCCAAAGCACTCAAGACCATTTGCCTTCAATGCTCATTATGTTCTAAGGAAAGTAGCAAATGGAAAGGTCAAAGTTACATTCCTAGGTCCATCAAGCAAGAGTAGACCTAGACAAATTTGGGTTGCAAAGTCCTTGATTGAGAAAGTTACTGGTCCTATGCAATATAGGGCCCTCAAAACTCAAGCTTGATTTGTCTGTGGATGTAGGTGAACTACAAGACCAGTGGGTGCCATTGGGTTATTGACAGTGGATGCACACAACATATGACAGGCAACCCACGGATGTTCACCTCACTTGATGAGAATGTTGATGGACAGGACAAAGTCACATTTGGGGACAATTCAAAAGGGAAAGTTCAAGGACTTGGCAAGGTGGCAATTTCAAATGATCTATCAATTTCAAATGTTCTCTTGGTTGCACCTTTGAGCTTCAACTTATTATCAGTGGGTCAACTCTGTGATCTTGGACTTCAATGCTTATTCACTCCAACAGAGGTTATTGTATCAAAAATGGATGATGAATCAATGGTGTTCAAAGGATTTAGATACAACAATCTCTACTTAGTGGATTTCACCTCTGAAGATGCGGACTTGAGAACTTGCCTCTTTACCAAAGCATCACTTGGATGGCTTTGGCATAGGAGGCTTGCACATGTTGGGATGAGCACACTCAAGAAAGTATTAAAGAAGGACATGGTTAGAGGATTAAAGGATGTTGTATTTGAAAAAGACAAGCCTTGTAGTGCATGTCAAGCTGGGAAACAAGTTGCTAACACACATCCTACAAAAGCTTTCATATCAACATCAAGGCCACTGGAACTACTTCATATGGATTTATTTGGACCAACAAATTATGTAAGTGCTGGTGGCAACCTCTACTGTCTAGTGATAGTTGATGATTTCTCAATATACACTTGGGTGTTCTTTCTCCATGATAAATCTAAAGTTGCATCTATATTCAAGAAGTTTGCTAAGAAAGCTCAAAATGAATTTGATTGCAAGATCAAGAAGATTAGAAGTGATAATGGTAAAGAATTTGACAACACCAACATTCATGAGTACTGTGATGAGATTGGGATCAAGCATGAAGTATCTGCAACATATACACCTCAACAAAATGGAGTTGTTGAAAGAAAAAACAGGACCTTGATCACACCTGCAAGAACAATGATTGATGAGTATAACACATCGGAGAGGTTTTGGGCCGAAGCTATCAACACTGCATGTTATGCATCAAACAGGCTATTTCCTCACCGGCTGCTTGCAAAGACTCCCTATGAACTGCTAAATGGGAAAAAGCTAGACATCTCCTTATTTCGGGTGTTTGGATGCAAATGCTACATTTACAAGAAACGCCATCACCTAGGGAAGTTTCAAAGACGTTGTGATATTGGTTTTCTATTGGGTTATTAATTAAAGTCCAAAGCATATCGAGTATTCAATCATGCCACTGGCGTGGTAGAAGAAACATATGATGTGGAATTTGATGAGACTAATGGCTCCCAAGGAGCACTTGAAAATCTTGATGTTGTAGGTGATGAGCCACTTAGGGAAGCAATGAAGAACATGCCAATTGGAGTTATCAAACCAAAAGAAGATGAAAAAGAGGTGCAAAACATTGACAGGCCTTCTTCATCAAATGTACCACAAGATGATGAAAAAGATGAGAGGCATGCAAATGAAGATACATTTGTCTCTCATGAACAAGCAAGGGTACAAGCCGAAGATGTTGATGCTCCAGGATCTTCTTCCCAAGTGGTTGACAGGAGAAATTCATCACTACTTCAAGCTCAACCTCAAAACCAAATCATTGGGAGTCCTTCACAAGGGGTTATTACTCGATCACATAGTGTCGGGGACCATAATTACGGGTACCCTCAAGACTCCTAAATCTCAGCTGGTAACCCCCATCAGCACAAAGCAGCAAAGGCCTGATGGGTGCGATTAAGTCAAGGATCGGTCCATTCGAGGGACGTGATCACGCCTCGCCCGAGCCCAGCCTCGGGCAAGGGCAGCCGACCCCGGAGGATCTACATCTCGCCCGAGGACCCCCTCCAGCAACGGACACACCTTCGGCTCGCCCGAGGCCCAGTCTTCACTCTTCACCAAGAAGCAACCTTGGCCAAATCGCCACACCAACCGACCAAATCGCAAGGGCATTTAATGCAAAGGTGGCCTGACACCTTTATCCTGACACACGCCCTCCAGTCGACAGAGCCAAAGTGACCGCAGTCACTTCGCCGCTCCACTGACCGGTCTGACAAGAGGACAGCGCCGCCTACGCCGCTCTGACTGCTGAGCCACCAGACAGAGTGAGGCTGGCAGCAGCAAGTCCGACCTCAGGCGTCATAGGAAACTCCGCCTCGCCCAACCCCAGGGCTCGGACTCAGGCTCAGCCCCGGAAGACGACGAACTCCGCTCCGCCCGACCCCAGGGCTCGGACTCGGGCTCAGCCCCAGAAGACGACGAACTCCACTCCGCTCGACCCCAGGGCTCGGACTCGGGCTCAGCCCCGGAAGACGACGAACTCCGCTCCGCCCAACCCCAGGGCTCGGACTCGGGCTCAGCCCCGGAAGACGACGAACTCCACTCCGCCCGACCCCAGGGCTCGGACTCGGGCTCAGCCCCGGAAGACGACGAACTCCGCTCCGCCCGACCCCAGGGCTCGGACTCAGGCTCGGCCCCAGAAGACGATGAACTCCACTCCGCCCGACCCTAGGGCTCGGACTCGGGCTCAGTCCCAGAAGACGACGAACTCCGCTTCGCCCGACCCCAGGGCTCGGACTCAGGCTTAGCCCCGAAGGACGACGAAGTCCGCCTCGCCCGACCCCAGGGCTCGGACTCAGCCCTGGCCTCAGCCGATGGTCTCCGCCTCGTCCGACTCGGGGGCTCAGACTCGACCTCGACCTTGGAAGGCAGACTCGACCTTGACCTCGGAGGAGCCTCCACCTCGCCCAACCTAGGGCACGGACCGACCACGTCAACAGGAAGCGCCATCATTACCCTACCCTGAGCTGACTCAGGCTACGGGGAACAAGACCAGCGTCCCATCTGGCTCGCTCCACTATACGAGTAATGATGGCGCCCCGCATGCCCTGTGACGACGGCGGCTCTCAGCCCCCTTACGGAAGCAAGAGGACGTCAGCAAGGACTCGACAGCCCCGACAGCTGTCCTTCCGCCAGGCTCCAGCGCTCCTCTGACGGCCACGACACCACGCGAACTGGGTGCTAAGACCTCTCCGGCTGCCACGACGGCATGTACTTAGGGCGCTAGCTCTCCCCCGCTAGACACGTTAGCACATTGCTACACTCCCCATTGTACACCTGGATCCTCTCCTTACGCCTATAAAAGGAAGGACCAGGGCCCTCTTACAGAGGGTTGGCCGCGCGGGGAAGGACGGGACGGCGCTCGCGCAAGGCCGCTCGCTCCCTCCCGCGTGGACGCTTGTAACCCCCTACTACAAGCGCACCCGACCTGGGCGCGGGGCTAACACGAAGGCCGCGGGTTCCACCTCCCACGCCTGTCTCCCTCAGGCTGCTCTCTCCCCCCTTCGCGTTCTGCCTCGCGCTGACCCATCTGGGCTGGGGCACGCGGCGACGATTCACTCGTCGGTCCAGGGACCCCCCGGGTTTCGAAACACCGACAGTTGGCGCGCCAGGTAGGGGCCTGCTGCGTGTTGACGAACAGCTTCCCGTCAAGCTCCAGATGGGCAGTCTCCAGCAACCTCTCCAACCCAGGACGGTGCTCCGTTTCAGGAGTCTTGAGTTCATGTCCCTCGACGGCAGCTACGACATGATACTCCTTCCCCCACCGCGCGATAGCAACAATGGCGGTCGACAACCCGCCCGCCGGCGGGGAAATCGACGACGCCTTCCCCACGTGGTGGAAGGACGACATTCGGGCTTGTCCCGTCCCCTCCCCCGCCGACGGAGGAGGAGGCGGGGCAACCAAGGCCAAGCAGGAGGCGGCACCTCGTTGGCTGTCGAGCGAGTCGACGGCGCCGGCGCCCCAACAGAGAGCGCGTCGGGCATCGGCCTCGCGTCTGAGACGAAGACGAGCGCCGTCTCCCCGCAACAGACCAGCCTCAAGCAAACGAACGATGCCAGCACGCTCGCGAAGGACTTGTTGGGTGTCAACCTCGTACCTGAGACGACGGTGCAGTCAGTCCCTGACGTGACTTCGTCACTGCCCGTCGACCAGAAGGTACCGACCGATTCCCATCTCGCGCCTTTTGGATTTGGTCTCGACCCGCCAAGCAACTCCGCTTTGGTGGACACTCTCATAGAGGCGAGTCCAAACCCTCTGGGGTATCGTGTGCGGTCACCCTGGGACCGGCTGACGGCCGTCTCGACCTACGGGCCCTCGGGGTCCGAGGAAGATGGCGAGTCCGACCTCTATTGGGATTTCTCCGGACTTGGTAACCCCAGTGTCGTGCGGGACTTCATGACCGCATGCGACTACTGCCTTTCCTACTGTTCCGACGGTAGCCGTAGCCTCGACGACGAGGACTGCGGCCCAAGTCGCGAATGTTTCCACGTCGATCTAGGGGGTCCCCGCGAAGGCAACCATCTTGGTATGCCGGAGAACGGTGATCCCCCCTAGGCCCGTGCCTCGCGTCGACATCCTTCGGGAGCTAGCTGTGGTCCCCGTTCCGGCAGGGGGTCATGACCCACAGCTCGAGCAAATCCGCGAGATGCAGGCCAGGCTCGACGAGGGAGCAGGAACGCTTGTGCCGATCCACCGGGACATCAGGCAGGAATGGGCGGGCCAACCTCCGGCCGGAGAAGCGCGTCATCTCCCCCAGGGCATCCAGCACCGCATCGCCGACAACGTCAGGGTAAGGCCGCCACTAGTTTCTAGTGGAGTCGGCCAGAACCTGGCTGTAGCAGCAATACTTCTCCGCGCGATGCCGGAGGCATCAACCACCGAGGGGCGGCGTATCCAGGGAGAGCTCAAGAATCTCCTGGAGGACGCCGCGGTCTGACGGGCCGAAAGCTCCGCCCCCCGAAGGCAGGGGTACCCCTCGGAACATCGCGCCGCGACTTCCCGATTCGTGCGGGAAGCCTCGGTCCACACCGGGCGCACGCGCAACACAGCGCCTGCGGCCCCGGGTCGCCTCGGCAACGAGCACCATCACCACAGCCGTTGGGCCCACCTCGACGAGAGGGTACGCCGAGGCTACCACCCCAGGCATGGGGGACGCTACGACAACGGGGAGGATCGGAGTCCTTCGCCCGAACCACCCGGTCCGCAGGCTTTCAGCCGCGCCATACGACGGGCGCCGTTCCCGACCCGGTTCCGAACCCTGACTACTATCACAAAGTACTCGGGGGAGACGAGACCGGAACTGTGGCTCGCGGACTATCGGCTGGCCTGCCAACTGGGTGGAACGGATGATGATAATCTCATCATCCGCAACCTCCCCCTGTTCCTCTCCGACACCGCTCGAGCCTGGCTGGAGCACCTGCCCCCGGGGCAGATCTCTAACTGGGACGACCTGGTCCAAGCCTTCGCCGGCAATTTCCAAGGCACGTACGTGCGCCATGGAAACTCCTGGGATCTCCGAAGCTGCCGCCAGCAGCCGGGAGAGTCTCTCCGGGACTACATCCGGCGATTCTCGAAGCAGCGCACCGAGCTGCCCAACGTCACCGATTCGGATGTCATCGGCGCGTTCCTCGCTGGCATCACCTGCCGTGACCTGGTGAGCAAGCTGGGTCGCAAGACCCCCACCAGGGCGAACGAGCTGATGGACATCGCCACCAAGTTCGCCTCTGGCCAGGAGGCGGCTGAGGCCATCTTCCGGAAGGACAAGCAGCCCCAGGGCCGCCCACCGGAAGATGTTCCCGAGGCGTCAACTCAGCACGGCACCAAGAAGAAGGGCAAGAAGAAGTTGCAAGCGAAACGCGATGCCACTGACGCGGACCTTGTCGCCGCCGCTTAGTACAAGAACCCTCGGAAACCTCCCGGAGGTGCCAACCTCTTCGACAAGATGTTCAAGGAGCCGTGCCCCTATCATCAGAGGCCCGTCAAGCACACCCTTGAGGAGTGTGTCATGCTTCGACGACACTTTCACAAGGCCGGGCCACCCGCGGAGGGTGGCAAGGCTCTCGACGACGCTAGGAAGGAAGATCACAAGGCAGGAGAGTTCCCCGAGGTCCGCAACTGCTTCATGATCTACGGTGGGCAAGTGGAAAACGCCCTGGCTCGGCACCGCAAGCAAGAGCGTCGGGAGGTCTACTCGATAAAGGTGGCGGCGCCAGTCTACCTAGACTGGTCCGACAAGCCCATCACCTTCGACCAGGCCGACCATCCCGACCATGTGCCGAGCCCGGGGAAATACCCGCTCGTCGTCGACCCCATCATCGGCAACGTCAGGCTCACCAAGGTCCTCATGGACGGAGGCAGCAGCCTCAACATCATCTACGCCGAGACCCTCGGGCTCCTGCGGATCGATCTGTCCTCGGTCCGGACGGGCACTGCGCCTTTCCACGGGATCATCCCCGGGAAGCGCGTCCAACCCCTCGGACAACTCGATCTACCCGTCTGCTTTGGGACGCCCTCCAACTTTCGAAGGGAGACCCTCACGTTCGAAGTGGTCGGGTTTCGAGGAACCTACCACGCAGTGTTGGGGAGGCCATGCTACGCCAAGTTCATGGCCGTCCCCAACTACACCTACCTCAAGCTCAAGATGCCGGGCCCCAACGGGGTCATCACCGTCGGGCCCACGTACCGACACGCGTACGAATGCGACGTGGAGTGCGTGGAGTATGCCGAGGCCCTCGCCGAGTCCGAGGCCCTCATCGCCGACCTGGAGAACCTCTCTAGGGGGGCGCCGGACGTGAAGCGCCACACCGGCAACTTCGAGCCAGCAGAGACGGTTAAGTCCGTCCCTCTCGACCCCTGCAACGACGCCTCCAAGCAGATCCGGATCGGCTCCGAGCTCGACCCCAAATAGGAAGCTGCTGTACGCGGTGATCCTGACGTGGCGGAAGTTGCGACACTACTTCAAGTCTCATCCGGTAACTGTGGTGTCATCCTTCCCCCTGGGGGAGATCATCCAGTCCCGAGAGGCCTCGGGTAGAATTGCAAAGTGGGCGGTGGAGATCATGGGCGAGACGATCTCATTCGCCCCCCGGAAGGCCATCAAGTCCCAGGTCTTGGCGGACTTCGTGGCTGAATGGGTCGACACCCAGCTCCCAACAACTCTGATCCAACCGGAGCTCTAGACCATGTTTTTCGACGGGTCGCTGATGAAGACAGGGGCCGGCGCGGGCCTGCTCTTCATCTCGCCCCTCGGGAAGCACCTACGCTACGTGCTACGCCTCCACTTCCCAGCGTCCAACAACGTGGCTGAGTACGAGGCTCTGGTAAACGGGATGCGAATCGCCATCGAGCTAGGGGTCTGACGCCTCGACGCTCGCGGTGACTCACAGCCCGTCATCGACCAAGTCATGAAGAACTCCCACTGCCGTGACCCGAAGATGGAAGCCTACTGCGATGAGGTTCGGCGCCTAGAAGACAAGTTCTACGGGTTCGAGCTCAACCACATCACCCGACGCTACAACGAGACTACGGACTAGCTGGCGAAAATAGCCTCGGGGCGAACAACGGTTCCCCCGGACGTATTCTCCTGAGACCTGCATCAACCCTCCGTCAAGACCGACGACACGCCTGAGCCCGAGGAGGCCTCGGCCCAGCCTGAGGCACCCTCGGCTCAGTCCGAGGTACCCTCGGCTCGGCCCGAGGCACCCTCGGCTCAACACGAGGCACCCTCGGCTCAGTCCGAGGTACCCTCAGCCCCCGAGGGTGAGGCACTGCGCGTCGAGGGGGAGCGGAGCGAGGTCACGCCTAATCAAAACTGGCAGACCCCGTACCTGCAATATCTCCACCGAGGAGAGCTACCCCTCGACCAAGCCGAAGCTCGGTGGTTGGCGCGGCGCGCCAAGTCTTTCGTCTTGCTGGGAGATGGGAAGGAGCTCTACCACCGCATCCCCTCGGGCATCCTCCAGCGATGCATTTCCATTGCCGAAGGTCAAGAGCTCTTACAAGAGATACACTCGGGGGCTTGCGGCCATCACGCAGCGCCTCGAACCCTTGTTGGAAACGCCTTCCGACAAGGTTTCTACTGGCCGACGGCGGTGGCCGACGCCACTAGAGTTGTCTGCACCTGCGAAGGGTGTCAGTTCTACGCAAAGCAGACCCACCTGCCCGCTCAGGCTCTGCAGACCATACCCATCACCTGGTCGTTTGCTGTGTGGGGTCTGGACCTCGCCGGCCCCTTGCAGAAGGCACCCGGGGGCTACACGCACCTGCTGGTCGCCATCGACAAATTCTCCAAGTGGATAGAGGTCCGACCCCTAAACAGCATCAGGTCCGAACAGGCGGTGGCGTTCTTCATCCACATCATCCATCGCTTTGGGGTCCCGAACTCCATCATCACCGACAACGGCACCCAGTTCACCGGCAGAAAGTTCCTGGACTTCCGCGAGGATCACCACATCCGAGTGGACTGGGCCGCCGTGGCTCACCCCATGACGAATGGGCAGGTAGAACGTGCCAACGACATGATTCTGCAAGGACTCAAGCCGCGGATCTACAACGACCTCAACAAGTTCGGCAAGCGATGGATGAAGGAGCTCCCCTCGGTGGTCTGGAGTCTGAGGACAACGCCGAGCCGAGCCACGGGCTTCACACCGTTCTTTCTAGTCTATGGGGCCGAGGCCATCTTGCCCACAGACTTAGAATACGGTTCCCCGAGGACGAGGGCCTACGCCGACCAAAGCAATCGAGCTAATCGAGAAGACTCACTGGACCAGCTGGAAGAGGCTTGGGACATGGCCTTACTACACTCGGCGCGGTACCAGCAGTCCCTGCGACGCTACCACGCCCGAGGGGTTCAGTCCCGAGACCTCCAGGTGGGCGACCTGGTGCTTCGGCTGCGACAAGACGCCCGAGGGCGGCACAAACTCACGCCTCCTTGGGAAGGGCCTTTCGTCGTCGCCAAGGTTCTGAAGCCCGGAACATACAAGCTGGCCAACATCCAAGGCGAGGTCGACAACAACGCTTGGAACATCCAACAGCTACGTCGCTTCTACCCTTAAGATGCTTCCAAGTTATTCGTACACCCCGTTCACACACAAAGTCTGGTCGTCAAGGAAGGGTCAGCCTTGCCTCGGCAAAGCCTGACCCTCCCTCGGGGGCTAGAAGGGGGAACCCCCTCTGCGTCGAAATTTTCCTCGAAAAAAGAAAAAAATCTTTTCTGCCAGAATGCCTTTCGTGCTTTTCGACTACTTCGAAAGTGGATCCTGAAAACGATGGAGTACACGTAAGAAGCCAAGGCTGACCGAGCTGAGGGACTCCTACGCCTCCGGGATACGGATACCTCACTCATCACCTTCTGCGATAAGTAACTCGCGCTCGGATAAGTGATTCCGCGGACCGAACAAGTCTTCACGCTCGAAAGCTCCTCTGCCGGAACGGTTTTTTGGGCCTTCTCGACTGCGTCGGTGACAGAACCCTATGGACGAGTAAGAGTGCGCGTAAGCGGCAAGGCCGACCGAGCCGAGGGATTCCTACGCCTCCGGGATACGGATACCTCACTCATCACCTTCCGTGAAAAGCAACTCTCGCCCGCACAAACAATTCTGTTACCGACAAATAAGTCCGGATACTCGAAACAAGAGGAAAAGGGACACAACTTCACAACACGACGACAGTGTGTTTGGGCCTCGGCGGCCGCAGAAAACATACACACACTACAAGTCAACCCGATCCTGCAGGATCGGACGTCGACAGTTGAAGGGGGCAGCAGCACCCTCGGCGTCAACTACACCTTCGGCGGGGTCTGACCTAGCCTCGGACGACGACACGGTCGGAGGATCCCTACTCTGAAGGGCGACATCAGCACCACACCCGGGCCATCGCCGCCAGGATCTTCTCCAGGAATCCGGCTCGAGCAGACGGCTCGGCCGGCCACCCTGAGGCCTCGACCAGCTGTCCCCCAAAGACATCAGCCCGGCTTGTGGCCTCGGCAGCTCAACCCCGGCGTCGGTCTCGCCAGTGGACGACCCGGCCAGGCTCCGGCCGACCCAATCTTCTTTTCGAGCCAACTCTGCCTCTGTCCGTGCTGACATCGCTACCTCCGGCTTTGGCTCATCAAAGAGCGGCCGAGGGTTCCTTTAACTAAGCAAGAGAAGCCTCGGACTGCAAGGCCGACCGAGCCGAGGGACTCCTACGCCTCCGGGATACGGATACCTCACTCGTCACCTTTGCACGAGGCGGCTCACGCTCGGTGAAGCGGTTCAGATAGTCGACAGGCGAGTCTTAGTGCTCGAAATGAAGAAAAAACACGGCCCCGTGCCGAAGATACATACATGTTCAGGCCCCGACAGCCGCAATGAACAAGACACCGGCACTCAAAGCGCCATTACAAACGGAACTCCGGTTCCACCTCCGCAGGTACGAACAACCCCATACGATTGGGGGGCCTGTGGAGCAACAGAAGACCGACGAACGGCTCGCCGTCGCTCGCCCCAGCAGCGGCGACGATAATGACTTCTGCTCCGGAGGGCCGAACAGCAGCAGCGATGACCTCAGGGCAGATGCTGCTGCCATGAGGCCCTCGCCCATGCCCTCACTCGAGAGGCAAGGACAGGCAGAAGGCCATAGAGTTGGAGGTCAGTCTGTGGGCGGCACCGGCTAGCTCGTCGGCGGATAAACCTCTTCCGGCTGCCGTGGCGGAAGGCGGCACCGGGAGTGGCTCCGAAGCCACCCGGCTCAGAGAGCCAGGCACGCGGCAGCTGCCAACGCCACGAACGGTGAACGCCCTTCCCCCCGATCACTGAGGGAAGGAGCAGGCCGCTGCCCGCGCAGGGACCGACCCCAACTCGGCACACTCCCCTCCCCAGCACTGATGATGAACATCCTTGAAGCTGAGGGAGGGGCAGAGGCCGCAGCCCGGTTCGCTTCTCCCCGCCATCAAGCTGGAGGTCACCATCTTGGGTGACCACCGGCGAGGGGATGCAGCCGGGCTGCATGATGAAAATCCTTGATGCCGAACGATGGCTGAAAGGTACCAACTTCCTCGAAGTTGCGTCCTTCTGATGACAAGACAGAAGGATTGCGGGCGTCCCCCATCTAGGGGCTCGGAAGGTGGAAAGACACGATGCATAAGGGAGCGCGAAGACATGGTCGTCTTTCAAGGGGGTCACCCTCCTTTTAAAGGCGACTCTCCCTACTTGCGTCCTCAGCCGTTGCGGGTTGAGTCTTCTCCAACACGCTCCAAGGTCCTCCCCCTACGACACGGGGGCTGGGCCCCAAGCGTCATGCAAGCTGGTCCAGGGCAGAAGGAGCCAAACCGCCGCGCGCAGGGCATGCAACTGCCCAGCGGTTACAAGCATTCCTCCACTTTCGCCCAGACCAGCGGGTGAAAGGGTGGACAGCCATGCAGGCGACATGCAACCGTACCAAGTGGACGCGCCCCTCCGACTTCCAACACACCCAGCGTGGAGGCCCAGGCCCACACGTCATGCAACCGGTGCGCCGGTTGCTACGTGCGAGCAACTGCACCGCCACCCGCACCACTACCGCGCCTCCTCGACTGCGGAGCCAATACCGCGACTCGAGGCAACCCAGCGTGTGACCCAACAGTGCCAGCCAGGCACGACGGTCAAATACGGTAAAAAATGGGCCGGCAGTAATGGCGGTGGCAGGCGGGCGGGAGCAGCGGTCACGTCGTCAGCCAAGCTTACGTCCCATCCAGGGGCAGCGAGGGAACCCTCTCTCACGGCGTGAAGACGGCGCGCCCGTGATCCGTTCCTTGAACGGCTCGCACACGCGCAACGACCACCTCGCGAACCACTCGCCCCGTCGCATTAACTCCACGGCGGGACAGGCGGCGCCTCAGGCGGGAGAAGCAAGCGATGCTTCGCCTTCGCCATAATGACCGCGTCGAAAAAGGTACGCCACGTCATTCGATTTCGTATCCTTTTCCTTTTCCTCTTTCTCTCTCTTACAACAGGGACCGGGAAAGGGGGATACCCCGAAAAGGATCCTTCTCCGTGAAGGTAACATGCCCCGAGCCTCCCTACTGATCAGAGGTTCAAAGGCTGGCCCCTCGGAGGGGTTCAACGGCCGCCTCAGAGCGCTTGGGTTCTGTGCCCACTACTGGTCAGAGGTTCGATGGCCGGCCCCTCGGAAGGGTTCAACGGCCACCTCAGGCCACTCGGGCTCTGCGCCCACTACTGATCAGGGGTTCGTAGGCTGGCCCTCGAAGGGTTCACAATCGCCTCAGACACAGAGCGAGGGATGACCCTGGGTACGTTCGATACATAACCAAGGCTCGGGCTACGCTCCCGAGGTACCCTAGGACATTTCCGAGACCAGCGGGAACGATCTTGTAATGGAATCCCATCAGAGGGAGGCATCGAGCCCTCGGACCCCGTCAAAAGGGGACCGGGTCCGGCAGATCACCCGCAGGTACTTTTGGAGCACGCCTCTGGGCCTCTAGCCGACCCCTAACAAATGGGGCACGGGCATCCACTCGGATTACCCGCCAGCAGCTCACCGGAGACACCATGTTCAGCGCCCTCCGAGGGCAACATGGCGCTTCCCCCCCTCCTCCTTGTGGAAAGGCGACACAGGGGCGTATGTAAAAAAGTCGAGTCTGTCCTTGACCGTCCTTTCGCCCTGTGCAGAGGCTCGGGGGCTGCTCTCGCAAACCCGTTGATAGCGTCAACATACCAGCCCGAGAACTTGGGACCCGACCGTGCACCCGGGCTACGGCCAGCTCGCATGAGGGAACAACTAGACCAGCCGAAGTGTTGCGAAACGCACTAAGACCTCGAAGGAGTCAAACTACTCCTCTGAGGCCTCGGGGGCTACACCCGGCGGGTGCGCTCGCGCGCACCCACCGGAACAAAATGCAACCAAAAAGGGCTGGCCCCTTGCAAAAAAGTGTGGCAAAAGCCTCCAAGCGAGTATTAACACTCCCTTCGAGGCTCGGGGGCTACTGTCGGGGACCATAATTAGGGGTACCCTCAAGACTCCTAAATCTCAGCTGGTAACCCCCATCAGCACAAAGCTGCAAAGGCCTGATGGGTGCGACTAAGTCAAGGATCGGTCCATTCGAGGGACGCGATCACGCCTCGCCCAAGCCCAGCCTCGGGCAAGGGCAGCCGACCCCGGAGGATCTACGTCTCGCCCGAGGACCCCCTCCAGCAACGGACACACCTTCGGCTCGCCCGAGGCCCAGTCTTCACCAAGAACCAACCTTGGCCAAATCGCCACACCAACCGACCAAATTGCAGGGGCATTTAATGCAAAGGTGGCCTGACACCTTTATCCTGACACACGTCTCCAGTCGACAGAGCTGAAGTGACCGCAGTCACTTCGCCGCTCCACTGACCAGTCTGACAAGAGGACAGCGCCGCCTGCGCCGCTCCGACTGCTGAGCCACCCGACAGAGTGAGGCTGGCAGCAGCAAGTCCGGCCTCAGGCGTCATAGGAAACTCTGCCTCGCCCGACCCCAGGGCTCGGACTCGGGCTCAGCCCCGGAATACGACAAACTCCGCTCCGCCTGACCCCAGGGCTCGGACTCGGGCTCAGCCCCGGAAGATGACGAACTCCGCTCCGCCCGACCCTAGGGCTCGGACTCAGGCTCAGCCCCGGAAGACGACGAACTCCGCTCCGCCCGACCCCAGGGTTCGGACTCGGGCTCGGCCCCGGAAGACGACGAACTCCGCTCCGCCCGACCCTAGGGCTCGGACTCGGGCTCCGCCCCAAAAGACGACGAACTCCGCTTTGCCCGACCCTAGGGCTCGGACTCAGGCTCAGCCTCGAAGGACGACGAAGTCCGCCTCGCCCGACCCTGGGGCTCGGACTCAGCCCTGGCCTCAGCCGACGGTCTCCGCCTCGTCCGACCCGGGGGCTCAGACTCGACCTCGACCTTGGAAGACAGACTCGACCTCGACCTCGGAGGAGCCTCCACCTCGCCCAACCTAGGGCACGGACCGACCACGTCAACAGGAAGCGCCATCATTACCCTACCCCGAGCTGACTCTGGCTACGGGGAACAAGACCGGCGTCCCATCTGGCTCGCTCCACTATACGAGTAATGATGGCGCCCCGCATGCCCTGTGACGACGGTGGCTCTCAGTCCCCTTACGGAAGCAAGAGGACATCAGCAAGGACTCGACAGCCCCGACAGCTGTCCTTCCGCCAGGCTCCAGCGCTCCTCCGATGGCCACGACACCACGCGAACTGGGTGCCAAGACCTCTCCGGCTGCCACGACGGCATGTACTTAGGGCGCTAGCTCTCCCCCGCTAGACACGTTAGCACATTGCTACACTCCCCATTGTACACCTGGATCCTCTCCTTACGCCTATAAAAGGAAGGACCAGGGCCCTCTTACAGAGGGTTGACCGCGCGGGGAAGGACGGGACGGCGCTCGCGCAAGGTCGCTCGCTCCCTCCCGCGTGGACGCTTGTAACCCCCTACTGCATGTGCACCCGAGCTGGGCGCGGGGCTAACACGAAGGCCGCGGGTTCCACCTCCCACGCCTGTCTCCCTCCGGCTGCTCTCTCCCCCCTTCGCGTTCCGCCTCGCGCCGACCCATCTGGGCTAGGGCACGTGGCGACGATTCACTCGTCGGTCCAGGGATCCCCCGGGTTTCGAAACACCGACACATAGACATGCTTCTTTTATTGAACATCACTCCTTTGTTTCTTGTGTTGAGCCTACATGTATAGATGAGGCGCTACAGGATCCGGACTGGGCAAACGCCATGCATGAAGAACTTAACAACTTCACCCATAACCAAGTTTGGACCCTGGAGAAGCCCCCACAAGATGCAAGGATCATTGGAACAAAGTGGGTGTTCAAAAATAAACAAGATGATCATGGTGTGATTGTAAGGAACAAGGCAAGACTTGTTGCAAAGGGATTCTCTCAAGTTGAAGGCCTAGATTTTCTAGAGACCTTTGCACCAGTTGCTCGACTGGAAGCCATCCGTATCCTACTCGCATATGCATCATGCTATGATATTAAGCTTTATCAAATGGATGTAAAAAGTGCATTTTTAAATGGCTTCATAAATGAACTTGTATATGTTGAGCAACCACCTGGATTTGAAGACCCTAGATATCCTAACCATGCTTACAGGTTGTCCAAGGTGCTATATGGACTAAAGCAAGCTCCAAGGGCTTGGTATGAGCATCTTCGCGACTTCCTCATTGAAAAGGGCTTCAAGATCGGGACTGTCGACACAACTCTATTCACAAAGAAATATAACGGTGATATTTTCATTTGTCAAGTATATGTTGATGACATAATCTTTGGCTCGACAAATGACTATCATTGCAAGGAATTTGGTGAGTTGATGTCGAAGGAGTTCGAGATGTCAATGATTGGTGAGCTAACGTACTTCCTCGGCTTTCAAGTCAAGCAAATGAAAGATGGTAACTTTCTCTCACAAGAGAAGTATACCAAAGACTTGTTGAAAAGGTTCAACATGGAGAAGTGCAAACCAATCAAGACACCTATGCCAATAAATGGACATCTCGACCTAGATGAGAGAGGTAACCCAGTTAATCAAACTCTCTACCGTTCTATGATTGATAGTTTATTGTATCTTACCGCATCTAGGCCCGATATCATGTTTAGTGTCTGCATGTGTGTTAGATTTCAATCTAATCCTAAGAAAGCTCATCTTCGCGCTGTTAAAAGAATTCTTAGGTATCTCAGGCACACCCCAAGCGTTGGTCTGTGGTATCCCAAAGGAGCTACTTTTGACTTAATTGGCTATTCCTATTCGGATTATGCCGATTGCAAAATTGATAGAAAAAGTACTTCTGGGGGTGCCATTTGCTTGGGAGATCACTAGTATCATGGACATCCAAAAAGAAAAATAGTGTTGCCTTGTCAACCGTCGAAGCGGAATACATTGCCGCGGGTGCTTGTTGCACACAAATTTTATATATGAAACAAACTCTTCTAGACCATGGCGTAGTTCTAGAAAAGGTACCTTTGTTGTGTGATAATGAGAGTGCTGTTTAAATTGCTAATAATCCTGTACAACACTCTCGCACCAAGCACATTGATATCCGTCATCACTTCCTTAGAGATCATGTTGCTAAAGGAGACATCAGTTTAGAAGGAGTGAGTTCGGAAGATCAATTAGCGGATATTTTCACTAAGCCACTTGATAAGACCCGCTTTTGCATGTTGAGAAATGAATTAAATATACTTGATCTCAGAAATTTTATTTAAGATGTCAAATGGTGTTGTCAAGCTTGCATTGCATATTTAAATTTCTTGTATTGCATCTAGGGCTTGTCTAACCTAGTTGAGATAACCGCCAACAAAGCGAGTGAAAAAGCTTAACTCGGGCTCAAACTTGACAAGTCTTAGTTTTAAGCTTTTAGTACTTAAATTCTTACTTACTATGCAATTGTTGATTCTTGAGATATGCATGAGGCACTACACTTAGGGGGAGTATTCAAAACTCAAATCTTTCATGAAAACCCCTAGTGCAACGCCAAAATGCAAATCTCACCATTTGCCTATTTTCTCTAAAAATTATCTAGCCTTTGGCAAAATATTTTGGAAATTATGAGAAAATATATGAGGGTGACAATACCTGTCCCAACAAGTGTTATTTTGTGTGATTATAAGTTGGGATTTGGTTTGGTTGAAAACTAGATAGAAAATTTGAAAAATTTCAAAATCCCCTCCATCTGGACTCACCGGACAGTCTGGTGCGCACCGGACACTGCACTGTGCACTGTCCGGTGCACCGGCCACGCGCGCGCAAGAATCCCTTTTCCTGTGCGCTGTCCAGTGGTTCATCAGACAGCTACTGTGCGCTGTCTGGTGTGCACCGGACAGGCACTGTAGACTGTCCGGTGCGCCCATAACGCGTTTTTTAAAAAAAAAGGCCTCTAGCCCGACTACTGAGCCAGAGACCTCCTCTTCCCTTTTTCTCTCTGGCTCCTCTCTGCTCCCTTGGTGAATTCCTCTCTCCGGCGACCATCCTCGCCGGTGGCAATCCTCCGGTGATCAAGTGCTAAAGCCTGTGCTCTCCTCCTCTCCTCTCTGGTGAGCACCTTCTCCAATTCCCTCTCTCTCTGGTTAGTTGCAGTCAAGCTCACCTCCACCCTTTGTGCTCAATCTCAAATTCTTATCAATTCCTGTGAATCCATGTGTTTGGAGGTGTTCCTATGTGTCCCTTAAATACCCCTGCAGGTACCTAGCTCCTTAGGGTGGGTTTCACAGCCTTAATTGACCATTTCTTACAAACCCTAGAACACAGCACGCCACGTGCTCGGCGAAATGCCCAAACCAGTCAAAAATGCTCAAATTGAACCCAAATTTTTCAGGCACCTTCACAATACCACCAGTAACATATTCGCCAAATTTTATGCCAATCCGATATACTAGGCTTCAATTTCACACAATTCCCTGTTTTGAGCGATCAATTCCGAGCCGAGTGCCCAAATTCCATTTTCTTCGCCTAAATTCAAACCAAGCACACACTTCACTCATATTTACCCATATAAACCTCTTCGTGAAGTCTTGGCTCAATTCCAAATCATTTCATGCCTCAATTCGAATTTCAAACCTCCTATGGCACTATTTCTCATTCAAACGTCGTTTTCGCGTCGTTTGACCTCTCGATCGCCATATCTCTCGTTTTCTATGCCATAATATTCTGTGTATGTATTTATTCACATTTCATATACTTATGACTATGTGACTAATACGTGCTCACATCTTCTATCATTTCAGTGACCTTGCCTGCCTGTGAGCCATCTCCTGCCCTACCTGGATTCTCTCCCTCTCGTGTGAGATCTCCGGGTAGCTATTTGTTTCTTTTGACATCCTATCGGCTATTATCGACTTATGCTTAGCTTCGCTCCCTCATTTGCAGTCGTCAGGTCAGGATGCCGCGCACGAAGAATGTGTCGGCGCTAGGGGGAGGATATGACGAGGACCCTCCTCGCCCCTTTAGGCAGGTCAAGGGGAAGACTGTTTATTTGGAGCAGCAGGAAGGCTGCAAGAAGCGGCGTCTAGACAGAGCAGCCCGAGCAGCGATAGCAGCAGCAGCAGCCGTTGAGCAGGTAGAGAGAGGAGATCAACTGTGGATTTCTTCAGATCAGATTGCTTACCGAGTTCATCGTCATGCCTCTCGTCCTTGCTCCTCCGCTCCTACCACTCCCTCCACTGCTACCACTCCACCACCCACTTCGTCTGCTCCAGTCACTCCTGTGCCATCCACCACCTCAGCCATACCTACCACCTCCACTACTCCAGCTTCTACTGCTCCTTCCGCTCCCCTTTCCGCTCCACCTATCCCACCTGCTCGCTTCCAGGAGCGCGATGAGACTGAGGTGCGACCACTTGCTGCGGATCCCAGGCTGTTTGATCTTCAGCGTGCCACAGCGGCACGGGTACGTTGGTTCAGACCCGTACCCGTGGAGTCTTGGTTACCTACACAGAGAGACCCTATAGTGGCAGATCCATTCAGCACCAGGATACAAGAGTCTTTCTACAGAGCACAGTTGTCAGCACAGATTGCTCTGCGAGCGCACCGGCTATTGGATCTCCCTGCTTTCCTGCTAGCAGCCGGTGCAGACTCTGGGGTTCACCTCTCCTATTTGCTTGGACTTCTGACTCTTCTGACTATCAGCGGTAGATATCTTGAGGAATGGGTCCGAGTTTTTATGCTTCTGTATGGATCGACCCTGATTACCAATGGATGAGGTTCCGCTTTGAGCGCGAGGATGTCACTATTCATGCCAGCCAGATTCGCCAGCTGTTTGGATTTCCCGAGTCATTGACTCATCTTTACAGCTTGTGCTACGGTACCTCTGATCCTCCTAGACACCCTCACGGTGAAGTTGCTCTAGGTACAGCTCACATCGCGGCTTTGTTTTGACCGCCCTTCTCAGATGGGTCGCGATGTTCTCCGGCAAATTTCACCACAGTGGCCAAGTTTCTATATCAGCTCATGAGACGGGCGCTTCTGGCACGGATGGGTTATAGGGAGGCTGCCACTCATATTCAGCTTTGGCTACTTGGTGCCCTAGTCTCTCACTCCGAGTTTGATGTTGTGGATTTCCTCATTTGTGAGATCGAGGACACTGTTCTAGATGGTCTACGTGCTCGTCGACAGCTGTTGTATGCTCACTATCTCTGTCACATCTTTGCTCAGCTGATTCGGCCACCGCAGTTTTAGGGCACTCTTGAGGCTTCACGCCTACACTTTGGTTCCTACCGTCCAGCCCCTGAGGACCCCGTGCCAGCACCAGATCCAGTGGCCGACACTCAGGCAGAGGATGTAGCCTTCCATCAGTTTGAGACTTATGGCGCAACAGTCCATGATGATGATGATGATGATGATGACTTTGGGGTTCCACCTCCGCCTCCGCCTCCTATGCCTCCGCGCACTCATGATCATGAGGCTGGGAGTTCCAATGGTGCTACCCCTGCTGCCCCTCCTGCCATTGACCCTACTCTTGCGGCGATCCTCTAGACTCTTACTCAGCAGCAGGCTCACTTGACAGCGGTCCAGCAGCAGTTGTCCGAGAGAATGTTTTCGATGTTTCAGATGATTCAGGACAGGTAGGATACTCTGCAGAAGCAGCTTTTTCAGGACCAGGCTGAGAACAGGGCATTCATGACTCTCATGCTTCAGCATACTGGTGTTCTGATTCCCCTAGTTCAGTCAGCACCGCCTCCACCTCCTCAGGCTCCTGTTGTGCCAGCTATTCCGCCAGGACCCCCTCTTCCTACAGTTGGTCCTTCTTCCTCTCCGCTCCAACCGGTCACCCTGGTTTACACATCACTAGTCATTAGCTCCGTCAGCTCTCAGCCGCCAGTGCCACCAGCTCCTGCTGTTCCCACTGCTGCTGTGCTGGTGTCTTTGACTTCTTCAGCTCCGGTAGCTCCTGCAGGGTAGCCTCCATCTGAGTCAGTACTAGCTCCAGCTTCTACAGCAGATCCTAGATCCGAGACTGACTCTGACCCACAGCTGGTGTTTGCTCTAGTGCCACGACCGCGACAGGATGCACCCCCGCCACCTCCTCCCTCTTCTGATGTGTAGGTTCAGGTTCCCTTTTGGTGTTTGACGCCAAAGGGGGAGAGATATAAGTTGTGAGAGCTAGGGGGAGTTAGGGAGTTAGTAGAGAGTCATTTTGATGTAATATATGTGCTTATTACTCTCTGTACGAGCTCCACTTTTGTATGATGATTTTGGCTCACAAACTCTATTATATACTCTCGATGCTTATGTTGACTGTGTGTATTATGTTTTCACCTTATATGTTATCACCAGTCTTCTAGTTCTTGTTCATCGATTTGATTTCACTTTCATATATGAACAAGAAAACTTACGATGTGTATGCGCTCATTCCTATTATTATGTTACACACTTTTTCTGTCAAAGATTACTGAGTACAACTAACCATCTTCTCTACTGACAGAAATTTCAAAACAAACTACTCTCACAAATTTTGTAGGGTTGTCATCAATCACCAAAAAGGGGGAGATTGAAAGCATCTAGGCCCCTGGTTGGTTTTAGTGATTAATGACAACGTAATGTTATATGTGACTAACGTGTGTTTTGCAGAGACAAATGGTAAGTTAGGTCGCATTACAGGTACAAGTATTACAACAGTGAAAACACTCCCGGAGATAAGAACTTGAAGTGACGGCTAAAGTGACGAAACACAAAGTGAAGGTCTACGTAGTCCGAGTGTCAAGGAGTTGCGGACACTCATGATTTAGTTAGGTCTTTTATTTGTTTTAGCCATACTATAAAGAGGGGTTGTCGATGAGTAGTTTAACCAAGAGAGTTCTAGTGTAGTGTTGGTGCATATTCACACTCACATATAGTGCTAGGTGACACTCTAGAACATACTCACAAGTTAGAACGAAAACCGATTTGAAAAACAGCGGAAAATAAGAAATAGGGTTTCTGGCCTTGGGGCACCGGACTGTCCGGTGTGCACCGGACTGTCCGGTGCACCCTCTGCCAGGTAGGGACAGGCTGGCCTAGGGGAGGGTTTCCCAGTGCGCAAAAAGCCGAGAGCGCAAGGTTCACAAGATGAATTTTTGTGGCGCACCGGACAGTGCATCGGACCGTCCGGTGTGCACCGGACAGTGACTGTTCACCGTCCGGTGTGCCATCTGCCCAACGACTAGCTGTCAGAACTAGCCATTGGAGTCGACTGTTGGCGCACCGGTGGCGCACCGTTGGCGCACCGGACTGTCCGGTGCGCCCATGCACAGAACAGTGCTGGTAACGGCTAGTTGGTGGGTGAGGGCTATTTATACCCCCTCCACCCACCATATTCAATGTCTTGCTGCTCACATTTATTCCTGCACATTGATAGAGCATTGCAAGCACCAAAAGCCTAGTGAGGTGATTAGAGAATCTTAATCCCATGTTTGGACCTCATTAGCGCTAGCGAGAGCCACCTAGAGCACACACCACTTGCATTAGGCTTCTCTTGGTCAAGCGAAAGTCTACGACTTGTTACTCTTTGTGATCGGCATCACCTAGACGGCTTGGTGGCGATGGGAGCTTGGTGATCACCGTGGAGATCTTGTTGGTGACCCGACTCAAGTTTGTAAGCGGTCGTGAGGGATCCACCACGCCGGAGTGGCAAAGGATCATCTCGTAGTGAGCACTTGGTTCCTGCGAGGACCAAGGGGGAGCGATACCCTTGCACGGGTGCTCCAACGAGGACTAGTGGAGTGTGTCGACTCTTCGATACCTCGGGAAAAGATTGGAGGAGTCTTCTAAACCTTGCTTTACATTCCGCACTTAATTCAAGCATTTTACATTGTGTATTTGTTTGGCAAGTATTTGAAGTATTGTCTTAGCATTGTTGTATTTCTAGTATTATTCTCTTAGTGCTAGTTGTTGGGGTGAAGTTGGGCTCTTGCTTAGGTTTTAATTAGTGTTGATTTTTAGAAAAGCCCAATTCACCCCCCTCTTGGGCATCGTGATCCTTTCAAAGCTGTTCCAAATGGACGTGAAGAGCGCCTTCCTAAATGGACCAATCAAGGAGGATGTATACGTGGAACAACACCCTGGCTTTGAGGACGACAGGTATCCCGAACACGTGTATAAACTCTCTAAGGCGCTCTATGGACTTAAGCAAGCCCCAAGAGCATGGTATGAATGCCTTAGAGATTTTCTAATTGCTAATATTTTCAAGGTTGGGAAAGCTGATGGAGATCTTTTTGTTTGCCAAATATATGTCGATGACATTATATTTGGTTCTACTAACCAAAAGTCTTGTGAGGAGTTTAGCAGGGTAATGATGCAGAAATTTGAGATGTCAATGATGGGCGAGTTGAACTACTTCCTTGGATTTCAAGTGAAGCAACTCAAGGAAGGCACTTTCATCTCCCAAACGAAGTACACTCAAGATCTTCTCAAGAGGTTTGGGATGAAGGATGCCAAGCCCGCGAAGACACCAATGGGAACTGACAGACATCTAGACCTCAACAAAGGAGGTAAGTTCGTTGATCAAAAGGCATACCTGTCAATGATAGGTTCATTACTTTATCTTTATGCTAGTAGACCGGACATTATGCTTAGTGTATGCATGTGTGCTAGATTTCAATCCGATCCCAAGGAATGTCATCTTGTGGCGGTTAAGCGAATTCTTAGATATTTAGTTTCTACACCTTGCTTTGGGATCTGGTATCCAAAGGGGTCTACCTTTGACTTAATTGGATACTCAGATTCTGACTATGTCGGGTGCAAGGTTGATAAGAAGAGCACATCAGGGACGTGCCAGTTTCTAGGAAGGTCCCTGGTGTCTTGGAGCTCTAAGAAACAAACATCTGTTGCCCTATCCACCGCTGAGGCCGAGTACGTTGCCGCAGGACAGTGTTGCGCGGAACTACTTTGGAAGAGGCAAACCCTCCGAGACTTTGGCTACAATCTGAGCAAAGTCCCACTTCTATGTGACAATGAGAGTGCAATCTGCTTGGCGGATAATCCTGTTGAACACAGCCGCACTAAGCACATAGACATCCGGCATCACTTCCTGAGAGACCACCAGCAAAGGGGAGATATTGACATTTACCATATTAGCACCGAGAACCAGCTAGCTGATATCTTCACCAAGCTTTTAGATGAGAAAAGGTTTTGCAGGTTGCATAGTGAGCTAAATGTCTTAGATTCGCGTAACTTGGATTGACCTATAGCATATATGTGTTCTATGACTTTTGATCATGTTACTTTGAGCATTTACATCATTTATTACTTATTTATGGCGCTCAAGTTGTACAAGTCATCCCCGGACCTCACAAGTCCTTATGCAAATGATGCACATGTTTAGGGGGATATGTGCTACAACTTGACTCCTTTGAAACTAACCTATTTGTTTGAGTGCACTTGAAGTAGTCTCGAAGGAACATTGAAAGGGAAAATGAACTTGGACGAAGAAAAGACTTTACTGCACTCCGGTATCTGTGTATTTTATTCCAAGTTCATAATAATGCTCTCGTTGCCTTTTTGCTCTTATTTGACATTTTGGTGAGGCAATGGGGTTAAAAGGCCAAAAGTTATCCCATTTTGTGCTTAATGCCAAAGGGGGAGAAATTAAGGCCAAAGAAAATGGATTAGCCAACCACTTGTGAATTTCAAAAATTGTAGAGTTAGAATTTGTATTTTGTCCAAAATCCTCTCACTGCAAAATTTGGTCTCTTATGGGGGAGAATTTTGATTATGGGAAAAAGAGGGAGTTTTTGACACTTGATCAATGTTACTTTTGAAATATCTCTCTATTTGCCCAAACAAGTGTGTTTGACTTAGAGATAGGAAAATGAATTTGATTTGTGAAAATAAACCAAGTGGTGGCAAAAGTGATCCAAATATGCCAAATACCGAGTAAGAAAATTTGGTCTTCAAATTTACATTTTTTGTTGCTTTTTAATGTGTTGGCATAAATCACCAAAAAGGGGGAAATTGAAAGGGAAATGTGCCCTTGGGCCATTTCTATAAATGTTTTGGTGATTAGATGTCCAACACATGGTTTTAAGTTAATATGCGCTAAGTGGTTGAGAAGTGTAAAATCAAGAATCAAGGTATGTTTTCTAGCCTTAGTAAATTATTTTTGGATATTAACATATTTCTCTAAGTGCTAGGAACCTTGTCAAGAAAAGTAGAAGTGGATTGGAGAAGTTTGGCTAAGTCTAGCCAAGACTTGCATCAGCCTGTGGCACACCGGACAATGTCTGGTGCACAGGCTGTTCAGTAGTGAAGTCACTGCTTTCGGGAATCGGCGTAGGCGATGTGTCTAAAAATCACCGGACTGTCCGGCGAGCAATCAGCACCCGCGCTCAGCACCCGGCGATGAACTCATTGCTCTCAGGAAAAAGTAAAGGCGCCATGGCTAAAAATCACTAGACTGTCTGGTGCGCCAACGGCGCCCATGGCCAACGGTTGGCTGCTGTAATACCCAATTTTTGAAAATAAGAGAAAGAAATAAATCTTCATGTATGGTACCTTTTCATTCGTGATAATTATTAGTAGGCATAGATAAAGTGGAAAAATCCTTAATAAAATGTGCATCATGCCGGACTTTTTCTTGTTTGTGCATCAAAATTTAAGGCAAGTCTATCATTGAATTCACAATTAGAGCACTAAATAAAATGGGAAATTAAATCTTAAAAGGAATTCTAGAACTAAAACCAAAAAGAGAAAAGTTACAAAAAAAAATAATAATATATATTCAAAATAGTACTGCTTATAGCTCAATATCATCTGAGAATCTTTGGTCACAAAAGTTTGAATTAAATTTGAATCCCATTTGAATTTGAATCAAGAAAAGAAATTAGAAAGGTTAAAAGAAAAAGAAAAGGGATTTTACCTATCCTGGGCCGGAATACTCTCGTGCGGCCCAGCTCCCACTGCCTTACCGCGTCGCTCGGCCCATCACCACAACACGCACCGCACGGCTTTCTCTGCGCTGCTTTGCGTGGTCGCCGCCAGGTGGGGCCAGCTGGTCAGTCGCGCCGCACGCAGTTCTCCTCGCTGGCTCGCGGGACCCGTGTGCCAGTCAAGCTAACGCATGTATTCTTTGGGCTGTGTCGATGCGGGGTGGGACCCGCTCGTCAGGTTCATCCCCGACCTCCTAACAGAAGCACCGAACCCGCCGCGCAGCACGCTCAATCCTCGCCGGGTTGTTGCGATCTCCGGGTATAAAACCAAAACGATCCCGCGACCCCCCTTCGACCATCCCATCCTCTTCGCACCTCATCCAGTCCGCCGTCATCGCCGTTGTCCGTGAGAGAGGGCAGTGGGGAGCTCGAATCGCGCCGCGGGGAATCTCTAATTCGCCGCTGTCGGGACTACAACCTTGAGTCTGGCAGCTTCCGTGATGACCTCCTAACTGTTCCGTGCGCCGCCATCGCAACAACGCTCGGGTTGTCACCGAAATCGGGGGAGAAGGGCGCCGCCGTGCGGGTCATGGGAGCCGTGGCCGTCAACCCGTGGTTGCGTCACCAACGAGGCCTCGAATCTGGGCTGTAGCGCTTCGGGATGTTGCACTGGTGGTGCTCATGGTCGTTCCGGGCACGGTTCTGGGCAGGTGGCGCCGCAATTCCTCGCCGGAGTACGAACTCCTCCGCGTATCCACCGGTCGCCGCGGCTGGGGGGTCTCCAGTGCGCCATCGGCGGTATGGCCTCTCTCCTAGTGATTACCACCTTCTCCTCTTCGTTGTGCATCGCGCGGGGATCGAACTAGACTGTCTGGTGGGAACTGCGGTTGCTCCAGCGATGTCCGCCGCCGTGACATACGCTCTGGCGCCGCCGTCGGCCTGGTTAGGGAGAGATGAAACACCCGCGACCGTGGATGGGGTTCTGGACGGTTGGGATTTGATCTGGGTCTGAGAGACTATGGACCGTTGATCTGTCGGTGTGCGGCTCAGATTAGAATATGGATACCGATTCGGTTCATTAAATCTTGGCCATCGGCTGGGGATCGGGTGGCTGCGATTGCGTACCGGTTTGGGGAGGAGATAATCTAATCTCAGCCGCCTGTTTTGATCCAACGGTGCAGATCGGATGATACCCCTTCGCCGCGACTTTTAGCTAAAGAGACCCTGCCTTTTCTTGAAATAGAACCCGCCGTCCATGGGCACTGTTGGCTGAGTCTGGGAATTCTTGCGCCGAGCCCCCTGACCTTTCTTATAATTGAGGCCCAGTCCAGTGCAGTAATAAAATGATTAAATGAATTAGAAATTAGATTTTTAATACAAAAATAATTGCTAGAACTTAGATAATTCATAGAAAATTCATTTTAGCTCCAAATTGAACCATTCCAGTTCCTAAAATTTTGTAATAACATTCTCTATCATTTAAGTGTCTCTGTTTTGACATGAACTCTGGCAGAAAATTTATTTATCATTTAATCATATTTTAATCACATTAAACCTTAGGAAAATCATAACTTGAATTCTACAACTCCAAAATTAATAATTCTTTTTCCTGTGATCTTATTTTAATATATAGATTATTAATATGTATTTTGGCATATATGTTTGGTGTAATGTTAATTTTGCCTATACACTGTTTGTTTGTATTCCTACGACTAGTGCGAGGTCACGAGTCACCTGAAGATCATCCTGGTACCTGGATTCTCAAGGCCCAGGCAAGTTGTGCCCTTGATCACTTCTTTTTACCCAGCCATGTTCTGATTAATCATAATGATCTGCATAGGTTAATTTTGATGGGACCCAATAGGTTACCCTAGTTTGTCTATCTTTATACCTTGTTTACCACTGAACTTTTTGGGTAGTACTTGCTAGTGCTTTATGTGGTTTTGGGTATGAAGATCACACTGTTCATGATTATACTTTTGTTATCAGTTATTATTACTGTTCATGTTAAGATCATTATGTTAATTGGAACATGGAGCGACCACCCGGGAAAACAGTGCTACCACAAGGGAGGAATGGGACCCCTTGGCTGATTAATTAGGAAAGCTAGTGGAAGACTACCTTACCCGAAAGGGGCAAGGGCAGTAGGGGAGAGGTCAGTGTAGGGAGGCCCTCGGGAGGATTTTGCTGCGATGGCGGTCCTGCAAGGGATTCCTGCACTGGATCTTCCTATAAACTGTAGCGGGTTTTCGGAAGCTAGTGGAACTTTGTAAAGGCCTCGTAGTGGATCCCTAGCCATTCACCTCGGAAGTGTCTAAGGGCCTTGCAAACCCTGGCGACATGGGATACACGACTTGTGGGTAAAGATGCGCAACCTCTGCAGAGTGTAAAACTGGTATACTAGCCGTGCTCACGGTCATGAGCAGGGTAAAGATGCGCAACCTCTGCAGAGTGTAAAACTGGTATACTAGCCGTGCTCACGGTCATGAGCAGCTCGGACCCTCACATGATTAAATTATGGAACTTAAACTCAATTTGTCATATGCATTGCATCGCAGGTGAAGTTGTTACTTTTGTTCTACTATTTAACTGGGTTGGTATTTACTTATACTTAGTAACTGCTAATAAAATTTTGACCAACTTTAAAAGCAATGCTCAGCTCTAACCATCTTCTTTGGTAAGCCTTACACTTCACGTGAGCTCCCACCTTTGGCGAGTTCATGCACATTATTCCCCACAACTTGTTGAGCGATGAACGTATGTGAGCTCACTCTTGCTGTCTCACCCCCCCACAGGTCAAGAACAGGTACCACAGGATGAGGCGCTTGGAGGATGCTGTGAAGTGTTCGTGAGTGGTCTAGGCCGTCGTCTCCCAGTCAACTTTGGGTTGCTGGACCGTTGTCTCCTTATAATGTAATTATTTATTTTGTATAGAACTCCTGTTATATAGTAAAGATGTGACATTCGATCCTGTGCCATGATTCATCATATGTGTGAGACTTGGTCCCAGCACACCTGGTGATTATGTTTACGCCCGGGTTTTGGACCCCTAAAATCCGGGTGTTACAGAAGTGGTATCAGAGGAATGTTGACTGTAGGACGAAACCTAGATAGAACTGGACAACCAATATTTACTTACCTTTGCTACTCTGATTCTTTTCTAAACTTTTCTTAATCTTTTTCTCATCTAATTCCGCTTTACTCTGATTATTCTTATCTTTTCTTTCCAAAGACAAATGTGGTTTTCATACTTTGAAATCCAGTGCCTAAAGTGAACTTTAGGAATAGGAGACCTAATCCTAGGGACAAAAACAAAACTATTTTTTTTATATAAGTGTCTATGTATTTGAATGTTTGTTCTTATGATATCTGTCTGATTTGGATCTTTGTTTGAGTGTGATGAGTTGTGGAGTAATGTCCACAATTGCATCTGCATATACACATAAGTATTAAAATATATTTATAAAATAACTAGACAACCTAGATTATCCCCCTTTGGAACATATCTAGCTTAAAGAGATTTATCTTATCCTAAAAACTCTCATGCTAACCAATTCAACTTATCTTAAAAGATTCTCCCTTATCTTAATAGATCCATCTTATCTCAAAAGATACTCATCCTATCTTGAAAAGATTGTATCTCATCCTAATAGAACTAACTGGCCTCAGAAGATTCTATCTTATCTTTATGGATCTGTCTTATCCTAATAGGCATACTTATCCACCCTAGTTCATCAATCATGATCTAATGCGAATTAATTAGATCTTATCTAGTTAAACTGGTCATACCAATCTAATTTAGATCTCATCTAACCTAATATGACCTAATCTAAAGTGACTTATCAAACATGCTGGATAATACTGATGAAATAGATTAGACTCTACTCCTATAAAACATGTCTTAACTTAGTTCACCCCGCACTAAATTAAAGAACGACAAGACCAACTTGGCCTCATGCAACTATCCTAACCATCCGATGGTTGCATAATCCCTCTGTATTAACCTAATAGAGCTTCTGACCTACCTACACTGTATACCCCATCCTATCTCAAAAGATTCTAACATATCCTAACAAGATATATCCTACCCTGATAAATCTATCTAACTTAAACTAGTCTAATCTAGATCATAGCTAATCTAATATGATCTAATCTAGTGTGTGTTACTTAATGCTGGTACAAAGGATATGGCCATACTCCTAAAATCACTTAAGCCTAATTTGGAGACTTATAACAACTTGGCCATACACAACAACTCGACCTATATAACAAGTTACATAACTTACCCAATCAATAGAGTCTTAATGGATTGCAAAATCTATCAACCACCACCTGACATCAAACCAAATTTTGACTTACATCATGTAGCCTATTTCATCCATAACTATCTTAGCCATATTCCCCCAAACTCTGATGATATACACCGACCCCGAATCAATGAGACAAGACCAGAGAAGATGATCAACTTCATCAAGAAAGGATGAGCATCAACTCAAGTCTTCAAAGATCAAGCTAGGTCATCAGATGAGTCAAGAGCCACAATCTTGATGAAGTCTTTCCTTACCACACTCTTTCTTACCCAAACCTCACTATGCTTTAAAGACATCTTTTACCATACACAATAAAGTGGACATACATATATATACCCATGCTCACCTAATCACTCACTAATGAAAAAAAAAGAAGAAAGAGAGACTCTTGATTTTTTTTTTAGAAACTAAAAGCTAAATTTTAAATCACTCTTCCTATATCCTCTTTCTTACAAATCTCGAGGACGAGATTATTTTTTAAGGGGGGTAGGATTTGTAATACCCAATTTTTGAAAATAAGAGAAAGAAATAAATCTTCATGTATGGTACCTTTTCATTCGTGATAATTATTAGTAGGCATAGATAAAGTGGAAAAATCCTTAATAAAATGTGCATCATGCCGGACTTTTTCTTGTTTGTGCATCAAAATTTAAGGCAAGTCTATCATTGAATTCACAATTAGAGCACTAAATAAAATGGGAAATTAAATCTTAAAAGGAATTCTAGAACTAAAACCAAAAAGAGAAAAGTTACAAAAAAAAAATAATAATATATATTCAAAATAGTACTGCTTATAGCTCAATATCATCTGAGAATCTTTGGTCACAAAAGTTTGAATTAAATTTGAATCCCATTTGAATTTGAATCAAGAAAAGAAATTAGAAAGGTTAAAAGAAAAAGAAAAGGGATTTTACCTATCCTGGGCCGGAATACTCTCGTGCGGCCCAGCTCCCACTGCCTTACCGCGTCGCTCGGCCCATCACCACAACACGCACCGCACGGCTTTCTCTGCGCTGCTTTGCGTGGTCGCCGCCAGGTGGGGCCAGCTGGTCAGTCGCGCCGCACGCAGTTCTCCTCGCTGGCTCGCGGGACCCGTGTGCCAGTCAAGCTAACGCATGTATTCTTTGGGCTGTGTCGATGCGGGGTGGGACCCGCTCGTCAGGTTCATCCCCGACCTCCTAACAGAAGCACCGAACCCGCCGCGCAGCACGCTCAATCCTCGCCGGGTTGTTGCGATCTCCGGGTATAAAACCAAAACGATCCCGCGACCCCTCTTCGACCATCCCATCCTCTTCGCACCTCATCCAGTCCGCCGTCATCGCCGTTGTCCGTGAGAGAGGGCAGTGGGGAGCTCGAATCGCGCCGCGGGGAATCTCTAATTCGCCGCTGTCGGGACTACAACCTTGAGTCTGGCAGCTTCCGTGATGACCTCCTAACTGTTCCGTGCGCCGCCATCGCAACAACGCTCGGGTTGTCACCGAAATCGGGGGAGAAGGGCGCCGCCGTGCGGGTCATGGGAGCCGTGGCCGTCAACCCGTGGTTGCGTCACCAACGAGGCCTCGAATCTGGGCTGTAGCGCTTCGGGATGTTGCACTGGTGGTGCTCATGGTCGTTCCGGGCACGGTTCTGGGCAGGTGGCGCCGCAATTCCTCGCCGGAGTACGAACTCCTCCGCGTATCCACCGGTCGCCGCGGCTGGGGGGTCTCCAGTGCGCCATCGGCGGTATGGCCTCTCTCCTAGTGATTACCACCTTCTCCTCTTCGTTGTGCATCGCGCGGGGATCGAACTAGACTGTCTGGTGGGAACTGCGGTTGCTCCAGCAATGTCCGCCGCCGTGACATACGCTCTGGCGCCGCCGTCGGCCTGGTTAGGGAGAGATGAAACACCCGCGACCGTGGATGGGGTTCTGGACGGTTGGGATTTGATCTGGGTCTGAGAGACTATGGACCGTTGATCTGTCGGTGTGCGGCTCAGATTAGAATATGGATACCGATTCGGTTCATTAAATCTTGGCCATCGGCTGGGGATCGGGTGGCTGCGATTGCGTACCGGTTTGGGGAGGAGATAATCTAATCTCAGCCGCCTGTTTTGATCCAACGGTGCAGATCGGATGATACCCCTTCGCCGCGACTTTTAGCTAAAGAGACCCTGCCTTTTCTTGAAATAGAACCCGCCGTCCATGGGCACTGTTGGCTGAGTCTGGGAATTCTTGCGCCGAGCCCCCTGACCTTTCTTATAATTGAGGCCCAGTCCAGTGCAGTAATAAAATGATTAAATGAATTAGAAATTAGATTTTTAATACAAAAATAATTGCTAGAACTTAGATAATTCATAGAAAATTCATTTTAGCTCCAAATTGAACCATTCCAGTTCCTAAAATTTTGTAATAACATTCTCTATCATTTAAGTGTCTCTGTTTTGACATGAACTCTGGCAGAAAATTTATTTATCATTTAATCATATTTTAATCACATTAAACCTTAGGAAAATCATAACTTGAATTCTACAACTCCAAAATTAATAATTCTTTTTCCTGTGATCTTATTTTAATATATAGATTATTAATATGTATTTTGGCATATATGTTTGGTGTAATGTTAATTTTGCCTATACACTGTTTGTTTGTATTCCTACGACTAGTGCGAGGTCACGAGTCACCTGAAGATCATCCTGGTACCTGGATTCTCAAGGCCCAGGCAAGTTGTGCCCTTGATCACTTCTTTTTACCCAGCCATGTTCTGATTAATCATAATGATCTGCATAGGTTAATTTTGATGGGACCCAATAGGTTACCCTAGTTTGTCTATCTTTATACCTTGTTTACCACTGAACTTTTTGGGTAGTACTTGCTAGTGCTTTATGTGGTTTTGGGTATGAAGATCACACTGTTCATGATTATACTTTTGTTATCAGTTATTATTACTGTTCATGTTAAGATCATTATGTTAATTGGAACATGGAGCGACCACCCGGGAAAACAGTGCTACCACAAGGGAGGAATGGGACCCCTTGGCTGATTAATTAGGAAAGCTAGTGGAAGACTACCTTACCCGAAAGGGGCAAGGGCAGTAGGGGAGAGGTCAGTGTAGGGAGGCCCTCGGGAGGATTTTGCTGCGATGGCGGTCCTGCAAGGGATTCCTGCACTGGATCTTCCTATAAACTGTAGCGGGTTTTCGGAAGCTAGTGGAACTTTGTAAAGGCCTCGTAGTGGATCCCTAGCCATTCACCTCGGAAGTGTCTAAGGGCCTTGCAAACCCTGGCGACATGGGATACACGACTTGTGGGTAAAGATGCGCAACCTCTGCAGAGTGTAAAACTGGTATACTAGCCGTGCTCACGGTCATGAGCAGGGTAAAGATGCGCAACCTCTGCAGAGTGTAAAACTGGTATACTAGCCGTGCTCACGGTCATGAGCAGCTCGGACCCTCACATGATTAAATTATGGAACTTAAACTCAATTTGTCATATGCATTGCATCGCAGGTGAAGTTGTTACTTTTGTTCTACTATTTAACTGGGTTGGTATTTACTTATACTTAGTAACTGCTAATAAAATTTTGACCAACTTTAAAAGCAATGCTCAGCTCTAACCATCTTCTTTGGTAAGCCTTACACTTCACGTGAGCTCCCACCTTTGGCGAGTTCATGCACATTATTCCCCACAACTTGTTGAGCGATGAACGTATGTGAGCTCACTCTTGCTGTCTCACCCCCCCACAGGTCAAGAACAGGTACCACAGGATGAGGCGCTTGGAGGATGCTGTGAAGTGTTCGTGAGTGGTCTAGGCCGTCGTCTCCCAGTCAACTTTGGGTTGCTGGACCGTTGTCTCCTTATAATGTAATTATTTATTTTGTATAGAACTCCTGTTATATAGTAAAGATGTGACATTCGATCCTGTGCCATGATTCATCATATGTGTGAGACTTGGTCCCAGCACACCTGGTGATTATGTTTACGCCCGGGTTTTGGACCCCTAAAATCCGGGTGTTACAGCTGCGCGATCAACAGACGACACGTGGCCCGAGCCAACGGTCGGTTGGGCACACCGGACTATCCATTGTGCACCGGAAAGTGTCCGGTGCGCCAACGGAACCCAAGGTCCAACGGTCGGCTGCGCCCGATAAGGAAGGAGGTCGGGCACCGGACTGGTACTGTTCATGTCCGGTGGTGCAGCGGACTGTCCGATGCGCCACCCGACAGAAGACAAGAATTGCCTTCCAATTGGATCTCCAACGGCTCCTAGCTGTCTTGGGGCTATAAAAGGGACCCCTAGGCACATGGAGCAGTACACCAAGCATTCTCTAAACATCCTAAGACTCCTAGACTCCGCAATCATGCAATCGGTTCATCATGTTAGAGATTTGAGCACCATTTGAGTTGTAAACTCCCTGCGCCATTTTTGTGCTCACATCTTGGCTTGTGTGCGTGTGTTTGCTACGAATTGAGTCTTGCATGTCTTGCTTTCCCTCCCTTACTCTTGTGCTTCTTTTGTGATCAACCTTGTAAGGGCGAGAGGCTCCAATTTGTGGAGATTCCTCGCAAACGGGAAAAGTATACTAAAGAAAACCGTGGTACTCAAAGTTGATCATTGGATCACTTGAGATGGATTGAGTGCAATCCTTGACCGAAGGAGGTCACCACAACGTGGAGTAGGCATTGGCCGAATCACGGGATAAATCACTGTGTCTTGTGTCCATCTTCTTTGTGATTGGTTTTCTTCTAAAGTTCACACTTTAGCAACTTGGTTTTAATTGCACTAACATTGTATAAACCAAGTTTCTGCTATTAGTGTTGAAATTTGCAGGATCACCTATTCACCCCCCATCTGTAACACCCTAAAGTTCAATCTTGTGAAGACAAGGAAAAATTCTCAAAGATTTTAAATCAAAACACCTTTCCTTAAAAATAAACATAATTTAGAAGCTTCCACTCATGAATATGTTAAAAATACATAATTAAAGATACTTAGATAATCTAAATTGCCTTTTGGGTTAGGAAATATGAAAGAATTAGGGTTAAACTATTTCTTAATATATATAAGTCTACAATATAAATTTGATTTCCCTAGAACTAATAAGGTATGGGTTAATCTCTACTATATGATTAAAAGCTTGTCTAAAAGAACTAAAATAAATAAAGAAATACATAAAATAGGTTTTTGCACATTATGCTGGAGTTCTATATGTATATCCAAATTAAGTGTTTGAACTTTAAACTTGTGTTGATTTGAAATTCAAATGGAAAGGAAAAATAGAAAAATAGAAAATAAATGGGAAAGGGAGAAAAGAGAAGAGATATGAAAATATACATAAAATGAATAACCAAATATCTTCAGGTTTAGCATTTTTAATTTCAAAAAGATGAGTTTATAAATGAAGATCCATACAAAGTTTGAATTTGAACTTGAACTCAATTTGAATTTGAAAATGAAAAAGGAAAACAGAAAATATAAAAAGAAAAAGATAAAAGGAGCTTGCTGGGCCGACTTCGCGTATTCGGCCCATCTCCACTCATCCCACGCGCGGCCCACTCACTCCCCCACGGCGCCGACAGGCGGGGCCATCCCGTCAGCCTCTCCCTCGTGCGCGCTTCCTTCACCGCTCGCCGACATATGGGGCCCATTGCCCAGCCTCACCCACGCGCTTGCGCTCGCGATTCATCCGGCGCCGACAACCCGGGCCCGCTGCTCAGCCTCCCTCTCACCGCGCGGAGTCCTTCGCTCAGCTCGCGCGCGCCTCGCTGATTTGTGGGTCCCCCCTGTCAGCTGTTCCTCTCTCCCTCCCGACAACAGAAACGCGATTCCGCCGGCCGCTGACTACCTACCTCGCCGCGGAATCCGCGCGGTGGTCGAACCCCCGCCTCTGTCGCGCTCTCCTCTGGCTATAAAACCAGCCGGGCACCTGGGACCCCTCCTCCATCGCCGACCGCTCCACCGCAACCTCCCTCAACCAAAGCGAAGTCCGCCGTGGGCATTGGTGGCCAAATCGGCGATTCACCGGCGCTAGCACCTCGGTATCGAGTTTGGGGACCGCACCAAGTCGCGTGGGATCGGATTGTGACTTCGCCTGGGCGGATTGAGCCCTGCTCAAACCGGAATTTCTCACCGCCGACGGGACTTCCGCCGTGCGCCGTGGGCAGGCCTCCCGGTGACCTAATCCTCGGTAAGAATCCCACCTCTGTATTTGTCATCTCCCCAATTCCATTTTGCACCGACTAATTTGGCGAATCAGCTCTCGGGTGGGCGGATTCGGGGCCGCTCCGGTGATGGCTCGCCGCGGCAAGGCACGGTGTGCCGTCGGGGGGATCAAAGGGTAGACGATCACTTGTGACCGTTGGATCTTATTCAACGGCCACGATTAGATCGGGGCGTACCCCTTCGTCATTTTAAATCCGAACCGTCGAACTTCAAGCGTGTGGTTCGGGGTAGTTTGGATCGTGGGCATTCGTGGGCCGTTGATCTCTAATCGTGCGACTCACGGCGCGTACCGGTTCGGTCGGGGGAAGATCTAATCTGGTCCCTTGATTCAAGATCGGACGGCCCTGGATTCACGATACCCCTTCGGCTGGGTATTTTTCTAAAGAGTCCTCGGGGTTTTGTGAAATCAACCCGCCGTCCTTTAGTCACTATTCCCTGTGCCTTAGAAATATTACACCGAGCCCCCTGGGTTTCTCTGGAATTGAGGCCCAGTCCAGAACTCGTTTAAATTGAATAAATAAAATAGAAAATAGATTTTTAATATGAAAATAATTGCTAGAACTTAGATAATTCATAGAAAATTCATTTTAGCTCCAAATTGAACCATTCCAGTTTCTAAAATTTTGTAATAATATTCTTCATCATTTAGTGTCTTTGTTTTGACATAAACTCTGTCAGAAAATTTATTTATCATTTAATCATATTTTAATCACATTAAACCTTAGGAAAATCATAACTTAAAATCTACGACTCCAAATTTAGTGATTCCAGTTCCTGTGGTTTTATTTTAATGTGTAGATTATTACTGTGTATTTTGTTCTTATGTTTGGTGTAATGTTAAATTTGCCTATACTATGTATGTTTGTATTGCTACGACTAGCAGTGAGGTCACGAGTCATCTGAAGATCATCCTGGTACCTGGATTCTCAAGGCCCAGGCAAGTTGTGCCCTTGATCACTTCTTTTCACCTACTCATGTTCTAATTAATCATAATGATCTGCATAGGTTAATTTTGATGGGACCCAATAGGTTACCCTAGTTTGTCTATCTTTATACCTTGTTTACCACTGAACTTTTTGGGTAGTACTTGCTAGTGCTATATGTGGTTTTGGGTATGGAGATACACTATTCATGATTACACTTTTGTTATCAGTTGTTATTTATGGTTCATGTTGAGATCATTATGTTAATTGGAACATGGAGAACCACCCGGGAAAACAGTGCTACCACAAGGGTAGTATGGGATGCCCTTGGCTGATTAATTAGGAAAGCTAGTGGAAGACTACCTTACCCGAAAGGGGCAAGGGCAGTAGGGGAGAGGTCAGTGCGGGGAGGCCCTCGGGAGGATTTTGCTGCGATGGCGGTCCTGCAAGGGATTCCTGTACTGGATCTTCCTATAAACTGTAGCGGGTTTTCGGAAGCTAGTGGAACTTTGTAAAGGCCTCGTAGTGCTACCCTGCCTCACTTCCTTGGTAGAGGTGTATGGGATTCATGACCCCTTGGCAGATGGGTAACACGGCTTGTGGGTAAAGATGCGCAACCTCTGCAGAGTGTAAAACTGGTATACTAGCCGTGCTCACGGTCAAGAGCAGCTCGGACACTCACATGATTAATTTATGGAACTAAATTCAATTTGTCATATGCATTGCATTGCAGGTGGTGTTGTTAACTTTTGTTCTACTGTTTAATTGGGTTTGGTATTTACTTATACTTAGTAACTGCTAATAAAATTTTGACCAACTTTAAAAGCAATGCTCAGCTCTAACCATCTTCTTTGGTAAGCCTTACACTTTATGAGCTCCCACCTTTGGTGAGTTCATGCACATTATTCCCCACAACTTGTTGAGCGATGAACGTATGTGAGCTCACTCTTGCTGTCTCACATACACCACAGGTCAAGACCAGGTACTGCAGGATAATGCTCTTGGAGGATGCTGCGATGAGTTCGTAAGAGGTCTAGGTCGTCGTCTCCCAGTCAACTTTGGGTTGCTGGACTGTTGTCTCCTTATAATGTAATTATTTATTTTGTATAGAACTCCTGTTATATATAAAGATGTGACATTCGATCCTGTGCCACTATACATCATATGTATGAGACTTGGTCCCAGCATACCTGGTGTTTATGTTAACCCCGGGTTTTGGATCTCTAAAATCCGGGTGTTACAGAAGTGGTATCAGAGGAATGTTGACTGTAGGACGAAACCTAGATAGAACTGGACAACCCTTGTCTACTTACCTCTGCTACTCTGATTCATTTCTAAACTTAACTTAATCTTTTCTCATCTATTTCCGCTTCACTCTGATTATTCTTATCTTTTCTTTCTAAAGACAAATGTGGATTTCACACTTTGAAATCCTGTGCCTAAAGTGACTTTAGGAATAGGAGACCTACTCTTAGGAACAAAATCAAAAATATTTTCTTAAGTGTTTATGTATTTGAATGTTTTGTTCTTATGATACTTGTCTGATTTGGATCTTTGATTGAGTGTGATGGGTTGTGGAGTAATGTCCACGATTACATCTGCATAAACACATAGGTATTAAAATATATCTATAAAATAACTAGATAGCCTAGATTGTCCCCATTGGAACATATCTAGCTTAAGAGATTTATCTTATCCTAAAAAGCTCTCATTCTAACCAATTCATCTTATCTTAAAAGATTCTCCCTTATCTTAATGGATCCATCTCATCTTAAAAGATACTCATCATATCTTAAAAAGATTTTATCTCATCCTAATAGATCTAACTGGTCTCAAAAGATTCTATCTTATCTTTATGGATCCATCTTGTCCTAATAAGCATACTTATCCACCCTAGATCTTATCTAGTCAAACAAGTCACACCAATCTAACCTAGATCCGATCAAATCCAAAGTGACTTATCAAACATGTTAGATAACACTGATGAAATAGTTTAGACTCTACTCCTATAGAACAGATCTTAACATAGTTCACCCTGCACTAAATTAAGAATGACAGATCGACTTGGCCATATGCAACTACCTTAACCATCTGATAGTTGCATAACCTCTCAATTATAAACTAACAAGAGACTCTATCTTATCATAACATATCTAACTAATCTCAAAACATCCTAACACATTCTACCCTGTTGGACCTATCTAACCTAAACTAGTCTAATCTAGTCATATCCAATTCAATCTAGATCTTATCTTACCTAATGTGACCTGATCCAGTGTGGTCTAATGTTATCTAACTTAATGTGGTTCACTTAAACAGATTAATGACACTAGTAGAAGAGATTAGACCCCACTAGCCATGTATTAACTTATCTTAGCACATTGGATCAATTCAACCATGAGCTAACCCAACCCATAGAACCATGATGAATGATATAACCTTTCTATTCCCACCTAATAACAAACAAACTTTTAACCTACATCCTGTAGTCCATCTCACCCATATATATCTCTAATCTTGACTGATTCTATCTTACCCTTGGATATTCACCTTATACAATTGGTTACCCCAATCTGAACATAAAACAAAGATTAAGCCCTACTAAAGAATCTTCAGATTATAACCAGCTACTAGCCTATTCATTCCGCTTATTGAATAAATTCCATTGCAAAACTATTACCATATGCTTCTAACTTTCATGGTCAATACCAGGAAAGGAAAGATTATCACGCAACAACAAACAGAAAATGAATCCTCCAAAGCCTACACCTGTTGAAATCGATCAAGTGGTTGCTACCCAAAGACTGGTAATACAACAGTTAACGGACCTGGTGACCGAGATGCAAAATCAGATAAGACAACAACGCGAGGAAATACGTCAGGCCCGTCAAGAAATAAGGCAAGCACGGTTGGAGAGACAACAACAACAACAACCTCCACCACCACCACCAGCTTCACCAAGCTACATGAATATAGATTATGATGATTTGTAAGATCTAGATGTTACTTTAGTTAGTAGATGATATGATATTATTTTAGAAGGAACAATAAGGTCTATTGACCCTATGTTTTGTTAAAGAATCATACCTCATGCTGAGATTTCTTTGTTTGTGCATATGTTCCAAGAACAAAATGAGTATACATCCCTTTTCTTACTAATCTCGAGGACGAGATTATTTTTAAGGGGGGTAGGATTTGTAACACCCTAAAGTTCAATCTTGTGAAGACAAGGAAAAATTCTCAAAGATTTTAAATCAAAACACCTTTCCTTAAAAATAAACATAATTTAGAAGCTTCCACTCATGAATATGTTAAAAATACATAATTAAAGATACTTAGATAATCTAAATTGCCTTTTGGGTTAGGAAATATGAAAGAATTAGGGTTAAACTATTTCTTAATATATATAAGTCTACAATATAAATTTGATTTCCCTAGAACTAATAAGGTATGGGTTAATCTCTACTATATGATTAAAAGCTTGTCTAAAAGAACTAAAATAAATAAAGAAATACATAAAATAGGTTTTTGCACATTATGCTGGAGTTCTATATGTATATCCAAATTAAGTGTTTGAACTTTAAACTTGTGTTGATTTGAAATTCAAATGGAAAGGAAAAATAGAAAAATAGAAAATAAATGGGAAAGGGAGAAAAGAGAAGAGATATGAAAATATACATAAAATGAATAACCAAATATCTTCAGGTTTAGCATTTTTAATTTCAAAAAGATGAGTTTATAAATGAAGATCCATACAAAGTTTGAATTTGAACTTGAACTCAATTTGAATTTGAAAATGAAAAAGGAAAACAGAAAATATAAAAAGAAAAAGATAAAAGGAGCTTGCTGGGCCGACTTCGCGTATTCGGCCCATCTCCACTCATCCCACGCGCGGCCCACTCACTCCCCCACGGCGCCGACAGGCGGGGCCATCCCGTCAGCCTCTCCCTCGTGCGCGCTTCCTTCACCGCTCGCCGACATATGGGGCCCATTGCCCAGCCTCACCCACGCGCTTGCGCTCGCGATTCATCCGGCGCCGACAACCCGGGCCCGCTGCTCAGCCTCCCTCTCACCGCGCGGAGTCCTTCGCTCAGCTCGCGCGCGCCTCGCTGATTTGTGGGTCCCCCCTGTCAGCTGTTCCTCTCTCCCTCCCGACAACAGAAACGCGATTCCGCCGGCCGCTGACTACCTACCTCGCCGCGGAATCCGCGCGGTGGTCGAACCCCCGCCTCTGTCGCGCTCTCCTCTGGCTATAAAACCAGCCGGGCACCTGGGACCCCTCCTCCATCGCCGACCGCTCCACCGCAACCTCCCTCAACCAAAGCGAAGTCCGCCGTGGGCATTGGTGGCCAAATCGGCGATTCACCGGCGCTAGCACCTCGGTATCGAGTTTGGGGACCGCACCAAGTCGCGTGGGATCGGATTGTGACTTCGCCTGGGCGGATTGAGCCCTGCTCAAACCGGAATTTCTCACCGCCGACGGGACTTCCGCCGTGCGCCGTGGGCAGGCCTCCCGGTGACCTAATCCTCGGTAAGAATCCCACCTCTGTATTTGTCATCTCCCCAATTCCATTTTGCACCGACTAATTTGGCGAATCAGCTCTCGGGTGGGCGGATTCGGGGCCGCTCCGGTGATGGCTCGCCGCGGCAAGGCACGGTGTGCCGTCGGGGGGATCAAAGGGTAGACGATCACTTGTGACCGTTGGATCTTATTCAACGGCCACGATTAGATCGGGGCGTACCCCTTCGTCATTTTAAATCCGAACCGTCGAACTTCAATCGTGTGGTTCGGGGTAGTTTGGATCGTGGGCATTCGTGGGCCGTTGATCTCTAATCGTGCGACTCACGGCGCGTACCGGTTCGGTCGGGGGAAGATCTAATCTGGTCCCTTGATTCAAGATCGGACGGCCCTGGATTCACGATACCCCTTCGGCTGGGTATTTTTCTAAAGAGTCCTCGGGGTTTTGTGAAATCAACCCGCCGTCCTTTAGTCACTATTCCCTGTGCCTTAGAAATATTACACCGAGCCCCCTGGGTTTCTCTGGAATTGAGGCCCAGTCCAGAACTCGTTTAAATTGAATAAATAAAATAGAAAATAGATTTTTAATATGAAAATAATTGCTAGAACTTAGATAATTCATAGAAAATTCATTTTAGCTCCAAATTGAACCATTCCAGTTTCTAAAATTTTGTAATAATATTCTTCATCATTTAGTGTCTTTGTTTTGACATAAACTCTGTCAGAAAATTTATTTATCATTTAATCATATTTTAATCACATTAAACCTTAGGAAAATCATAACTTAAAATCTACGACTCCAAATTTAGTGATTCCAGTTCCTGTGGTTTTATTTTAATGTGTAGATTATTACTGTGTATTTTGTTCTTATGTTTGGTGTAATGTTAAATTTGCCTATACTATGTATGTTTGTATTGCTACGACTAGCAGTGAGGTCACGAGTCATCTGAAGATCATCCTGGTACCTGGATTCTCAAGGCCCAGGCAAGTTGTGCCCTTGATCACTTCTTTTCACCTACTCATGTTCTAATTAATCATAATGATCTGCATAGGTTAATTTTGATGGGACCCAATAGGTTACCCTAGTTTGTCTATCTTTATACCTTGTTTACCACTGAACTTTTTGGGTAGTACTTGCTAGTGCTATATGTGGTTTTGGGTATGGAGATACACTATTCATGATTACACTTTTGTTATCAGTTGTTATTTATGGTTCATGTTGAGATCATTATGTTAATTGGAACATGGAGAACCACCCGGGAAAACAGTGCTACCACAAGGGTAGTATGGGATGCCCTTGGCTGATTAATTAGGAAAGCTAGTGGAAGACTACCTTACCCGAAAGGGGCAAGGGCAGTAGGGGAGAGGTCAGTGCGGGGAGGCCCTCGGGAGGATTTTGCTGCGATGGCGGTCCTGCAAGGGATTCCTGTACTGGATCTTCCTATAAACTGTAGCGGGTTTTCGGAAGCTAGTGGAACTTTGTAAAGGCCTCGTAGTGCTACCCTGCCTCACTTCCTTGGTAGAGGTGTATGGGATTCATGACCCCTTGGCAGATGGGTAACACGGCTTGTGGGTAAAGATGCGCAACCTCTGCAGAGTGTAAAACTGGTATACTAGCCGTGCTCACGGTCAAGAGCAGCTCGGACACTCACATGATTAATTTATGGAACTAAATTCAATTTGTCATATGCATTGCATTGCAGGTGGTGTTGTTAACTTTTGTTCTACTGTTTAATTGGGTTTGGTATTTACTTATACTTAGTAACTGCTAATAAAATTTTGACCAACTTTAAAAGCAATGCTCAGCTCTAACCATCTTCTTTGGTAAGCCTTACACTTTATGAGCTCCCACCTTTGGTGAGTTCATGCACATTATTCCCCACAACTTGTTGAGCGATGAACGTATGTGAGCTCACTCTTGCTGTCTCACATACACCACAGGTCAAGACCAGGTACTGCAGGATAATGCTCTTGGAGGATGCTGTGATGAGTTCGTAAGAGGTCTAGGTCGTCGTCTCCCAGTCAACTTTGGGTTGCTGGACTGTTGTCTCCTTATAATGTAATTATTTATTTTGTATAGAACTCCTGTTATATATAAAGATGTGACATTCGATCCTGTGCCACTATACATCATATGTATGAGACTTGGTCCCAGCATACCTGGTGTTTATGTTAACCCCGGGTTTTGGATCTCTAAAATCCGGGTGTTACGGTGCTCTCAAACCTCATTCGTGAAAATCCCACGTACACCAAAATGACGCCCAAAGAAATTCTTGGAAAATTTGTGAGCGGGCGCATGATGGTAAAAGAAGCAAGGTATGTGGATGATATTACAAATGGACCACTGCCTATTTATGAGTCGTAGCTTATTGCTCTCAAAGCAACAACCAGCAAGGAGGCACTACCTAGCAAGGTAGCACAAGTGGAGGCTACCGGGCTAAATGAGGATGAAATGGCGCTTGTAATCAAGCGTTTGAAGACCGCCTTAAGATATGCAAGGAGTACTTGAATAAGAACAAGTCAAAGGGAAAGCGCTCCTACTTCAAATGCGGTAATTCTGGTCATTTCATTGCACAATGTCTTGATAATGAAAATGACCAGGGACACGAAAAGAAATGGAAGGAGGAGAAGAAAAAGAACTACACGAAGGCGAAGGGGGAGGCACACATAGGCAAGGAATGGGACTTCGACTGTTCTTCATCTGACTTCGATGATGAAGGACTAGTTGCCTCTGCCTTCAACAAGTCCTCACTCTTCCCCAACGAACATCACACGTGCCTCATGGCTAAGGAGAAGAAGGTACGTACACGAGACACTCTCAAGTATACTTCTTCTAGTGATGAGGATTCTGATGATGATGTAGACTATAGTGATCTCTTTAAGGGGTTAGATAGATCTAAAGTAGATAAGATTAATGAACTAATTGATGCCCTTAATGAGAAAGATAGATTGTTAGAAAAACAAGAAGCTATTCTTTATGAGGAACATGATAAATTTATCAATGTTCAAAAATCTCTTGCTCTAGAAACTAAGAAATATGAATTATTGTCTTCTGAGCTATCTTCTTGTCATGATTCTATTTCTAGTCTTAAGAGTTTAAACACTGATTTAAATGCTAAGTTAGAAAAAGTAAATATTGCTAGTTCTTCTATAGAGCATGTTGTTATTTGCAATAGGTGTAAAGATTTTTATATTGATGCTTGCAATGAACATGCTTCTATCATTCTTAAGTTGAATAATGATGTTGCTAATCTTAATGCTCAACTTAAAACTTGCAAGACTGATTATGAAAAGTTTAAATTTGCCAGGGATACCTACACCATTGATAAACACTCCTCTATTAAGGATGGACTTGGTTTCCAAAAGGTAACTAAGAACTTAACAAGCCAAAGGACCTCCAATCTCAACAAGGAGAAAGGAAAGGCTCCTATGGTTAGTAGCTCTCATTCCACACATGACAAAAAGAACCATGCCTATCTTTATGCTCATGTTTTACCTACTTGTCATGACACTGCTTTTGATTCTCATGCCATGTTTGCATCTAGCTCTTCTTATGCTCATGGTAGGAATAGAGATAGGAGTCATGCTCATCATGTTGCTTCTCATGCGCCTAAGAAAGCATCAAATGGACCAACCATGCTTTATCAAACTTATGATGCTTCATTTGTTCTTTTGTGTAAAAATGATAAAGTAGTTGCTAGAAGTTTGGGGCCTAAGTGCAAGAGAGACAAAACTTGCATCTAGGTTCTAAAGTCTTTTGTGACTAACCTTGTAGGACCCAACAAGAGTTGGGTACCTAAACCCAAGCTTAAATTACCTTGCAGGTTTATGCATCCAGGGGCACAAGCTGGATTATTGATAACGGATGCACAAACCACATGACGGGGGAGAAGAAAATGTTCACCTCCTACGTCAAGAACAAGGATTCTCAAGACACGATCATCTTTGGAGATGGGAATCATGGCAATGTCAAAGGTTTGAGTAAAATAGCCATCACTGTCGAGTAATCAATTTCTAATGTGTTTTTAGTAGAATCACTTGGTTACAATTTGCCTTTTGTAAGTCAATTGTGTCATATGGGATACAATTGTTTATTTACAAATGTTGATGTATCTGTCTTTAGAAGAAGTGATGGTTCATTAGCTTTTAAAGGTGTATTAGACGACAAGCTCTACTTAGTTGATTTCTCAAAAGAGAATGCCGATCTAGATGCATGTTTAATAGTTAAGACTAATATGGGCTGGTTCTGGCACCGCTATCTACCACATGTTGGGATGAAGAATCTTCATAAGCTTCTAAAGGGAGAACATGTGTTAGGACTAACAGATGTCTGTTTTGAGAAAGATAGACCTTATGCAGCGTGTCAGGCAAGAAAGAAGACGGGAACTACTCATCAAAGCAAGAATGTGATGACGACATCAAGACCACTGGAACTCCTACATATGGATCTCTTCGGGCCCGTTGCTTATCTTAGCATCGGGGGAAGTAAATATGGTCTTGTTATTGTTGATGACTTTTCCCGCTTCACTTGGGTATTATTTTTGTAGGACAAAACTGAAACCCAAGGTACCTTAAAGCGCTTCCTAAGTGAAAGGGAAATGTGCCCTTGGGCCATTTCTAAGTATTTTGGTGATTTAGTGCCCAACACAGGTGCCTAATTGTAAAGTGGTGGACAAAGTACAAATCAAGGATAAAGGTATGTTTCTAAGCTTTAGTACATTGGTTTTGAGTACTAATATACTTGTCTAAGTGTTAGAAACAGAAAGTAGAAGAAAAGAAAAGAGGAGACAAAGACTTGGCTGTGTGCAGCCAAGACTCAGTTCGGTCTGGAGCACCGGACTGTCCGGTGTGCACCGGACAGTGTCCGGTGCGCCAGGCTGACTCGGCGCGAAGTGGCCGCTCTCGGGAATTTGCCGACGGCGTACGGCTAAAATTCACCGGACTGTCCGGTGTGCACCGGACTGTCCGGTGAGCCAACGGTCAGCCGGGCCAACGGTCGGCCGCGCAATCTGCGCGGGACACGTGGCCGAGCCAACGGTCGGAAGACGGCACCGGACTGTCCGGTGTGCACCGGACATGTCCGGTGCGCCAACGGCTCCAGATCTGCCAACGGTCTGCAACGGTCGGCTTTGCTGTTTAAGGAAACAAATCAGGCACCGGACAGTGTCCGGTGTGCACCGGACTGTCCGGTGCCCCCGACGACAGAAGGCAAGGATGGCCTTCCGGATTTGCTCTCAACGGCTCCTAGCTGCCTTGGGGCTATAAAAGGGACCCCTAGGCGCATGGAGGAGACACACAAGCAACCTTTGAGCATTCTTGATCATCCACACTCAGTCTTTGCGCATTTGTTTGTCATTCTAAGTGTTTCGAGCTCCGTTCTAGTGAGAACTTTGTGATACTCTTGTGAGCTCGATTCTTGGCCGTGTGTGTGCGCGTTTCGCTGTGGATTTGTGTGTGTTGCTTCCCTCCCTTACTCTGTGTTTCTTTGTGATCATATACTTGTAAGGGCAAGAGACTCCAATTTGTGGAGATTCCTTGCAAACGGGATAGTGAAAGGCAAAACAAAACACCGTGGTATTCAAGTGGGTCTTTGGACCGCTTGAGAGGGGTTGATTGCAACCCTCGTCCGTTGGGACGCCACAACATGGAGTAGGCAAGCGTTGGTCTTGGCCGAACCACGGGATAAACCACTGTGTCACCTCTGTGCTTGATCTCTTGTGGTACTGTGTTTTGTTGAGACTTCTCTGTAGCCACTTGGCAATTATTGTGCTAACACTTAACAAGTTTTTGTGGCTTAAGTTTTAAGTTTCACAGGATCACCTATTCACCCCCCCTCTAGGTGCTCTCAATTGGAATCAAAGCCGTTCTCTTCACAAAGGGACTAACCGCCCGAAGAGATGGATCCTAAGGGGAAGGGTATCGTGATCAACGACAAAGAGAAGGAATCCTTCGTCAACGAGCCGAAGGACGACAAGCCTACCGACTCCGGCTCGGGTCATAGACGGAAGGAAGGGAAGAAGAAGAAGACAAGGCGCATCAAGGAGATCGTCTACTACGACAGCGATGAGTCTACTTCTTCCCAAAAGGACGACGACCACAACGACTACGAGAGAAGGAAACCGGTTAATTCGAACTTTTCTTTTGACTACTCTCGTATTCCGCAAAGTTCAAATTCACATTTGCTCTCCATTCCACTCGGCAAGCCCCCACACTTTGATGGAGAGGACTACGGATTTTGGAGCCACAAAATGCGTAGTCATCTATTCTCTCTCCATCCTAGTATATGGGAGATCGTAGAGAGTGGAATGCACTTTGATAGTTCGGATAGTCCCATGTTCATTAATGAACAAATTCATAAGAATGCACAAGCTACTACTGTTCTTCTAGCTTCTTTGTGCAGGGATGAATACCATAAAGTAAGCGGCTTGGATAACGCCAAGCAGATCTGGGACACCCTCAAGATTTCTCATGAGGGAAACGACGTCACCTTGCTCACCAAGATGGAGTTGGTAGAGGGAGAGCTTGGACGGTTCACAATGATAAGGGGCGAGGAGCCGACGCAAACATACAACCGGCTCAAGACTCTTATCAACAAGATAAGGAGCTACGGAAGCACGCGATGGACGGATCACGACGTCGTCCGCCTAATGCTCAGGTCATTTACCGTTCTTGATCCTCATTTGGTGAACAATATACGTGAAAATCCCAGGTACACCAAGATGTCGCCCGAAGAAGTTCTTGGGAAATTCGTTAGCGGGCGAATGATGATCAAGGAGGCAAGGTATGTGGACGACGCCTTGAATGGTCCGATCAACGAGCCGCAACCCCTTGCTCTCAAGGCAACACGAAGCAAGGAGGCGCTACCTAGCAAGGTGGCACAGATTGAGGCAGCCGGACTCAATGATGAAGAGATGGCTCTCATCATCAAGAGATTCAAGACGGCGCTAAATGGTCGCAAGGGGCAGCCAAGCAAGATCAAGACAAAGGGGAAGCGCTCATGCTTCAAATGCGGTAAGCTTGGTCATTTTATCGCTAACTGTCCCGATAATGAAAGTGACCAGGAAAAGGGGAACAAAAGAGAGAAGAAGAAGCAATACAAGAAGGCAAAGGGCGAGGCACATCTAGGAAAGGAGTGGGACTCGGATTGCTCCTCCTCCGACTCCGACAATGAAGGACTCGCTGATACTGCCTTCAACAAGTCTTCCCTCTTCCCAAACGAGCGTCTCACATGTCTTATGGCAAAGGAAAAGAAAGTAAGCACTCATGATACTAGTACTTATGCTTCTTCAAGTGAGGATGAGTCTAGTGATGATGATGAGATAGATTACTCATGCTTATTCAAGGGATTAGATAGATCTAAAATTAATAAGATTAATGAGTTGATTGATGCTTTAAATGACAAGAATAGATTACTAGAAAAACAAGAGGATCTTTTATATGAGGAGCATGATAAATTTGTTAGTGCACAAAATTCTCTTGCTCTAGAAATTAAAAGAAATGAAATGCTTTCTAGTGAACTATCTACTTGTCATGAAACCATTTCTACCTTACAAGGTGTTAACAATGATTTAAGTGCTAAATTAGAAGTAGCATATAAATCTAATTCTTGTGAAGAACATGTTATGATTTGCACTAGGTGTAAGGATTTCAATATTGATGCCTGTAGTGAACACCTAGTTTTAATTTCCAAATTAAGTGATGAATTGGCTAGTCTTAATGCTCAACTTAAGACTAGCAAGAGTGAAGTTGATAAAATAAAATTTGCAAGGGATGCCTACACGGTTGGTAGACATCCCTCAATTAAGGATGGTCTTGGCTTCAAGAGAGAGGCCAAGAACTTAACAAGCCATAAGACTCCCATCTTCGTCAAGGAGAAGGGGAAGGCCCCTATGGCTAGTAGTGCTAAAAAGAACCATGCTTTCTTGTATCATGATAGGAGACAAACTAGAAATGTTTATAGAAGTTATAATGCTTATGATGATTTTGACTCTCATGCCATGTTTGCTTCTAGCTCTTCCTATATGCATGGTAGAAATATGTCTAGGAGAAATGCTATCCATCATGTGCCTAGAAAGAATGTTATTCATGCTCCTAGGAAAGTAGTGAATGAACCTTCTATAATTTATTGTGCTTTAAACACTTCCTTTGCTATTTGTAGAAAGGATAGGAAAATAGTTGCTAGGAAGTTAGGGGCAAAATGCAAGGGAGACAGGACTTGCATTTGGGTCCCTAAGGATATTTGTGCTAACCTTGCAGGACCCAACATGAGTTGGGTACCTAAGACCCAAGCCTAAATTTGCCTTGCAGGTTTATGCATCCGGGGGTTCAAGCTGGATTATCGACAGCGGATGCACAAACCATATGACGGGGGAGAAGAAGATGTTCACCTCCTACGTCAAAAATAAGGATTCCCAAGATTCAATTATATTCGGTGATGGGAATCAAGGCAAGGTAAAAGGGTTAGGTAAAATTGCAATTTCTAATGAGCACTCAATATCAAATGTGTTTTTAGTTGAGTCTCTTGGTTACAATTTGCTATCTGTTAGTCAACTGTGCAATATGGGATATAATTGTTTATTTACAAATGTAGATGTGTCTGTCTTTAGAAGATGTGATGGTTCACTAGCTTTTAAGGGTGTACTAGACGGCAAGCTTCACTTAGTTGATTTTGCAAAAGAAGAGGCCGGTCTAGATGCATGCTTAATGGCTAAGACTTGCATGGGCTGGCTGTGGCATCGCCGCTTAGCACATGTGGGGATGAAGAACCTCCACAAGCTTCTAAAGGGAGAACACGTGATAGGTCTAACAAATGTTTATTTCGAAAAAGATAGACCTTGTGCAGCTTGTCAGGCAGGTAAACAAGTGGGAGGAGCACATCACAGCAAGAATGTGATGACCACGTCAAGACCTCTGGAGCTGCTGCATATGGACCTCTTCGGACCCGTCGCCTATCTAAGCATAGGAGGAAGTAAGTATGGTCTAGTTATTGTTGATGACTTTTCCCGCTTCACTTGGGTGTTCTTTTTGCAGGATAAGTCTGAAACCCAAGGGACCCTCAAGCGCTTCCTCAGGAGAGCTCAAAATGAGTTTGAGCTCAAGGTGAAGAAGATAAGGAGCGACAACGGGTCCGAGTTCAAGAACCTTCAAGTGGAGGAGTTTCTTGAGGAGGAAGGGATCAAGCACGAGTTCTCCGCTCCCTACACACCACAGCAAAATGGTGTGGTAGAGAGGAAGAACAGGACGCTAATCGATATGGCGAGGACGATGCTTGGAGAGTTCAAGACCCCCGAGTGCTTTTGGTCGGAAGCTGTGAACACGGCTTGCCACGCCATCAACAGGGTCTATCTTCATCGACTCCTCAAGAAGACTTCGTATGAGCTACTAACCGGTAACAAACCCAATGTATCGTACTTTCGTGTATTTGGGAGCAAGTGTTACATTCTAGTGAAGAAGGGTAGAAATTCTAAGTTTGCTCCCAAAGCTGTAGAAGGGTTTTTATTAGGTTATGATTCAAATACAAAGGCGTATAGAGTCTTCAACAAATCATCGGGTTTGGTTGAAGTCTCTAGCGACGTTGTATTTGATGAGACTAATGGCTCTCCAAGAGAGCAAGTTGTTGATTGTGATGATGTAGATGAAGAAGATGTTCCAACGGCCGCTATACGAACCATGGCGATTGGAGACGTTCGGCCACAGGAACAAGATGAACGAGATCAACCTTCTTCCTCAACGACGGTGCATCCCCCAACTCAAGACGATGAACAGGTTCATCAACAGGAGGCGTGTGATCAAGGGGGAGCACAAGATGATCACGTGATGGAGGAAGAAGCGCAACCGGCACCTCCAACTCAAGTTCGAGCGATGATTCAAAGGGATCATCCCGTCGACCAAATTCTGGGTGACATTAGCAAGGGAGTAACTACTCGGTCTCGACTAGTTAATTTTTGTGAACATTACTCTTTTGTCTCCTCTATTGAGCCTTTCAGGGTAGAGGAGGCCTTGCTAGATCCGGATTGGGTGTTGGCCATGCAGGAGGAACTTAACAACTTCAAGCGCAATGAAGTTTGGACGCTGGTGCCTCGTCCCAAGCAAAATGTTGTGGGAACCAAGTGGGTGTTCCGCAACAAACAAGACGAGCACGGAGTGGTGACAAGGAACAAGGCTCGACTTGTGGCAAAAGGTTATGCCCAAGTCGCAGGTTTGGACTTTGAGGAGACTTTTGCTCCTGTGGCTAGGCTAGAGTCCATTCGTATCTTGCTAGCATATGCCGCTCACCATTCTTTCAGGTTGTACCAAATGGATGTGAAGAGCGCTTTCCTCAACGGGCCAATAAAGGAGGAGGTGTACGTGGAGCAACCCCCTGGCTTCGAGGATGAGCGGTACCCCGACCACGTGTGTAAGCTCTCTAAGGCGCTCTATGGACTTAAACAAGCCCCAAGAGCATGGTATGAATGCCTTAGAGATTTCTTAATTGCTAATGCTTTCAAGGTTGGGAAAGCCGATCCAACTCTTTTCACTAAGACTTGTGATGGTGATTTGTTTGTGTGCCAAATTTATGTCGATGACATAATATTTGGTTCTACTAATCAAAAGTCTTGTGAAGAGTTTAGCAGGGTGATGACGCAGAAATTCGAGATGTCGATGATGGGCGAGTTGAACTACTTCCTTGGGTTCCAAGTGAAGCAACTCAAGGACGGCACCTTCATCTCCCAAACGAAGTACACGCAAGATCTGCTAAAGAGGTTTGGGATGAAGGACGCCAAGCCCGCAAAGACGCCGATGGGAACCGACGGACACACCGACCTCAACAAAGGAGGTAAGTCCGTTGATCAAAAAGCATACCGGTCCATGATAGGTTCTTTGCTTTATTTATGTGCTAGTAGACCGGATATTATGCTTAGCGTATGCATGTGTGCTAGATTTCAATCCGATCCTAAGGAGTGTCACTTGGTGGCGGTGAAGCGAATTCTTAGATATTTAGTCGCTACGCCTTGCTTCGGGATCTGGTATCCAAAGGGGTCTAACTTTGACTTGATTGGGTACTCAGATTCCGACTATGCTGGATGTAAGGTCGATAGGAAGAGTACATCGGGGACGTGCCAATTCTTAGGAAGGTCCCTGGTGTCATGGAACTCTAAGAAACAAACCTCCGTTGCCCTATCCACCGCTGAGGCCGAGTATGTTGCCGCAGGACAGTGTTGCGCGCAACTACTTTGGATGAGGCAAACCCTCCGGGACTTTGGCTACAATCTGAGCAAAGTCCCACTCCTATGTGATAATGAGAGTGCTATCCGAATAGCGGAAAATCCTGTTGAGCACAGCCGCACAAAGCACATTGACATCCGGCATCACTTTTTGAGAGACCACCAGCAAAAGGGAGATATCGAAGTGTTTTATGTTAGCACCGAGAACCAGCTAGCCGATATCTTTACCAAGCCTTTAGATGAGAAGACCTTTTGCAGGCTGCGTAGTGAGCTAAATGTCTTAGATTCGCGGAACTTGGATTGAATTGAAGCATACATGTGCTTATGCCTTTGATCATGTTCATTCTGCATTTTGTTACTTATTATGGTGCTCAAGTTGTACAAACACTCCCTGGACCTCGCAAGTCCGTTGCAAAGTGATGCACATGTTTAGGGGGAGATGTGTTACAACTTGATCCCTTGAGACTAACCATATGCTTGAGTTTGTTTGATTTAGTCTCAAAGGAGAATTGAAAGGGAAAAGGTGGACTTGGACCATGAAAGACTTCCACTGCACTCCGATGAGAGGGTAACTAATTCCAAGTTCATCTCATAAACTCTTATTGCCATTTGCTCTTAATTGAAGATTTTGGTGAGGCAATGGGGTTAAAGGGCCAAGATTGATCCCGTTTTGGTGCTTGATGCCAAAGGGGGAGAAAATAAAGGCCAAAGCAATAAATGGATCAGCTACCACTTGAGAAATTTGAAAATAGTAGAGTAGAGCTTTTGGTTTGTCAAAACTCTTTTATTGTCTCTTTTGGCTTCTAGTGGGGAGAAGTAGTTGATTATGGGAAAAAGGGGGAGTTTTTGAAATCTTTGATCAATCTCTTTTGGAATGACTCTCTTTATGCTTTAACATGTGTGCTTGACTTAGAGATAGAGATTTGAGTTTGATTTGCAAAAACAAACCAAGTGGTGGCATAGAGTGATCCATATATGACAAAATTGAATCAAAATAAATTTGAGTTCTTATTTGAAGTGTTTTTGTACTTGTTCTACTTGCTTTATGTTGTGTTGGCATAAATCACCAAAAAGGGGGAGATTGAAAGGGAAATGTGCCCTTGGGCCATTTCTAAGTATTTTGGTGATTTAGTGCCCAACACAGGTGCCTAATTGTAAAGTGGTGGACAAAGTACAAATCAAGGATAAAGGTATGTTTCTAAGCTTTAGTACATTGGTTTTGAGTACTAATATACTTGTCTAAGTGTTAGAAACAGAAAGTAGAAGAAAAGAAAAGAGGAGACAAAGACTTGGCTGTGTGCAGCCAAGACTCAGTTCGGTCTGGAGCACCGGACTGTCCGGTGTGCACCGGACAGTGTCCGGTGCGCCAGGCCGACTCGGCGCGAAGTGGCCGCTCTCGGGAATTTGCCGACGGCGTACGGCTAAAATTCACCGGACTGTCCGGTGTGCACCGGACTGTCCGGTGAGCCAACGGTCAGCCGGGCCAACGGTCGGCCGCGCAATCTGCGCGGGACACGTGGCCGAGCCAACGGTCGGAAGACGGCACCGGACTGTCCGGTGTGCACCGGACATGTCCGGTGCGCCAACGGCTCCAGATCTGCCAACGGTCTGCAACGGTCGGCTTTGCTGTTTAAGGAAACAAATCGGGCACCGGACAGTGTCCGGTGTGCACCGGACTGTCCGGTGCCCCCGACGACAGAAGGCAAGGATGGCCTTCCGGATTTGCTCTCAACGGCTCCTAGCTGCCTTGGGGCTATAAAAGGGACCCCTAGGCGCATGGAGGAGACACATAAGCAACCTTTGAGCATTCTTGATCATCCACACTCAGTCTTTGCGCATTTGTTTGTCATTCTAAGTGTTTCGAGCTCCGTTCTAGTGAGAACTTTGTGATACTCTTGTGAGCTCGATTCTTGGCCGTGTGTGTGCGCGTTTCGCTGTGGATTTGTGTGTGTTGCTTCCCTCCCTTACTCTGTGTTTCTTTGTGATCATATACTTGTAAGGGCAAGAGACTCCAATTTGTGGAGATTCCTTGCAAACGGGATAGTGAAAGGCAAAACAAAACACCGTGGTATTCAAGTGGGTCTTTGGACCGCTTGAGAGGGGTTGATTGCAACCCTCGTCCGTTGGGACGCCACAACGTGGAGTAGGCAAGCGTTGGTCTTGGCCGAACCACGGGATAAACCACTGTGTCACCTCTGTGCTTGATCTCTTATGGTACTGTGTTTTGTTGAGACTTCTCTGTAGCCACTTGGCAATTATTGTGCTAACACTTAACAAGTTTTTGTGGCTTAAGTTTTAAGTTTCACAGGATCACCTATTCACCCCCCCCCCTCTAGGTGCTCTCACTAAGGAGAGCTCAAAATGAGTTTGAGCTCAAGGTGAAAAAGATAAGGAGCGACAATAGATCTGAGTTCAAGAACCTTCAAGTAGAAGAATACCTTGAGGAGGAAGGCATCAAGCATGAGTTCTCTGCTCCCTACACACCAGAACAAAATGGTGTAGTAGACAGGAAGAATAGGATGCTCATCGACATGGAAAGAATAATGCTTGGTGAATACAAGACGCCTAAGCGGTTTTGGTCGAAAGCTGTAAATACAGCTTGCCACGCCATAAACCAGCTCTACCTTCATCGCCTCATCAAGCAGATGTCCTACGAACTCCTAACTGGTAACAAACCCAATGTTTCATACTTTCGTGTATTTGGGAGTAAATTCTACATCTTGGTAAAGAAAGGTAGACATTTGAAATTTGCTCCCAAAGCTGTAGAATGGTTTTTACTAGGTTATGATTCAAATACAAATGCGTATAGGGTCTTCAACAAATCATGAGGATTAGTTGAAGTCTCTAGCGACATTGTATTTGATGAGACTAATGGCTCTCCAAGAGAGCAAGTTGATCTTGATGATATAGATGAGGATGAGGTTCCAACGGTCGCAATGTGAAAAATGGCGATAGGTGATGTGCGACCACAGGAACAACAAGATCAAGATCAATCATCTTCCTCAACACCAGTGCATCCCCCAACCTAAGATGAGGAACATGTGCCTCAAGAGGAAGGCATGGATCAAGGGGAAGCACATGGACAACAGGATAAGGAGGAAGAAGCACAACAAGCTCCTCCAACTCAAGTCCGGACGACTGTTCAAAGGAATCATCCAGCGGATTAGATTTTGGGTGATATCAGCAAGTGTCACACCCGGGTTTTAGGGACCTGAGCGTAAGATAATCACCAAGTGTGCTAGAATCAAGTCTCACACATATGATGACTCATGGTACAGAAACGAATGTCACATCTTTACTATATAATAGGAGTTCTATACAAAATAAATAAATAATTACATCATACGAAGACAACGATCCAGCAACCAAAGTTGACTGGGAGACGACGGCCTAGACCTCTCGCGAACTCATCACAACATCCTTCGTGTGCCTCATCCTGGGGTACCTGTTCTTGACCTGGGGGGATGCGAGTACAGCAAGGGTGAGCTCACATACGTCCATCGCTCAACAAGTTGTAGGGAATAATATGCATGAACTCACCAAAGGTGGGAGCCCATGTGAAGTGTAAGGCTTACCAAAGAGGATGGTTAAAGCTGAGCATTGCTTTTAAAGTTGATCAAAATTTTATAAGCAGTTACTAGGTATAATGTAACACCCTAAATCCGTCAATTTAAAACAACTTAGTTTATATTATTAAATTTCAGTAGAAAGAACATATTCATGTTTTCAAATAATGAAATGATGATATAATTAAACTGAATAATTTCTTTAATAAATAAATTTTTGCCAAGTGTTTGTTGCATTCATACCAATACATTAATTTTGTTCACACCGATACATTAATTTTGTTTGATGTACGCATTTTTTTATTTAAGTTGGTGTAAAAATCTTATTTTTAAAACTAATAAAGAATTGTTAAAATAATTTTTAAGAGTATGCATCGATTTCTAAATAATTGTGATATTATTATGTTTATACACATTATTTGGATTTATTGATGTGGATTTATTTTATAAAAATATAATGTGTTGATAAATATTTTTTAGAATTGTGTTCTATTTATGATAATATACTTTTGGAATTTTTTGACCTATATATATTCGAATATTTAAAATAAAAATTAGAAAAAACATAAAAGCAAAACACACACCATTCGGCATAAAAAAAGAAAGAATTTGAAAACAATATATATATATATTTTTGACACCAACGCTTAGCTTCCAAGCCCGCACACTAAATTCCATGCCTCGTTCTTTCTTCCTTACATGTGGGCCTCATCACTTTCTTCTCTCTCCTCAATTCTTTTCTCCCACACAGACACGGCTCAATCTCCTCGTCTGCTCATCGCCGGATCGGACATACGTGCTGCCGCCGGTTCTCCTGCCCATGGCATCACGTTGCCGCACAGCCCAGCCGAAGCGTCCGCGCCCTCTCTCCTTCCACTCGGCACCACCATTACTGCTAGCTGATTCTCCCACTCATGTCGTGCCATTAATAGTCATGGTCGAGCTCCTCTGTCGGCGTCCTCTCCACTCCTCTCATTGTCTATGTCTGTAGTGTCGCGGGTTCACCTCCCTCTTCTCCCTGCTCGCCCTTGCTGCTCTCTCCTCGCTCTTCGCTCTCCACTTTTTTGCCATGCTCGCCACCCGCAAACTGTCGCTGTCGAAGCTCTCTGCTCCTTCCTGGCCGCCAACAAAGGTCGCCCCGTGATTCCCTTGCACTCATCATTGTGGCTGAGTTCCTTTGCCGGAGCTCGTCCAGATGGCCTACCGCCCTGCTTGTTGCTGTGTGCCACGTCTCCACTCGCAGCGTCACACGTCGTCATGCGCAGTACCATTCCATCATTTGTCGATCTCGTCGATCCAAGGCTGTCTCTGTTCCTCTACATCTCACGCTGAGACTCTACTCCCCCGCCATGACGCCTGCTTCCAACTGGAGTCCTCTCCTTGTTGCACGCCGAGAAGACCATTGTTGTCGTTGTTGTTGCTGGTTGGTTGCTACGACATCGAGGACGTGGTCCTCTACGTCGTCCAACCCTGCTCATCGTGTTCACGTTTATCGTCGTCCTGCAGCTGTGTACGAGTGGTTGTCGTGCTGTCGCTTTGAATACACGCAGCAAGCTCGCCATCGCATTGTCAGCTTCTTTGTCGTGACGTCGCCGATTCCGTCGCTGGAGATGTTGAATCCTGCACGCCATGACCGAACAAGGTAGAAGATAAAAATCTTACTTGCTACCCCTGCGCGGCGTACCTATGCCTATGTTGTTTTTCAGTTTATAAAATAATTATTTGAAGGGAAAATAATTTCATTATTGTGTTAGTAGATTCATAAGTTTAAACAAAATACTTTATGCTAGTGTTTTCAACAATTTACATGTGTCATTAATTTAATTTGAATTATAATCGTTATATTTGTTTCATATGTAGTCATCAGATTAAGAAATTAAAATGAATTATAGCCTTTATGTTTTTATATATAAAAAAGATAGTTGTTTATAATGATATCCCAGTACAAAAATACAAATTTACAGGCTACCCCTCCTAGTCTACGTTTAATTATGTGTAGGTCCATGTTACAGTTTATTATAAAATGTATATTATGATTCCAAATAGTATTGTTAGTCTCATAATTCATTGATAAGCATTTTAATTAGTGTTTCCAATAGTTCAGATATTTTTATAGTTCAATTTGAATTACGGTTGTTATACAAGAAGTATTAAAATGACATTTTTAATGAATATCATGTTTTCATAATTTAACAATGTTCATTATAGATGTTTAATTATAGTCGTACTAAACATAAATTTAAAAGGAACTATAGACCACATGTTTCTTAATAAAAATAAAATATAAATATTTGTCTAATTATATTTAGCCTTATATTCAAGTTTTTATAAAAGAATTAATTAGTGTCTCGCTTTTGTAAACTAAAATGTTAGTTTATATAATGTCGAATACAATTTCAATTTCCTTATTAAAAAATAGATCATTAGTTCCTAAATTAATACTAAAGATAAATAAAAGATTAATTATCTTTTTAATTTATTAATTAAACCTATATACAATTTGTTCATAACAAGTAATATAGGCTATGTGTTCTCTTAATAAAAGTGAAGATAATTAATTGTTTAATTATCTGTTGCATAAAAATCTATATAAGCCATGTGTTTTCTTAATAAAAACAAAGATAATCATTTGTTTAAATATCTTTTCACATAAAATCTATTTAGGCCATAATCTTAGTCTTTCAAAAGTAAATAACTAATGATGTTCATTATTGTGTTTATAATCTTATGAACCCTTAATCTTATGTATACCACATATGACTTTTATAAAAGATTAAAAATGGTAAACCTAATATTTGTATATTTATAATTAAGATATTTTCAAGCATAGGTCTTGCTTTATAAAATATGAACCAAACATTTTTCAAAAGAGCGCCTTCTTGTTATAATCATTGTTTGTTATGTGTTTGAAAAGTAAATGATCTTTTGTTTTGTTTTTCTTTTAACTTGATTTATGATGATTGTTGTATGTTATTGAGTGGTGTTTGTTTCTTCTTGTTTGTTTATGCGATGTTCAGTGATTGATCCCGTAGTTGAGAATCAGGTTCTATTCCGTAGAAGAATCTCAAGTTTTCTATAAGCAAGACAAGTGGACTTCTCTCTCTGCATACTCTGTTTGATCCCAAACAATACATATAATAAAGTTTACTTTTTGATATATGCATAATTTGATGGGTTACCTTTTTAAATACACATAATCTTTCTAACCTTATTCCTTGATCAATCCTGGGTATTGTACTTTACTTTAGTAGCTATGCTATTGCTACAACTTTAACTTTATGCAGTCACTTCTGTTTATGATATTAATGTTCCAAATGGTAAGTTTACTTTATTGTGGTCAATCCGATGATTAAGTAAGATCATATGATTTAATTGGAACATGGAGTGACCACCCAGGAAAACAGTGCTACCATGAGGGTGGTATGGGACGCCCTTGGCTAAATAACTAGGGAAGTCTTATGTTGGGTGTTGGTCTTTGTCGATCGGAACGGGGGCATCTGCCAAGCGCTTATATTTTCGGCTCAGACAGATTGGATACGGGCATAGTTCCCATGCTATACCCTGTAGACTGGACTATAAGTTAGGTTATGTCAGATGTGCTCTATGCAGTTTGATCATTTCCAACATCTCCATATTGAGGACTCTAGGGAAAAGCCTCGTAGTGAGACCCTAGCCAGTCACCTCGGAAGTGAATACGGGACTTGCAAACCTAGGCTAGAAGGGAATCGCGACTCATGTGTAAAGATGCGCCATCTCTGCAGAGTGTAAAACTGATATATCAGCCATGCTCACGATTATGAGCAGCCTGGACCCTCACATGATAATTGAACTTGAAGATGAAAATAAATCGTGTTCTATTGCGCTAAAGTGGTTGAGCTTTGTGATGATGATATTTTGGTTAAGTGGTTCTAAGCTCATGCTGGTGATATATTTATACTGATGATATATATGCTGACGAATATTTCTTATGCTTAATATGGGTTTGGGTGTTGATAATAAAATGTTGACCAACTAAAATGCTAACCGCATTAAACTTTAGCCTTACCTTGTTATCTTGCATTTTCACCCCACTTGCTGAGCCCCGACTATAAGTGAGCTCACCCTTGCTTAATTTTGATCAGAAGTTTGCAGATGAAGATTATGATGCTGAACTCCATGGATGCTAGTCTAGTGATTCCCCCCGGTCATCTTCCTATGGAAAGATGTCTATGTTTCGTTGTACTTTGATGAATAAAGGTTAAGACATTATGTCTGTTCGAAGTGTAATATGTTAATATAATATTTATTTACACTTTCATGCATTGTTCTTTTGATATATTACACTTGTGACGTCAACATATGTGTGAAAATAGATCCTGACACACATATGCTATGCATTCGGTTTTGCCCTTAAAACCGGGTGCGACATATAAGTAGATACCAACCCAATTAAATAAGAAACCAAGGTTAATAACAACACCCACAATGCAATGCAAATGACAAATTGAGTTTAATTTCATAAGTTAATCATGTGAGTGTCCACTCTGCAGAGGTTGCGCATCTTTACCCACAAGTCATGTTACCCATTTGCCACAGAGTTGATCAGACCCCATACACCTCTACCAAGGAAGCGAGGCAGGGTACCACTACGAGGCCTTTACAAAGTTCCACTAGCTTCAGAAAACCTGCTATAGTTTCTAGGTAGCGCAGTATAGGAATCCCCTGTCTGAAAAGCCATCATAGCAAAATCAACCCGAGAATCTCCCTATACCGACCAACCCCCTACTGTCCTTGCCTCTTTTGGGTAAGGTAGTCCTGCACTAGCTTTTCTAATTAGTCAGTCAAGGGCGTCCCATACCACCCTTGTGGTAGCACTGTTTTCCAGGGTGGTTCTCCATATTCCAATTAACAATATGGTCTTATCATGAACAATAATTAAATAATAACATAATTGGAACATGACCATAATAAAACATTAGTTTCCCAAAAACCAGGTAGAGCAATAGCAAATCTACCCAATAATTCATCTGTTTGCAAGATGGGGGATAAACAATGCTGGAGAAACCTATTAGGTCCCATTAAATTAACCTAAGCATGTCACAGTGATTAACAACAAACATTATTAGGTAAAAAAGAGTGATCAAGGGCACAACTTGCCTGAGACTCGAGATTCCAGGTACTAGGATGATCTTCAGATTCTCGTGACCTCACTGCTAATCGTAGCAATACAAACAAACATGGTATAGGCAAAATTAACATCACACCCAACATAAGCACAAACTACATAATAATATCCTACGTGTTGTAATGAGATCCTAGGTTCGAGAACCACTAAATTCGGAGTTACGGTTAAAGCGTTGTGATTTTCTAAAGATTTAAGTGTGGGATATAAAGAAACTAAGTGTATAATTTTAATCATAGGTTTCATGATAAAATAAGGTCACTAGATGAAGAACAATATTAATATGAAACTAATGCAACTAAAATGGGTTAAAAAGTAGTTAAAATGAGAGAGTTATGAATTTTCTAAGATTCTAGGTATTTTCATATTATTTCTATACTTGAAATCAATTACTAAAAGTTTTCTCTGAAATTATTAATTTATTCTATTTAAAAAGGATTGTGGTCTATAATAGGTAGAAGCTTGGGGTCAGATTTGTAAAAAAGGGATGATTCACGATAGTCTTTACACATAGGAGGACCGCAGGTTGATTTGTGTAAAGGGCAGGGGCTCTTTTACAAAATGGGATCCGCGAAGGGGTATTGGATGATTCTGGCCGTCCAGATCAGATCCCACGGCCATGAAAGAATTACCCTTGCAGCGAATCGGTATCTGCTGCTGGCCGCACATCCTGTGATCCACGACATAGATTTTAAATTTTTAAGATCTATTTGCGTTCGTTCGATATCGAATCGACGGCCAGCATTCACACTGGCTGAACAGGTAAACTCCACCAAATCCCAGTCGTTCATCCGAAAATAGACAACTGAAGTTCGTCTTTCACCTCACGACCGAACGAGGGGTGTCTCCCTGTTCCCCACGGTGGCCATACATCGGCACGGCACCCCACCGAGCACCAGCGCACCCCCCACCCCCCCCATAGAAAGCCCTACGCAGAGCAGACCTGAAAGCAAAGTCATGGGTGCCGAATCACACCGGAGATTATGTAGCAGAGGCCCTCACCCACGACGAGATGTCGATCCGCGGCAGCGTGCCCGCCCAGGCGAGCAAGCGTGGAGGCATCAATGGCAATCACCACATGATGAAGCCACGACAAGCATGCCCATGCGCAGGCGATCATCCATGACCCTACCGAGCGCACCGAGGGATGGTGGCGGCGCGGCAACAACAATCTTTTATCTCCCCAACATCACCCAGCTTGATCTCTCTGTTCGCGGCGATGATGATTATGTGTTAGTCGGGGTAATGAGGAGCGGGGCCCGAGTCTTATAGTCCGAGGTGGTCGGGTGGGGGGTTCTGAGCGGAGAGGGCCAACCCCGGGTGCATGGCGTGCGCCCCACCGGGATCCTCGGCGGCCACAACCCAGCCATAACAGAATTGAGGTGGAAGAGGCCCACTGACGGAAGGGGCCCACAGATCGGTGACACCAGCGACATTAGTGATAGGAGAACCCACGGGCGAGAAGTGAGGCTGACAGTGTGGGTCCTGCATGTCGGCACCCACCTCTAGCCGGGCAAACCGCATGTAGATGGGCTGGCTGAGAGTAAAACGACCTAAAACATGGCTTAACCCTTCTCTTTTTTCTATTTCAATTCCCAAATTCATTTCAAATTACCATTTCAACTTTGTTTAAATTCTTCAAACTTATTTAAAATGTACAATACACACTTGAGCATTAATGCAACGTTATATTTGATTATTTACTTTATTTATTATCCTATTTTTATCAAATGCTTTCAATTATGGAAATACACATTCTCAAAGTTTGTTATGTTAAAATAATATGATCTACATATGTAGTTAAATTGAAAGTTTATTCCGAACTGAATATTTATTTGTTTTAAGAGAAATTATATCTTAATATATAGTCTCTTATTAAGGAAAAGTATTATTTACAACTATATTTTTAGAGAATATATCCAAATGCATAATTCACCAAAGGTTATTTTGATTCATTTGTGTTCGAAATTACTTTTATTCATCATCCTTTGGAAGAATTTTTCCTAGATCTCAAAATAGAACTTTAGGGTGTTACAGCAATGGAGTAACCACTCGCTCATGTTTGGCTAACTTTTGTGAGCATTACTCTTTTGTTTCTTCTATTGATCCTTTTAGGGTAGAAGAAGTCTTGCAGGATCCGGACTGGATGTTGGTCATGCAGGGAGAGCTCAACAACTTCAAAAGAAATGAAGTATGGAGACTAGTGCCACGTCTGAAGCAAAATGTTGTGGGAACCCAGTGGGTGTTTCGCAACAAGCAAGATGAACACGGTGTGGTGACAAGGAACAAGGCTCGACTCGCAGGTTTGGATTTTGAGGAGACTTTTGCTCCTGTAGCTAGGCTAGAATCAATTCGCATATTATTGGCCTAAGCTGCTTACCACTCGTTTAAGTTGTTTCAAATGGACGTGAAGAGTGCCTTCCTCAATGGACCAATCAAGGAGGAAGTATATGTTGAACAACCCTTGGCTTTGAGGATGACAGGTATCCCGACCACGTCTACAGGCTCTCTAAGGTGCTTTGTGGACTTAAGCAAGCCCCAAGAGCATGGTATGAATGCCTTAGAGATTTTTCTTAATTCTAATGCTTTCAAGGTTGGGAAAGCTGATCCTACTCTCTTTACTAAGACTTGTATGGAGATTTGTTTGTATATCAAATACATGTCGATGACATAATATTTGGTTCTACTAATCAAAAGTCTTGTGAGGAGTTTAGCAGGGTGATGAAGCAGAAATTCGAGATGTATATGATGGGCGAGTTTAACTAGTTCCTTAGATTCCAAGTGAAGCAACTCAAGGAAGGAACCTTCATCTCCCAAACGAAGTACACTCAAGACTTGTTCAAGAGGTTTAGGATGAAGGATGCAAAGCCCACAAAGACATCGGTGGGAACGGACGAACACTTGGACCTCAACAAAGGAGGTAAGTCTGTTGATCAAAAGGCATACCGGTCTATGATAGGTTCTTTACTTTATCTCTGTGCTAGTAGCCCGGATATTATGCTAAGCGTATGCATGTGTGCTAGATTTCAATCCGATCTTAGGGAATGTCACCTTGTGGCCATGAAGCGAATTCTTAGATATTTAGTTTCTACACCTTGCTTCGGGATCTAGTATCCAAAGGGGTCTACCTTTGACTTAATCGGATATTCAGATTCTGACTATGCCGGGTGCAAGGTTGACAGGAAGAGCACATCAGGGACTTGTCAGTTTCTGGGAAGGTCCCTGGTGTCCTGGAGCTCTAAGAAAGAAACATTTGTTGCCCTATCCACCGTTGAGGCCGAGTATGTTGCCGCAGGACAGTGTTGCGCGCAACTACTTTGGATAAGGCAAACCCTCCGGAACTTTGGCTACAATCTAAGCAAAGTCCTAGTCCTATGTGATAATCCTATTGAACACAGCCGCACTAAGCACATAGACATCCTGCATCACTTTTTGAGAGACCACCAGCTAAGGGGAGATATCAATATTTATCACATTAGCACCGAGAACCAGCTAGCTGATATCTTCACCAAGCCTTTAGATGAGAAAAGGTTTTGTAAGCTACATAGCGAGCTAAATGTCTTAGATTCACGGAAATTGGATTGATCTATAGCATACATGTGTTTTATGCCTTTGATCATGTTACTTTAAGCATTAATGTCTTCACTTGTTCATTTTTGGTGCCCAAGTTGTACAAGTCATCCCCGGACCTCACAAGTCTCTATGCACATGTTTAGGGAGAGGATGTACTACAACTTGATCCTTTGAGGCTAACGTGTTTGCTTGAGTACTTTTGATATAGTCTCAAAGTTGAATTGCAAGGGAAAAAGTGAACTTGGACAAAGAAAGGGCTTCCACTGCAATCCGGTATCAATGTATCATGTCCCAAGTTCTTATTTGTATTCTCATTGCCTTTTGATCTTATTTGACATTTTCGTGAGGAAATGGGGTTAAAGGGCCAAATAGTTATCCTGTTTTGGTATTTAATGCCAAAGGGGGAGAAATTAAGGCCAAAGCAACTGGATCAGCCAACCACTTGTGAATTTTAAAATTTTGGTGTTAGAATTCTTTGAGTTTGATCAAAACCCTCTTATTGCAAAAACAGTTCTTTTGTGGGGGAGAAATGTGATTATGGGAAAAGGGGGAGTTTTTGGCACTTGATCAAAATTACTCTTAAAAGATCTTTTGATTTGCCAAAACAAATGTTTTTGACATAGAGATAGGAAAATGAATTTATTTTGCAAAAATAAACCTAGTGGTGGCAAAAGTGATCCAAATATGCCAAATCCTATGTGAGATAAATTGGTCTTCAATTTGCACTCTTCAGCTCATCTTTGAAAATGTTGTTGCATTTTTAGTTTCTTTTGATTTGTTGGCATAAATCACCAAAAGGGATATTGAAAGGGAAATTTGCCCTTGGGTCATTTTTATAAATGTTTTGGTGATTAGATGCCCAACACATATTGTTTTGGTTGATATAAAGTAAGTATCAAAGAGATGCAAATTGAAAAGCAAGGTATAATTCTAGCCTTAGTAAATTGTTTTTGGTACTAGCATTATTGTACTAAGTGCTACGAAACTTGTCAAAACGAGAGAAAACGGATTGGAGAAGTTTGGCTACGTGCAGCCAAACTTGCACTAGCCTGCGGTGCACCGAATTGTCTGGTGTGCACCAGAGAGTGTCTGGTGCCCAGGCTGGCACCCCGGTGAACAGGCCGCTCTCGAGAAAATCTCAGTGCCGTGGCTAAAATTCACCGGACTGTCTGATGAGTCAGCCGCGCCCAAACTGACGGTCGACTGCGGGATCAATGAACGACACGTGGACTTCACCAACGGTCGGAAGGTCACACCAGACTATCTGGTGTGCCACAGAGGTCATGGCTGCAATGGTCGACTTCGCCAGAAAAGGAAGGAAATCATGCATTGTTCACTGTCCAGTGGTGCACCGGACTGTCTGGTGCGCCCATAGACAGAAGGCAAATATGGCCTTCCAAATGGATTTCAAACGGCTCCTAGCTGCCTTGGGCTATAAAAGGGGCCCCTAGGCGCATGGAACAGTACACCAAGCACCCATTGAACATCCTAAGACGCTGATACTTTGCATTCACGCATTTGATTCACTGTGATAGGGATTCGAGCACTTTTCTGAGTTGTAACTCCGTTGTGCTGCTTTCATGTGCTCGTTCTTGTCTTGCGTGTGTGTTGTTGCTGCAACTCTCGCTCTTGTGTGTGTTGTTATTCCCTCCTTACTCTTGTGCTCATTCGAGATCTTTTTTGTAAGGCGTAAGAGACTCCAAAGTGTGGAGATTCCTCACAAAGGGATATTGTTGAGAAAAAGAGAACCGTGGTACTCAAGTTGATCTTTGGATCACTTGAAAGGGGTTGAGTGCAACCGTCGTCCATTGGGACGCCACAACGTGGAGTAGGCAAGTATTCTACTTGACCAAACCTTGGGATAAAAATCGTTATATCACTTTGAAAGGGTAATTGAGTTAACCATTTCCTATAATTACTTTTGGTGGTTGATGATCAACACAAACACATGGACTAACTAGTTTTCTAGAATTCATGTATTACAGGTGCATAAGGTTCAATGCAAACCAATAAAAGAATCAAGTTAGGGACACAATTTTAAAGGAGCAAAAGGACTCGAGTGTGCAGAAGAATGGCGCACCGGACTGTCCGGTGTGCCACCGGAAAATGTCCGGTGTACCAGGCCGTACAACTCCAAACCAGCCACTCTCGGGAATTCCAAGGCGTGCTCCCCTATAATTCACCAGACTGTCCGGTGAGCCAGCGGAGCAACGACTCTCTGCGCCAACAGTCGACTCTGCAAAGTGCTACAGTGATGAACAATGTCACGCAGAAGTCAGAGCAGCGAAGTCGGAGGGGCACCGGACTGTCCGGTGTGGCACCAAACTGTCCGGTGCCGCAAGAGGACAAAGCCTCCAACGGTCGACTAGCTCCAGACCCTAACGGTTGGCTGACGTGGTGGCGCACCGGCTAGCAGCCTTGGCCAACGGCTATAAGGAGGTTGGGGGCTATAAATACCCCCAACCACCACATCCTTTGGCATCCAAGTTTTCTGAAGATCACATCCAATACAAGAGCTCTAGCATTCACTCCAAGACACAATTCAAAAGATCAAATCCTCTCCAAGTCCTAAATTCATCTCAAACACTTAGTGACTTGTGAGAGAGAGATTTTGTGTTCATTTGCGCTCTTGTTTCTTGGATTGCCTTTCTTCCTTTCTCATTCTTGTTCCCAAGTGACTTGTAATCAAAGCAAGAGACACCTAAGCGTGTGGTGGTCCTTGTGGGGTCTTAGTGACCCAATTGATTAAGGAGAAGGCTCACTCGGTCTAAGTGACCGTTTGAGAGAGGGAAAGGGTTGAAATAGCCTTTCACACTTGTCTTTATTCTTGTGCAATTAAGAAGTTTACTCCTCCCTTGAACTTGGACTTAGCTTTCACTAATCTAATGTTGGTCCAAGTTTGTGTTGTTAAGCTATTTTATTTAGTATCACCTATTCACCCCCTTTAGGTGCTCTCACGTAGAAGTGGTAGAAGCATACCGAGTCGATATCGTGGTAAGGGAAAGGCCATGTAGACAAGCGATGTCGAGCCATCGAACGGGTACCATAGGCAGCAAGTCAGGGACCCCATCCCTCGCCTCCCCCACTTCCAAGGTTTCATAGAGCAGGAAAAGAAGGGAAGATGCGGGCATACCTGTTCGTTGCCAGAGAAGGACACGACGAAGACTTGGGCATCTGGAGGCGACATAGGTAGTATACCGCTAAATACATATAGGGAGAGAGCACACAAGCAGAGAAAGAAGCCCAACCAGAGTAGCTCCAAACCGAGAGGCACCCGCACCAGGTGTCAATCCGAGAAGGGCGAGAGAATACAAGTGCCTTCCTAGCCCTGGACCCACCGAGGCGACACAACAACACCAACAACACTATCATATGTCTACTGTTGTCATGCTACGGACCTTGGTTGTCCAGTATATCAGACCTGAACTCCTCATCGCCAAGATAATCTAAGCGTGGCAGGCGCCACCATGTCCTCCTCGGGGGCATGCGCGGAGAAAGGTCAGGAGCAAGACTGACTCGCCCGTACCTGTGTCGACGAGCGTCGGTCGGCTCGCGGCTGCGACATGGGCGAGGGCAGCAGGTTGGGGAGGAAGAATAGGGCGAAGGCTGGGAAGACGAACGAGACGTCCCACGACTGCGAAAACGATGGTGCGCACATGCTGTGAAACACCCTCGTGGACACGCAATATCCACTACGCGTGTCGGTGTTAGGGCTAGTGTCGAACGAAAACAGGGAGGAGGCGCCTGCTCCCATGCCCTCTACCGAGAATGGGGTAGCGCGGAGGCGGGGGCATGAGGGGAGAGAGAAAAGAAGCAGGATGGCAAACGAGATGGCGGCAACTGAGGCAAAAACTATCATCATCGTGTGAAGGTATAGATGGTCAAATAGGTCATGTCTAGTGGGCTGACTCGTGGCACGCCTGATTTATTAGTGCCTGGGCCAGCCCGGCACGAGCGTCGTGTCGTGCTTGAGCCGTAGCCTTGGCCCGTAGTGCTGGCCCGGCCCAGCACAATTATATTTTTTATTTTACAAAAAAATCGTATATACATATGTACAATTTATATTTAATATTAAAAACACCTGAGCATGATATTTTACTGGTTAGACGGCTTCACCCAATGTCTCCTGTCCTTTACATCCTGCATAATGGGTTGGCCCGACACAGTCAATAGGCTGGTGTGTCGTGCCCAGGCCAGAGCTGCGAGCGTTGGGTCTAGCGGGCCCGTGCTGGGCCACCCGTTCGGCCATCTATATGCGGAGGTGTGGTTTGGAACGTGGAGGTTGGTTGCGTAGAGGGGACGAGCGTGCAGCAGGTTAGTCTAAAATAGATGTGAGGGGTTATTTGCAAAAAGATGACATAGAACAATCATTGAAACTGGTGCTTTAATATAGTATAGATTATACTAGGACAGTGGGTTAGACAGAAAAGAAGTGTTCTTTCTATTGAGAAAATCTTTTCCATGCCATCCAAACTTATACCAATCCCTTCAGTGCCATCAGAATTTATAGCTTCTTTTTAATGTCATCAAATTTAAATTTTAATCTCTTGAATGTCATCGTCGTTAGTTTGAAGCTAACGTCGTTACTTACATTTAAAGCAAATCCCTCCAATATTATTAAAATCTATACTGATTCCTTTAATACTAATAGAAATTGGTTTTATCTATTTGAGTTTTAAAAATTCTAGAATAAAAAATATATAGACCAAAGTTTAGTCAAAATTTTTGAAACCCCAAAATTTGTTCGATCTATTTGCTTCCTAATAATTTTGAAAAATATGAAAAACTAAATAGATCGAATCAATATAAACGAATAACTACATAGTTTTCTGGGTTCTAAAAAATATGGACTGAAATTTTTAAAAATTCTTTAAAATCTATATTCATACCCGTTAGAAAGAATATAAAAAGTCTCTTAGAGTCGCTCTCCTCCAATCAATAATTTTGTATATGCATTATCTATTGGAAAAACAAAAAATTTGCATGTCACATGTATATGTTGTTCATTATACAAATAAACTAAATGAGTCTCAAAATTTTATTTGCTTATTAGAGCTAGGGCTGAAGAAATATAAGTGCATGCTTTGTTTTGCTAACAAATGCTAGCTCATTCGAGCTAATGAGTACAGTTCCAAGCAAGCTGCCTTACTTGCTCTTTTCCACACATAAGATCAAGTTTAATAATACAGTCATATAGTAGATAGGGCATATTGTCGGGGACCATAATTAGGGGTACCCTCAAGGCTCCTAATTCTCAGCTGGTAACCCCCATCAGCATGAAGCTGCAAAGGCCTGATGGGTGCGATTAAGTCAGGGATCAGTCTATTCGAGGGACACGATCACGCCTCACCCGAGCCTAGCCTCGGACAAGGGCAGCCGACCCCGGAGGATTTCCGTCTCGCCCGAGGCCCCCCTTCAGCGGCGAACATATTCCCGGCTCGCCCGAGGCCCTGCCTTCGCTAAGAAGCAACCCTGACCAAATCGCCGCACCGACCGACCAAGTCGCAGGAGCATTTAATGCAAAGGTGACTTGATACCCTTATCCTGGCGCGCACCCCCCAGCCGGCAGAGCCGAAGTGACTGCCGTCACTTCGCCGCTCCACTGACCGGCCTGACAGAAGGACAGCGCCGCCTACGCCACACCGACTGCAGCGCCACTGGACAGAGTCAGACTGACAGGCAGTCAGGCTCTGCCGGAGGCACCATGGGAAGCTCCGCTCCGCCCGGCCCAGGGCTCGGACTCGGGCTCAGTCCCGGAAGACGGCGAACTCCGCCCGACCCAGGGCTCGGACTCGGGCTAAGTCCCGGAAGACGGCGAACTCCGCCCGACCCAGGGCTCGGACTCGGGCTAAGTCCCGGAAGACGGCGAACTCCGCCCGACCTAGGGCTCGGACTTGGGCTCGGCCCCAGAAGACGACGATCTCCGCCTCGCCCGACCAAGGGCTCAGACTTGGGCTCGGCCCCAAAAGACGACGATCTCCGCCTCGCCCGACCCAGGGCTCGTACTTGGGCTCGGCCCCAGAAGACGACGATCTCCGCCTCGCCCGACCCAGGGCTCGGACTTGGGCTCGGCCCCAGAAGACGACGATCTCCGCCTCGCCCGACCCAGGGCTCGGACTTGGGCTCGGCCCCAGAAGACGGCAATCTCCGCCTCGCCCTACCCGGGGGCTCGGACTCGACCTCGGCTTCGGAGGAGCTTCCACATCGCCCAACCTAGGGCGTAGACCAGCCACGTCAACAGGAGGCGCCATCATCACCCTACCCCGAGCTGACTCGGGCCGCAAGGAACAAGACCGGTGTCCCATCTGGCTCGCTCCGCCGGATAGGCAATGATGGCGCCCCGCGTGCTCTGTGACGACGGCGGCTCTCAGCCCCCTTACGGAAGCAAGAGGACGTCAGCAAGGACTCAACCGCTCCGACAGCTGTCCCTCCGCCAAGCTCCATCACTCCTTCGACGGCCACGACATCACACCAGCTGGGTGCCAAGATCTCTCCGGCTGCCACAACGACATGTACCTAGGGCGCTAGCTCACATCCGCTAGACACGTAGCACCCTGCTACACCCCCCATTGTACACCTGGATCCTCTCCTTACGCATATAAAAGGGAGGACCAGGGCCCTCTTAGAGAAGGTTGGCCGCGCGGGGACGAGGACGAGAATAGGTGCTCGCTTGGAGCCGCTCGCTCCCTCTCCCTCGTGGACGCTTGTAACCCCCTACTGCAAGCGCACCCGACCTGGGCGCGGGACGAACACGAGGGCCGCGGGATTCCCACCTCTCTCACACCGGTCTCCGGCCGCCTCGCTCTCCCCCCTTCGCGCTCGCCCTCGCGCTCGACCCATCTGGGCTGGGGCACGCGGCGACATTCACTCGTCGGCCCAGGGACCCCCCGGTCTCGGAACACCGACAGTTGGCGCGCCAGGTAGGGGCCTGTTGCGTGTTGACGAACAGCTTCCCGTCAAGCTCCAGATGGGCAGTTTCCAGCAACCTCTCAAACCCGGGACGGTGCTCCGTTTCGGGAGTCTTGAGTTCATATCCCTTGACGGCAGCTATGACATGATACTCCTTCCACCGTCGTGCGATAACAACGGTGGCGGCCGACAACCCGCCTGCCGGCGGCGGAATCGGCGACGTCTTCCCCACGTAGTGGAAGAGCAACCTTCGAGCTCACCCTGTCCTCTCCCCCGCCGACGGAGGAGGAGGCGGGGCAACCAAGGCCAAGCAGGAGGCAGCGCCTCGTCGGCTGTCGAGCGAGTCGATGGTCCCGGCACCCCAACGGGGGCGCACCGGGCGTCGACCTCGCGTTTGAGACGAAGGCGAGCGCCGTCTCCCCGCGACACGCCAATCCCGAGCAAGCGGACGATGCCAGCACGCTTGTGAAAAGCTTGCTGGACGTCACCCTCGTACCTGAGATGACGGCGCAGTCAGTCCCCGACACGACCTTATCGCCGCCTGTCGACCAAAAGGTACCGATCGATTCCCATCCCGCGTCTTTCGGTTTCAGCCTCAACCCGTCTAGCGACTTCGCTTTGGCGGGCGCTCTCGTAGAGGCAAATCCAGACTCTCTGGGGTTTCGTGTGCGGTCGCCTTGGGACCGGCTGACGGACGTCTCGACCTACGGGCCCTCTGGGTCCGAGGAAGACGACGAACCCAGCATCTGTTGGGATTTCTCTGGACTTGGCAACCCCAGTGCCATGCGAGACTTCATGACCGCATGCGACTATTGCCTTTCCGACTGTTCCGACGGTAGCCGCAGCCTCAGCGACGAGGACCGCGGCCCAAGTCGCGAATGCTTCCATGTCGATCTAGGGGGTCCCCCTGAAGGCAACCATCTCGGCATGCCGGAGGACGGTGACTTTCCTAGGCCGGTGCCTCGCGTTGACATCCCACGGGAGCTAGCTGTGGTCCCCGTTCAGGCGGGGGGTCATGACCCACAGCTCGAGCAAATCCGCGAGGTGCAGGCCAGGCTCGACGAGGGAGCAGGAGCGCTGGAGCCGATCCGTCGGGACGTCGAGCAGGCATGGGCGGGCCAACCTCCGGCCGGAGAAATACGTCATCTACCCCAGGGCTTCCAGCACCGCATCGCCGACGACGTCAGGCTCAGGCCACCACCCGCATCCAGTGGGGTCGGCCAGAACCTGGCGGCAGCAGCAATGCTTCTTCGCGCGATGCCAGAGCCATCAACCACCGAGGGGCGGCGAATCCAGGGAGAACTCAAGAATCTCCTGGAAGGCGTCGCGGTCCGACGGGCCGAGAGCTCTGCCTCCCGAAGGCAGGGGTGCCCCTCGGAACCTCATGCTGCGACTTCCCGATCCATGCGGGAAGCCTCGGTCTACACCGGGCGCACGCGCAACACCGCGCCTGCGGCCCCGGGTCGCCTCGGCAACGAGCACCACCACCGTGACCGACGGGCCCACATCGACGAGAGGGTGCGCCGAGGCTACCACCCCAGGCGTGGGGGACGCTACGACAGCGGGGAGGATCGGAGTCCCTCGCCCGAACCACCCGGTCTGCAAGCCTTCAGCCGAGCCATCCGACGGGCACCGTTCCCGACCCGGTTCCGGCCCCCGGCTACTATTACAAAGTACTCGGGGGAGACGAGACCGGAACTGTGGCTCGCGGACTACCGTCTGGCCTGCCAACTGGGTGGAACGGACGATGACAACCTCATCATCCGCAACCTCCCCCTGTTCCTCTCTGACTCCGCTCGCGCCTGGTTGGAGCACCTGCCTCCGGGGCAGATCTCCAACTGGGACGACCTAGTCCAAGCTTTCGCTGGCAATTTCTAGGGCACGTATGTGCGCCCCGGGAATTCCTGGGACCTCCGAAGCTGCCGACAGCAGCCGAGAGAGTCCCTCCGAGACTACATCCGGCGATTCTCGAAGCAGCGCACCGAGCTGCCCAACATCACCAACTCGGATGTCATCGGCGCGTTCCTCGCTGGCACCACCTGCTGCGACCTGGTGAGCAAGCTGGGCCGCAAGACCCCAACCAGGAGGCGGTCGAGGCTATCTTCCGAAAGGACAAGCAGCCCCAGGGCCGCCCATCGGAAGGTACTCCCGAGGCGTCAACTCAGCGCGACGCCAAGAAGAAGGGCAAGAAGAAGTCGCAAGCGAAATGCGACGCCGCCGACGCGGACCTTGTCGCCGCCGCCGAGTACAAGAACCCTCGGAAACCCCCCGGAGGTGCCAACCTCTTCGACAAGATGCTCAAGGAGCCGTGCCCCTATCACCAGGGACCCGTCAAGCACACCCTTGAGGAGTGTGTCATGCTTCGGCGCCACTTCCACAGGGCCGGGCCACCCGCGGAGGGTGGCAAGGCCCGCGACAACGACAAGAAGGAAAATCACCAGGCAGGAGAGTTCCCCGAGGTCCGCGACTGCTTCATGATCTATGGTGGGCAAGCGGAGAACGCCTCGGCTCGGCACCGCAAGCAAGAGCACCGTGAGGTCTGCTCGGTCAAGGTGGCGGCGCCAGTCTATCTAGACTGGTCCGACAAGCCCATCACCTTCGACCGAGACGATCACCCCAACCATGTGCCGAGCCCGGGGAAATACCCGCTCGTCGTCGACCCCGTCATCGGCGACGTCAGGCTCACCAAGGTCCTCATGGACGGAGGCAGCAGCCTCAACATCATCTACGTCGAGACCCTCGGGCTCCTGCGTGTTGATCTGTCCTCTGTCCGGGCAGGCGCTGCGCCCTTCCATGGGATCATCCCCGGGAAGCGCGTCCAACCGCTCGGACAGCTCGACCTTCCCGTCTGCTTCGGAACACCCTCCAACTTCCGAAGGGAGACCCTGACGTTCGAGGTGGTCGGGTTCCGAGGAACCTACCACGCGGTACTGGGGAGGCCATGCTACGCGAAGTTCATGGCCGTCCCCAACTACACCTACCTGAAGCTCAAGATGCCAGGCCCCAACGGGGTCATCACCGTCGGCCCTACGTACAAACACGCGTTCGAATGCGACGTGGAGTGCGTGGAGTACGCCGAGGCCCTCGCCGAGTCCGAGGCCCTCATCGCCGACCTAGAGAGCCTCTCTAAGGAGGTGCCAGACGTGAAGCGCCACGCCGGCAACTTTGAGCCAGCGGAGACGGTTAAGTCCGTCCCCCTCGACCCCAGCGACGACACCTCCAAGCAGATCCGGATCGGCTCCGGGTTCGATCCCAAATAGGAAGCAGTGCTCGTCGACTTTCTCCACGCGAACGCCGACGTCTTCGCGTGGAGCCCCTCGAACATGCCCGGCGTACCGAGGGATGTCGCCGAGCACTCGCTAGACATCTGAGCCGGAGCCCGACCCGTCAAGCAGCCGCTGCGCCGATTCGACGAGGAGAAGCGCAGAGCTATAGGCGAGGAGATTCACAAGCTAATGGCGGCAGGGTTCATCAAAGAGGTATTCCATCCCGAATGGCTTGCCAACCCCGTGCTTGTGAGAAAGAAAGGGGGGAAATGGCGGATGTGCGTAGACTACACTGGTCTCAACAAAGCATGTCCGAAGGTTCCCTACCCTCTACCTCGCACGACCAAATCGTGGATTCCACTGCTGGGTGTGAAACCCTGTCTTTCCTTGATGCCTACTCAGGGTATCATCAAATCAAGATGAAAGAGTCCGACCAGCTCGCGACTTCTTTCATCACACCCTTCGGCATGTACTTCTATGTCACCATGCCGTTCGGTTTGAGGAATGCGGGCGCGACGTACCAACGGTGCATGAACCATGTGTTCGGCGAACACATTGGCCGCACGGTCGAGGCCTACATCGATGACATCGTAGTCAAGACGAGGAAAGCCTCCGACCTCCTTTCCGACCTTGAAACAACATTCCGATGTCTCAAGGCGAAAGGCGTCAAGCTCAATCCCGAAAAGTGTGTCTTCGGGGTGCCCCGAGGCATGCTCTTGGGGTTCATCATCTCCGAGCGGGGCATCGAAGCCAACCCGGAAAAGATCGTAGCCATTACCAGCATGGGGCCCATCAAGGACTTGAAAGGCGTACAGAGGGTCATGGGGATGCCTCGCGGCTCTGAGCCGCTTCATCTCACGCCTCGGCGAAAGAGGTCTACCTCTGTACCGCCTCTTAAGGAAGGCCGAGTGCTTCACTTGGACCCCTGAGGCCGAGGAAGCCCTCGGGAACCTGAAGGCGCTCCTAACAAAGGCGCCTATCTTGGTGCCCCCAGCTGCCGGAGAAGTCCTCCTGGTCTACGTCACCGCGACCACCCAGGTGGTTAGCGCTGCGATTGTGGTCGAGAGGCAAGAAGAGGGGCATGCATTGCCCGTTCAGAGGCCAGTCTACTTCGTCAGCAAGGTACTGTCCGAAACCAAGGTCCGCTACCCACAGGTTCAGAAGCTGCTGTACACGGTGATCCTAACGTGACGGAAGCTGCGACACTACTTCGAGTCTCATCCGGTAACTGTGGTGTCATCCTTCCCCCTGGGAGAGATCATCCAGTGCCGAGAGGCCTCGGGTAGGATTGCAAAGTGGGCGGTGGAGATCATGGACGAGACAATCTCGTTCGCTCCTCGGAAAGCCATTAAGTCCTAGGTCTTGGCGGACTTCGTGGCTGAATGGGTCGACACCCAGCTACCGACGGCTCCGATCCAACCGGAGCTCTGGACCATGTTCTTCGACGGGTCGCTGATGAAGACAGGGGCCGGCGCAGGCCTACTCTTCATCTCGCCCCTCGGAAAGCATCTACGCTACGTGCTACGCCTCCACTTCCCGACGTCCAACAATGTGGCCGAATATGAGGCCCTGGTCAACGGGTTACGGATCGCCATCGAGCTAGGGGTCCGATGCCTCGACGCTCGTGGTGACTCGCAGCTCGTCATCGACCAAGTCATGAAGAACTCCCATTGCCGCGACCCGAAGATGGAGGCCTACTGCGATGAGGTTCGGCGCCTGGAAGACAAGTTCTACGGGCTCGAGCTCAACCACATCGCTCGGCGCTACAACGAGACTGCGGACGAGCTGGCTAAAATAGCCTCGGGGCGAACGACGGTTCCCCCGGATGTCTTCTCCCGAGACCTGCATCAACCCTCCGTTAAGATCGACGACACACCCGAGCCCGAGGTACCCTCGGCCCAGTCCGAGGCACCCACGGCTCAACCCGAGGCGCCCTCGGCTCAGTCCGAGGCACCCTCAGCTCGACCCGAGGCGCCCTCAGTTCAGTCCGAGGTACCCTCGGCCCCCGGGGTGAGGCACTGCGCGTCGAGGAGGAGCGAAGCAGGGTCGCGCCTAATCAAAACTGGCAGACCCCGTACCTGCAATATCTCCACCGAGGAGAGCTACCCCTCGACCGAGCCGAGGCTTGGCGGGTGGCGCGGCGCGCCAAGTCGTTCGTCTTGCTGGGAGATGAGAAGGAGCTCTACCACCGCAGCCCCTCAGGCATCCTCCAGCGATGCATCTCCATCGCCGAAGGTCAGGAACTCCTGCGAGAGATACACTCGGGGGCTTGCGGCTATCACGCAGCGCCTCGAGCCCTTGTCGGGAACGCTTTCCGGCAAGGCTTCTACTGGCCGACGGCGGTGGCCGACGCTACCCGAATCGTCCGCACCTGCGAAGGCTGCCAATTCTACGCGAGGCAGACCCATCTGCCCGCTCAGGCTCTGCAGACGATACCCATCACCTGGCCTTTTGCGGTGTGGGGTCTAGACCTCGTCGGCCCCTTGCAGAAGGCACCCGGGGGCTACACGCACCTGCTGGTCGCCATCGACAAATTCTCGAAGTGGATCGAGGTCCGACCCCTGAACAACATCAGGTCCGAGCAGGCGGTGGCGTTCTTCACCAACATCATCCATCGCTTCGGGGTCCCGAACTCCATCATCACCGACAACGGCACCCAGTTCACCGGCAGAAAGTTCCTGGACTTCTGTGAGGATCACCACATCCGGGTGGACTGGGCCGCCGTGGCTCATCCCATGATGAATGGGCAGGTGGAGCGTGCCAACGGCATGATTCTACAAGGGCTCAAGCCTCGGATCTACAACGACCTCAACAAGTTCGGCAAGCGATGGATGAAGGAACTCCCCTCGGTGGTCTGGAGTCTGAGGACAACGCCGAGCCGAGCCACGGGCTTCACGCCGTTCTTTCTAGTCTATGGGGCCGAAGCCATCTTGCCCACAGACTTAGAATACGGCTCCCCGAGGACGAGGGCCTACACCGACCAAAGCAACCAAGTCAGCCGAGGAAACTCGCTAGACCAGCTGGAGGAGGCTCGGGACCAGGCCTTGCTACACTCGGCACGGTACCAGCAGTCCCTGCGACGCTACCACGCCCGAGGGGTCCGGTCCCGAGACCTCCAGGTGGGCGACCTGGTGCTTCGGCTGCGACAAGACGCCCGAGGGCGGCACAAGCTCACGCCTCCCTGGGAGGGGCCATTCGTCATCGCCAAGGTTCTGAAGCCCGGAACATACAAGCTGGCCAACAGCCAAGGCGAGGTCTACGACAACGCCTGGAACATCCAACAGCTACGTCGCTTCTACCCTTAAGATGTTTTCAAGTTGATCATATACCTCGCACCCACGCAAAGTTTAGTCATCAAGGAAGGGTCGGCCTCGCCTCGGCAAAGCCCGACCCTCCCTCGGGGGCTAAAAGGGGGGGAACCCCCTCTGCGTCGAAATTTTCCTCGAAAAAAGATCTTTTCTGCCAGAATGTCTTTCGCGCTTTTTGGCTACTTCGAAAGTGGATCCTGAAAACGACGGAGTACACGTAAGCAGCCAAGGCTGATCGAGCCGAGGGACTCCTACGCCTCCGGGATACGGATACCTCACTCATCACCTTCTGCGATGAGTAACTCACGTTCGGATAAGTGATTCTGCGGACCGAACAAGTCTTCACGCCCGAAAGCTCTTTTGCCGAAGCGATCCTTCGAGCCTTCTCGACTGCGTCGGTGACAGAGCCCCATGGACGGGTAAGAGTGCGCGTAAGCGGCAAGGCCGACCGAGCCGAGGGACTCCTACGCCTCCAGGATACGGATACCTCACTCATCACCTTCCGCGAGAAGCAACTCTTGCTCGCACAAACATCTCTGTTACCAACAAAAAAGTCCAGATACTCGAAATAAAAGGAAAAGAGACGCAGCTTTACAACACGGCGAGGGTGTGTTTAGGCCTCGGCGGCCGCAGGAAACACACGCTACAAGACGATCCGATCCTGCAGGCTCGGATCTTGATGGCTGAAGGGAGCAGCAGCACCCTTGGCATCGACGACACCTTCGGCAAGGGCCGACCTAGCCTCGGACGGCGACGCGGTCCGAGGATCTCCACTCTGGAGGACGATGTCATCACCACGCCCGGGCCATCGCCGCCAGGGTCTTCTCCAGGAATCCGCCCCGAGCAGGCGGCTCGGTCCGTCACCCCGGGGCCTCGGCCAGTTACCTTCCGAGGACGTCAATCCGGCCCGAGCAGGCGGCTCGGTCGGTCACCCCGAGGCCTCGGCCAGCTGCCCTCCAAGGACGTCAGCCCGACCCGAGGCCTCGGCTGGTCAATTCCGGCGTCGGTCCCGCTAACGGACGACCCGGCCAGGCTTCGGCCAACCAGGTTCCCTTTTCGAGCCAGCTCTGCCTCTGTCCATGTTGACGCTGCTACCCCTGGCCTCGGCTCATCGAAGAGCGGCCGAGGGGTTCCTTTAACTAAGTTAGAGAAGCCTCGGACAACAAGGCCGACCGAGCCGAGGAACTCCTACGCCTCCGGGATACGGATACCTCACTCGTCACCTGTACACGGGGCGACTCAAGCTTGGTGAAGCGGTTCGGACAACCAACAGGCGAGTCTCAGTGCTCGAAAAGGAGGAAAATACACGGCTCCGTGCCGAAATCACATACATGTTCAGGCCCCGACAGCCACAATGAACAAAAACACTGGCACTCAAGGTGCCGTTACAAACGGAACTCTGGTTCCGCCTCCGCAGGTACGAACAACCCCACTCGACGGGGGAGAGGCTTGCGGAGCAACAGAAGATCGACGAACGGCTTGTCGTCGCCCGCCACAGCCGCGGCAACGACGGCGACTTCTGTCCAGGGGGCCGAACAGCAGCAGCGATGACCTCAGGGCGGATGCTGCTGCCAGGAGGCCCCCGCCCATGCCCAAACTCGAGAGGCAAGGACGGGCAGAAGGCCGTAGAGTTGGAGGTCGGTCCGCGGGTGGCGCCGGCAAACTTGTCGGCGGCGGAACCTCTTCCAGCTGCCGTGGCGGGAGACGGCACCGGGAGCGGCTCCGAAGCCGCTCGGCCCAGCGAGCCGGGCACGGTGCAGCTGTCAACGCCACGGACGACTCCCGCCCTTCCTCCCGATCACTGAGGGAAGGAGCGGGCCACCGCCCACGCAGGGGCCGACCCCAACTCGGCACACTCCCCTCCCCAGCACTAGTGATGAAAATCCTTGAGGCTGAGGGAGGGGCGGAGGCCGCAGCCCGGCTCGCTTTCCCCCACCATCAAACTGGAGGTCACCATCTTGGGTGACCGCCGGTGGAGGGGTGCAGCCGGGCTGCATGATGAAAATCCTTGAAGCCGAACGATGGCTGAAAGGTACCAACTCCCGCGGAGTTGCGTTCCCCCAACGACGAGGCAGAAAGACGGTGGATCTCCCCCATCCGGGGGCCTGGAAGGTGGAAAGACACGATGCATAAGGGAGCGCGAAGACGTGGTCGCCCTCCAAGGGGGTCACCCTCCTTTTAAGGGCGGTCCTCCCTACTCGCGTCCCCAGCCGTCACGGGCTGAGTCTTCTCCAACACACTCCAAGGTCCTCCCCTACGGCGTGGGGGCTGGGTCTCACACGTCATGCAAGCCAACTCAGGGCAGAAGAAGCCAAACCGCCGCGCGCGGTGCATACAACCGCCCAGCGGTTACAAGCGACCCTCCACTTTTGCCCAGACCAACGGGCGAAAGGGTGGGCAGCCATGCAGGCGGCATGCAACCGCGCCAAGTGAGCGCGCTCCTCCGACTCCCAACACGCCCGGCATGGAGGCCCAGGCCCACGCGTCATGCAACCGGTGCGCCGGTTGCTACGTGTGAGTAACTACATCGCCACCCACGCCACCACCGCACCTCCTCAACTGCGGAACCAATACCGCGACTCGAGGCGACCCGGCGCGCGACCCAGCAGCACCAGCCTGGCGCGACGGTCAACACGGCCAAAAGTGGGCCAGCAGTAATGGCGGTGGCAGGCGAGCAGGCGCAGCGGTCGCGTCGTCAGCCAAGCTTACGTCCCATCCGGGGGCAGCGAGAGAACCCTCTCCCACGGCGTGAGGACGACGCGCCCGTGATCCGTTCCTCGAACGGCTCGCGCACGCGCAACGGTCGCCCCTCCAACCACTCGCCCCGTCGCATTAACTCCGCGACGGGACACGCGGCGCCTCTGGCAGGAGAAGCGGGCGACGCTTCCCCTTCGCCAAAATGAACGCGTCCAAAGAGGTACGCCGCGTCGTTCGATTTCGTATCCTTTTCCGTTTTTTCTCTTTCTCTCTCTTGCAACAGGGACCGGGAAAGGGGGATACCCCGAAAAGGATCCTTCCCCGAGAAGGTACCAGGCTCCGAGCCCCCCTACTGATCAGAGGTTCGAAGGCTGGCCCCCCGGAAGGGTTCAACAGCCGCCTCAGATCGCGTGGGCCCTACACCCACTACTGGTCAGAGGTTCGAAGGCCGGCCCCTCGAAAGGGTTCAACGACCGCCTCAGGCTACTCGGGCTCCGCGCCCAATACTGATCAGGGGTTCGAAGGCTCGCCCCCGAAGGGTTCACAACCGCCTCAGACGCCGAGCGAGGGATGACCATGGGTACGTTCGATACATAACCAAGGCTCAGGCTGCGCTCCCGAGGTACCCTAGGACATTTCCGAGACCGGCGGGAACGATCTTGTAACAGAATCCCACCAGAGGGAGGCATCGAGCCCTCGGACCCCGTCGCTAGGGGACCGGGTCTAGCAGATCACCCGCAGGTACTTTTGGGCGCGCCTCTGGGCCCCTAGCTGACCCCTAACGAACGGGGCACGGACGTCCACTCGGATTACCCGCTTGCAGCTCATCGGAGACACCATGTTCGGCGCCCATCGAGGGCAACATGGCGCTTTCCCCCCCTCCTCCTTGCGGAAAGGCGACACAGGGGCGTATGTAAAAAAGCCGAGTCTACCCCTTACCGCCCTCTCGCTCTGTGCAGAGGCTCAGGGGCTGCTCTCGCAAACCCGGCTCCGGCCGAACCGTTGACAGCGTCAACATACCAGCCCGAGAGCTTGGGACCCGACCGTACACCTGGGCTACGGCCAGCTCGCATGAGGGAACGACCAGACCAGCCGAAGCACTACGTGAGGCAGTAAGACCTCGAAGGAGTGAAACCACTCCTCCGAGGCCTCGGGGGCTACACCCGGCGGGTGCGCTCGTGCGCACCCACCGGAACAAAACGCAACCGAGAAAGGCTGGTCCCCTTGCAAAAAAGTGCGACGAAAGCCTCCAAGCGAGTGCAAACACTCCCTTCGAGGCTCGGGGGCTACTGTCGGGGACCATAATTAGGGGTACCCTCAAGGCTCCTAATTCTCAGCTGGTAACCCCCATCAGCATGAAGCTGCAAAGGCCTGATGGGTGCGATTAAGTCAGGGATCAGTCCATTCGAGGGACACGATCACGCCTCACCCGAGCCTAGCCTCGGACAAGGGCAGCCGACCCCGGAGGATTTCCGTCTCGCCCGAGGCCCCCCTTCAGCGGCGAACATATTCCCGGCTCGCCCGAGGCCCTGCCTTCGCTAAGAAGCAACCCTGACCAAATCGCCGCACCGACCGACCAAGTCGCAGAAGCATTTAATGCAAAGGTGACTTGACACCCTTATCCTGGCGCGCACCCCCCAGCCGGCAGAGCCGAAGTGACTGCCGTCACTTCGCCGCTCCACTGACCGGCCTGACATAAGGATAGCGCCGCCTATGCCACACCGACTGCAGCGCCACTGGACAGAGTCAGACTGACAGGCAGTCAGGCTCTGCCGGAGGCACCATGGGAAGCTCCGCTCCGCCTGGCCCAGGGCTCGGACTTGGGCTCAGTCCCGGAAGACGGCGAACTCCGCCCGACCCAGGGCTCGGACTCGGGCTAAGTCCCGGAAGACGGCGAACTCCGCCCGACCCAGGGCTCGGACTCGGGCTAAGTCCTGGAAGACGGCGAACTCCGCCCGACCTAGGGCTCGGACTCGGGCTAAGTCCCGGAAGACGGCGAACTCCGCCCGACCCAGGGCTCGGACTTGGACTCGACCCCAGAAGACGACGATCTCCGCCTCGCCCGACCAAGGGCTCGGACTTGGGCTCGGCCCCAGAAGACGACGATCTCCGCCTCGCCCGACCCAGGGCTCAGACTTGGGCTCGGCCCTAGAAGACGACGATCTCCGCCTCACCCGACCCAGAGCTTGGACTTGGGCTCGGCCCCAGAAGACGACGATCTCCGCCTCGCCCGACCCAGGGCTCGGACTTGGGCTCGGCCCCAGAAGACGGCAATCTCCGCCTCGCCCGACCCGGGGGCTCGGACTCGACCTCGGCTTTGGAGGAGCTTCCACATCGCCCAACCTAGGGCGTAGACCAGCCACGTCAACAGGAGGCGCCATCATCACCCTACCCCGAGCTGACTCGGGCCGCAAGGAACAAGACCGGTGTCCCATCTGGCTCGCTCCGTCGGATAGGCAATGATGGCGCCCCGCGTGCTCTGTGACGACGGCGGCTCTCAGCCCCCTTACGGAAGCAAGAGGACGTCAGCAAGGACTCAACCGCTCCGACAGCTGTCCCTCCGCCAAGCTCCATCGCTCCTTCGACGACCACGACATCACACCAGCTGGGTGCCAAGATCTCTCCGGCTGCCACAACGGCATGTACCTAGGGCGCTAACTCACCTCCGCTAGACACGTAGCACCCTGCTACACCCCCCATTGTACACCTGGATCCTCTCCTTACGCCTATAAAAGGGAGGACCAGAGCCCTCTTAGAGAAGGTTGGCCGCGCGGGGACGAGGACGAGAACAGGCGCTCGCTTGGAGCCGCTCGCTCCCTCTCCCGCGTGGACGCTTGTAACCCCCTACTGCAAGCGCACCCGACCTGGGCGCGGGACGAACACGAGGGCCGCGGGATTCCCACGTCTCTCACGCCGGTCTCCGGCCGCCTCGCTCTCCCCCCTTCGCGCTCGCCCTCGCGCTCGACCCATCTGGGCTGGGGCACGCGGCGACATTCACTCGTCGGCCCAGGGACCCCCCGGTCTCGGAACGCCGACACATATAAACCTAGAACCCTTGGATCAGTTTTTTAGATATATCAGCCAGAAAATCCCTTCAATGTCATATTTTCAACGAGAAAATCTCTTCAATTTCATATTTTTTATTCTGAAGTTTTTAAAATTCAAATAGATTGAACCAATTTCTAGTGATATTAAAGGGATTGGTATAGATTTTGATGGCATTGGAGAGATTTGCTTTAGATGAAACTAACGTCGTTAGCTTCAAACAACTAACGACGATACCATTTAAAGGGTTAAAATTTAAATTTGATGATATTGAAGAGAAACTTAAAGGGATTGCTATAAGTTTAAACGACATTGAAAAGATTATCTCCTTTGTTTTGGATCAGAGGAAATGAGAGGCAAGTGGTGGCTGATGATGTCGCCAACTGAGCCAACCACACAGGCTAAAGGTCCATGGAGACGATGCAAAAATCCCAGGGATCACCTCCAATGCCACGAGCTTCGGTCCTATTAAACCTCCAATGGCACATGCCCGAGCTTTAGTCCTGATAAGGCCTTGTTCGTTTGTATTGAATTACACTCGGAATCGTTCTAACTAATCAAAGTTTATATAAATTAGAGAAGCAATCCGACTAGAAATTATTCTGACCCACTAATCCGACATAAATGAAAAGACTTAAGGCTGCAAGCCACGAGCGCGAGGACACAGTGGAGATGGAAGGCGGTGAGCTGCGCAGCAGTGCGCCGGCGTGGTCTTGGGCCTGCTCCATGTGTGCGCGGGTGGAGCTGCGCGAGTGGCGAGCGGCGACGACGCAACGAGGCGCACAGGGTATTGCTTGAACGAGAGTACGTATGCAAAAAAAATAGCGTAATTATAATCAATGATGAAGATATAATTTATTTAGACCAAACTTCATTTAAAAAATAATACAAAAACTGTCTATAAAAAATATGACGAAGGTTCAGGTGGAAAACATTCACCCACGGCCGAGCGCAACGGTGCCTAGGCTCCGGTTCTACGCTGGCTCCGCCACTGCCCGCATCGCTGCCGAACTGCTCGAGGAGGCCACCACGCCCTGTCCCCAGTGCAATCCGCGACCAAGCTGTGGCGACGCCTGTCAATCCGTCACCGAAGCCGCGAAGGCGAAGGAGCGCAAACACGGAGGGAAACTGGCCATCGACGGGTGAGATGAGGACGTTGGAGGGCGAGATGTTGATGCCGCCGCCGACAAGGTGGAGGTCGACGGGCGGAGGGCGAGATGGGATGAGGACGGCGAGAGCGAGGCGGAAGTCTCCGAGCGGGCGCGCGAGTGAACGGGAGGAGGAGGCGCACGAGTGAACAGTCAATAGTGTGAGCGAACAAGTTCGCCACATATAGCGTTAACGGACTCTATATTTTTACCGGAGAGGATAGCTGCTATTGCTGGAGGCGTAGCGGATGGTTTCGTCCGCTATATTTAGCGGATATGACTATTTACCGATCTTTGTTGGAGACAGACTTAGTTACCGGTCACCTAGGAGGAGCAGGAAGAATGTACGCGTAAATATTGACGATGATGGAATTCCAAGAAAAAAAAAACATTGTAGCAAGATGAAAAGAGAGATGAGAGATAGAGGGGGGAGCAAAGGTCGATGATTGATAGTATGAGCTCACAAAATAGGTCGTCAGTGCGAAGGTGAATCCGCCGAAGAAGCTGAGCAGCGTGCTGCAGAACGGGAAGGTGATGGCGACGAACATGGTGAACCCTGCACGTACGCACAGGTTGCGTTGCATTTTGTCAGTGCTGATCGTCTAGTCTTCAGACTGAAACTGAGGTGAAGACTCTTATTGGGATTCAGATCGTCGTCGTCGCCGTTCAGAGTAGTAGAGAGGGCTGGCCATTACCGACGTAGACACTCCGGGCAGGCGACGAGGCGGAGCGCGAGGCTTGGACGGAACCCCAACTTCTTCATCAGCACCGTCTCTATCATGTGGAACACCGGCATCGCGTACACTTGCCAACGACCACAGTCACTGTCCATGGATGGTTCCATGCCACCAAAACATGGTAGCTGCCGATGAGATGGACGACAACCATCATGTTCACTACACGACGGTTCACTTTCAGCGACCTACGGTAGGTTGCTAAAACGGCCTTCAGCGACCTACGGTTGGTCGCTAAAAACTTTTAGCGACCCATAAGGATGGTCGCTGTAAGTGCCGTCGCTAAAGGCTTTAGCGACCGACATCTTTTTAGCGACCGACCGTCCGTTGCTAATATTGTATATTTAGCGACCAACCGTGGGTTGCTGTACTATAGATTTAGCAACCAACCGTAAGTCGGCATACTATACATTTAGCAACCAACAGAAAGTCGCCCTTTTACAGTTGTTATTGATAATAATATACATTTAATTAAGCTCCACAAATCACATATTTTTATACACAAATCATAAAGACATACACAGTTAATCAGTATACCACATTCATAGATCCATCACATAAACACAAAAGCACCACAATTATATATTCACAAAAGCATCACAATTATAATATCATTCACAACTAGAGCATTTACAGATAGCTAGCTAGATCATTCACAAAAGCTCTAGAGATGATTAGTCACAAAAGCACCACAGCGACATCACTCCCACCGTCTGCAAATCAGCAATCGCTTGTTCGTCTTGAGGTTGAGCATTTTGTCTTTGTGGCCTTGGTTGCAAGTTTGGAGGTTTAGTTGTTGGAACACTTTGTCTTTGTGGCCTTGGTAGAGACATGATGTATTTCAGCTATTTTCCCTGTATTTGTACATTCAAATGATAATCAAGATGATGATAGACATATGTCGTTTGTCTACTGAATAACTTCCCTCAAAACCAAACATAAGAACAAACTAAGCACAAAGAAATAACAGCACTTGAAGTACCTCACAAAGAATCCTAAAGCTTATTTGGCTACACTCATGCCGACCCAAAGGATTGCAATCTCTGCAGCTGAGTTTGAGTAAACTGAACACAAACTAAGCACAAAGAAATTCAGTTAAGAGATGCCAACCTTTGAATTTTTTTTGGATGGACCTTCGTGCTCCATACTCTTGATGATTTCAGGGATGTTAAGAGATGCCAACCTCCTTTTATTTCTTTCAATATTTTCTTGCTTCAGCTGCTCGTATTCACTACATGATCCATCTTCAGTACTGCTGCATATTTTCCTTTGGTTGAATAGCTGATCATCAGATTCAGAAGCATGCCAAGAGTCAGTTGGCTCAAAGGAGTGAAAGTATCCTCACATAATCATTAAATTACTCGACCACAGCCCTGACTTGTTCAGCTAAAGACATTGTCATGATTCCAAATCCACAGCTCTGCCTGGTCATTCTATTGTATACAAACCTAAAATGCAAAAAAACCTTACAGTATTCAAACACAAAAACTTAATGCATGCATGCAGCTTTGTTGTTGGACATGACAATTCTTGTCATTATTTACAGTAGTACGAGACCAATTCAACCATTCAGATAATAAAACTAGTAAATTGTGTGTAACCTTTAAATCTAACTTAAATTCAAACTAGTGGCCATAGCACACTAGGCATAAATTTTTTAAAAACTTCAAATACGACTTGAATTTCAAGTAATCTCAACTGACTGGCACTACTGCTGGCCCTGATCGTTTGGAGAGGCCGAGCGATCTACAGAGGGCGCTGGCGGCTGGCCGGGTCGGGCTCAAGGATGCTCCGGAGAAGGTTCCATGCGCCGGGAGAGAGCCACTCCGGGATCTGAGCATCGCCCTTGAAAATCTAGACACTGCAAATTAAATTGTAAAGTAGGCAAGAGCATAATCAAAAAGACCGCTTCGGTTTTTACGGGTTTTATCTGATGATGATTGATCCAGTACCTTCTGGTAGAGAACGACGATGTTCCGATCGTCGAACGGGAGGTGGCCTATGAGCATCACGTAGAGAATCACCCTGCATGACCAGATGTCCGATAGCGAGCCGTCGTACCCTCTGTTCTGCAGAACCTGCAGGGATTTGGCACAAGGAATTAGCACCTGGGGAGCTGTTTGGCCGCCTGGGAGTGATGAGTGAGTGAGTAGACTAGAGTAGAGTAGTCAGGATTTCTTCACCTCAGGGGCAATGTAGTTGGGGCTACCGCAGGTCGTGTGCAGCAACCCATCGTTCTGGAAGTAAGAAAGAAAGAAAGAAAGACATCAGGCAGCACGATGAGCGATTTTGATGTTGCGAAAACCATTTGACAGAGAACTGTTTATCATATAGTAGTACCTACCCCGAGATGTTGCGGTAAAGCGCTGAGCCCAAAATCAGAGACCTTGATGTTTCCCTTCCGGTCGACAAGAACGTTCTCCAGCTGTGAACAGGTGGAACGTGGATTAGGGGAAAGGACCAAGGCCACGGACACAACAAAACTTAACTGATAGGAGCGGAGCGGGATGAGGAACGTCCGGCCGGCACTGCACCTTGAGGTCTCTGTGACAGACGCCCTTTTCATGGCAGTAGCTGACACCATCAACCAGCTGCTGGAAGAGCCTCCTTGCCTCCTGCTCCGGGAGCTTTCCCTCACTGGCCGCCTGCTGGTCAGTTGCCGTTGCAGCAAAAGGGAAGCAACAGGAGGGGGATCAGACGAGTAGTATAGTTGTATGGGAGTGGTAACGGCATCGGACAAGGAGTGTAGCCTGACTGATCACAAGGGAGGAAGAACGAATGGCCGGGGCGGCTTACAATCCTGTCCAGCAGCTCGCCGCCGTTGACGAGCTCAAGCACCATGTAGATCTTCGTCTTGCTGGCAGCCACCTGGATCAAGAACACACGGTTAGGAACACTGTTGAAACTCTGCTCGGCTCGGCGCCCCGTTGGCCGTTCTGGTGCGGCGGGCGGTGGCCTGGGTGCTCGGGCGCTCGGCGCACCGCTCGGCCGGCCTAGGTGCTTGGTGCCCTGCTCGGCCGTGGCCTGGTGGTTGGCGGCTGGCCGTGGAGCCATGGTCCGTGGAGAGTGGAGAACGGCAGCAGCTAGCGGCGGCTGGTGGGCTTGGCGGCTAGGGTTAGAAGGACAGGAGAAGGTGCTAGGAGGCTAGGGGCTGGGGGTTTTCCGCTGGGAATTGGGGATGCGGGACCGCGGGAGCGGGATGCTAGGTGGCCCGTGGGCTATGGCCGGCTAGTGAGTGACTGGGTGTTTGGGTCCACATGTTATATCTATTTTTTATTTGTCACAGATGAAGATCATATGTACACTATTTGTTCTTGTAGTTTAAACCATTTGTATTATAGATTTGTACCTATTATTATCTAAGGTTTTATTTATTTATTATTATGAAAATTCCTATTGTGGTGACCACATTGCTATGTATAATAACGTATGTCAAATATAATAGCCTTTGGCAATGAATCAGCCCTAAATGGTGGGTCAGGCGAGCTAACATAGATAATAGCATTTTTGTTAAAACAATTATCATATGCCTATGACATATGTGCATTGTCATGAAATATCATCATTATTATTATGATGAAAAGTTATGACGATATATTCTTATAAGATTTGATAGTGATCCTTACTCTATAGCGACCCACCGCTAGTCCCCGACGACATCTATAGCGACCAACCATAAGTTGTTAAATTTCTAGTCTTTTAGCGACCAACCGACCGTTGCTACAAAAGGATTTAGCGACTGACTGTCGGTCCCTAACCTTTAGCAACCAACAGTTGGTACCTAATAAGGGTCGCTAAAGATCAACCGTCGTGTAGTGGTTGGCGAGGGCGATGAGCTAGCCACTTGGGTTTCCTGAGGGTGACGAGGATGTTCTCGTCGACGGCGTTGCCGAAGGCCCAATAGCCGACGAGCGAGGCAGGGAAGTAGTAGCACATGTACGGTGACGACGACGTAGGTTTCCTGAGTGGTGAGTGTAAGTTGGGGAGCTGGGAGCAGTGCACGAAGTGGCAGGAGGCCAAGATCATGAATTCATGATGAAGTAGGTGAGCTTGATGTCCCTGCTGCAGCCGTTGTTGTTGTGGTCACCGCAGATCGTGTCGTTGAACTTCTTAAGCGACGTGCCGCCAGCGACCATGTAGACGATGTTGAGGCCCACCTCCACCACCAGCTGCTGCGGCACGACGATCCAGAGGGCCAGGCGGTCACCGAACGCGTGCTGCCCGACCTTGGCAACGGTACCACGATCCACGGTATTTACTTTATTAGGATATATATATGGTTTAAATATTCTATCTGTAGATTTTTTTATTAGGCAAAAATCTAGAATGTTCCGCCCTCATCTATACCTGTTAAATCGTGGGTATATAATAACCAATATAAACTTAGCCCAAAACCATGAACTTGAACTTCAGCCATCAATTTTTTTTTACTATTTAACAACCTTTTGGACCATAGTGTTATAGAAGACTTAACGACTATTTGATGACAATGTAATGGAACTGTAATATGCTATGTAGTATTATATTATCCTAATGTTGCTATTTTATTCAATTATCTTTGTTGTTGTTGAATTGATGGTTAAATGATGATAGAAATTTTATAATGATATTTAGATGGACATACTTGACACATTTGTATAATATAATATATATATTTTATTCAATTATCATTTTAATATATGTTTAGTTTTTATGGTTACGATTGACCTATATCCACATGGATATGGGTATGAGATTAAATTTATATTCAAGATTATTTTTATCGTTGATATGAGTATGAATATAATATTCGATAGGTATTTACCTATTGCCAGGGACCATATCGTGCATCTCCACCGTCTGCGGTCTGCCACAGCGAGATGACCCACGAGAGGGGCAGCTCCCTGAGGAACCGACCGATCAGAATTCAGAGCACGGTCATATCGCAATGGAAGACGGTGTTGCATACAGGAAGGAACCGGCGTGGTCATGGACTCATGGCAGGCACGCATGTACGTACCAGCTGAGCTCGGACATGGCGCGCGTAGGGAAGGCCGAGCACGCCGGCGCCGACCATGGCGGTGACGTTGTGGAAGGCGGAGTACCACCACTTGGCGTTTCCCGTGGCGTTGATGGGGAGCCCGTCGTCGGTGGCCTGCTTCTCCTACTACCGAAATCTAACCCTTTGCCGAGTGTCAGCCTCTTTGTCGAGTGTTTTTTTCTCGGGCATTCGACAAAGAAGCCTTTGTCGAGAGCCGCACTCAGCAAAGTCCTGCTCTCGGTAATAAGCTGGATTACCGAGTGCAGGATACTCGGCACAGAAACACTCTCGACAAATAAATGTTTGTCGAGTGGCAAACACTCGGCAAATGTGGCGCTCGACAAAGGGCCGTCAGCGGCCGTCTAAAGCTGACGGTCGTCAGCATTTGCCGAGGGCCGGCACTCGGCAAAGAGGCTTCTTTGCCGAGTGTCAAATATCTGACACTCGATAAAGACCTCTTTACCGAGTGTTTTCTTTGGACACTCGGCAAAGCATATTTTTATTTTTTTTTATTTTGGCAACCAAACTTTTTGTGGTATGTTCCTACACAATGTAGACCTACATGTACCATTTTGGGACAATTATAACAGAGTTTTCAATAGGTAGCAGATTTAGTTCGTTTATTTGAATTTTTCGGAAAATTCAGATTTGAACTGCAGGTCACTCGAAACTTGAAAAACCATGCATGCAAAAATGATATCCATGCTACTTAGCACAAGTTACGACCGATTTCAGGAGCGGACCGGAAACTTCGAGCAACATGCTCACTGAACATGGTCGTGAACTTGTCATCCACATGTTTAAAAATTGTATAAAACACAAACAAAGTTAGAAAATCATGAAACTTGTCCACGTGTAATGATATCATATATAGAGGCTGTGATAAAAATTTGAGAAAGTTTTGAAAAACCTGTGACACACTATGTGTAGAAACCTAAGAGATCATGTGTGGATCTCTATGATTTCATGTGTGGATCTCTTAGGTTTCTACATATAGTGTGTCACAGTTTTCTCGAAACTTTCTCAAATTTTTATCACAGCCTCTATATATGATATCATGACACGTGGACAATTTTCATGATTTTCTGACTTTGTTTGTGTTTTATAAAATTTTTAAACATGTGGATGGCAAGTTCACGACCATGTTTAGTGAGCATGTTGCTCGAAGTTTCCGGTCCGCTCTTGAAATCGGTCGTAACTTGTGCTAAGTAGCATGAATATCATTTTTGCATTCACGGTTTTTCAAGTTTCGAGTGACCTGCAGTTCAAATCTGAATTTTCCGAAGAAATTCAAATAAACGAACTAAATCTGCTATCTATTGAAAACTCTGTTATAATTGTCCCAAAATGGTACATGTAGGTCTACATAGTGTAGGAACATACCATAAAAAGTTTGGTTGCCAAAATTAAAAAAATAAAAATATGCTTTGCTGAGTGTCTAACGTGGGACACTCGGCAAAGATCCTAAATACATACTTTGTCGAGTGCCTATCAGTAGACACTCGGCAAAGACCTGTTTGCCGAGTGCCGGCGATCTGGCACTCGACAAAGACTATTTTTAAATTAAAAAAGCCTTTGCCGAATGCCTGTGATCTGGCACTCGGCAAAGAAGGAAAACATAACGTCCCCGCAACCCTTCTCCTTCTCTCACTCACTCACTACCCAACCCGCCGCCGCTGCTCCCCGCCGTAGACGTCGCCGCTCCTCATCGTCGACGCCGCCTCCCCGAGCTCGGCCGCACCCGCCACTGCTCCTCGTCGTCGACCACGTGCACCCACCGCCACGCGCACCCGCCGCCTGAAAGGGAATTAGGCTTACACCCATTTCCTATACTAATTTTGGTGGTTGAATTGCCCAACACAAATAATTGGACTAACTAGTTTGCTCTAGTGTATAAGTTATACAGGTGCCAAAGGTTCACACTTAGCCAATAAAAAGACCAAGTATTGGGTTCAAACAAAGGAGCAAGGGCCAACCGAAGGCACCCTGGTCTGGTGCACCGGACTGTCCGGTGCACCACCGGACAGTGTCCGGTGCACCAGGGAAGACAGACTTCAAACTCTTCACCTTCGGGAATTCTCGGAAGCCGGCGCGCTATAATTCACCGGACTGTCCGGTGTACACCGGACAGTGTCCGGTGCTCCAAGAAAGAGCGGCCTTACGAACTCGGCAGCCTCGGGAATTCACTTCGACTGCTCCGCTATAATTCACCGGACATGTCCGGTGTACACCGGACTGTCCGGTGTAACAACGGGGCAACGACTACTTCTGGCGCCAATGGCTACCTGCGACGCATTAAATGCGCGCCAGCGTGCGCAGAGGTCAGGCACGCCCATGCTGGCGCACCGGACACTCTACAGTACATGTCCGGTGCGCCACCGGACATCCAGGTGGGCCCAGAAGACAGAGCTCCAACGGTCGGAACCCAACGGCTTTGGTGACGTGGCTGGCGCACCAGACTGTCCGGTGTGCACCGGACTGTCCGGTGCACCATACGATAGCCAGCCTGCACCAAACGGCTAGTTTGGTGGTTGGGGCTATAAATACCCCCAACCACCCCACATTCAAGTCATCCAAGTTTTCCACTTCTCAACTACTTACAAGAGCTCTAGCATTCAATTCTAGACACACCCAATTGATCAAATCCTCTCCAAACTCCACACAACGCCCTAGTGATTAGTGAGAGAGATTTGCTTGTGTTCTTTCGAGCTCTTGCGCTTGGATTGCTTTATTCTTCCTTTGATTCTTCATTGCGATTAAACTCACTTGTAATTGAGGCAAGAGACACCAATCTTGTGGTGGTCCTTGTGGGAACTTTGTGTTCCAAGTGATTGTGAAGAGAAAGCTCACTCGGTCCGAGGGACCGTTTGAGAGAGGGTAAGGGTTGAAAGAGACCCGGCCTTTGTGGCCTCCTCAACGGGGAGTAGGTTTGCGAGAACCGAACCTCGGTAAAACAAATCATCGTGTCTCACTCTTTATTCGCTTGCGATTTGTTTTGCCCTCTCTCGCGGACTCTATTATATTTCTAACGCTAACCCGGCTTGTAGTTGTGATTATTTTTGAGAATTTCAGTTTCGCCCTATTCACCCCCCCCCTCTAGGCGACTTTCAATTGGTATCAGAGCCCGGTGCTTCATTAGAGCCTAACCGCTCGAAGTGATGTCGGGAGATCACACCAAGTGGGAGATGGAGACCGGTGACAAGCCCACTACGAGTTACAGGAGCACTTCATCGGAAGAGTCCCGCACCAAGAGGAAGGAGAAGAAGAAGGACTCCTCCAAACGGAAGGAGAAAAGATCTTCTTCTTCACACCACAAGGAGAAGAAGGAGAAATCTTCTTCCCACAAGTCGCATCGGAAAGGCGACAAGCACAAGAGGATGAGGAAGGTGGTCTACTACGAGACCGACACTTCATCAACATCGACCTCTGACTCCGATGCGCCGTCCGTAACTTCTAAGCGCCAAGAGCGCAAGAAGTTTAGTAAGATCCCCTTACACTATCCTCGTACATCTAGACATACTCCATTACTTTCCGTTCCATTAGGCAAACCGCCAACTTTTGATGGCGAAGATTACGCTAGGTGGAGTGATTTAATGAAATTTCATCTAACCTCACTCCACAAAAGTATATGGAATGTTGTTGAGTTTGGAGCACAGGTACCATCCATAGGGGATGAAGATTATGATACGGACGAAGTGGCCCAAATCGAGCACTTCAACTCTCAAGCTACAACCATACTCCTCGCCTCTCTAAGTAAGGAGGAATACAACAAGGTGCAAGGGTTGAAGAATGCAAAGGAGATTTGGGACCTTCTCAAGACCGCGCACGAGGGTGATGAACTCACCAAGATAACCAAGAGGGAAACGATCGAGGGGGAGCTCGGTCGCTTCCATCTTCGCCAAGGGGAGGAGCCACAAGATATGTACAACCGGCTCAAAACCTTGGTGAACCAAGTGCGCAACCTCGGGAGCAAGAAATGGGATGACCACGAGGTGGTTAAGGTTATTTTAAGATCACTTATTTTCCTTAACCCTACTCAAGTACAGTTAATTCGTGGTAATCCAAGATATACACTAATGACTCCCGAGGAAGTAATCGGGAATTTTGTGAGCTTTGAATGTATGATTAAAGGCTCAAAGAAGATCAACGAGCTTGATGAACCCTCCACGTCCGAAGCACAACCGGTGGCATTTAAGGCGACGGAGGAGAAGAAGGAGGAGTCTACACCAAGTAGACAACCAATTGACGCCTCCAAGCTCGACAATGAGGAGATGGCTTTAATCATCAAAAGATTTCGCCAAATCCTCAAGCAACGGAAGGGGAAGGATTACAAATCCCGTTCCAAGAAGGTTTGCTACAAGTGTGGTAAGCCCGGTCACTTTATTGCTAAATGTCCATTATCAAGTGACAGTGACAGGGATAATGACAAGAAGGGCAAGAAAAGAGAAAAGAAGAGGTACCACAAGAAGAAGGGCGGCGATGCCCACGTGTGCCGCGAGTGGAACTCCGACGAGAGCACCACCGACTCCTCCTCCGACGACGAGGACACCGCCAACATCACCGTCACCAAGGGACTTCTCTTCCCCAACGTCGGCCACAAGTGCCTCATGGCCAAGGATGGCAAAAAGAAGAAGGTTAAATCCAAATCCTCCACTAAATATGAGTCTTCTAGTGATGATAATGCTAGTGATGAGGAGGATAACTTGCGTACTCTTTTTGCCAACCTTAACATGGAACAAAAGGAAAAGTTAAATGAATTGATTAGTGCTATTCATGAAAAAGATGACCTTTTGGATTCCTAAGAGGATTTTCTAATTAAAGAAAACAAGAAACATGTTAAGGTTAAGAATGCTTATGCTCTAGAGGTAGAAAAATGTGAGAAATTATCTAGTGAGCTAAGCACATGCCATGACACTATTGCCAACTTAGAAATGAAAATGCTAAATTAATCGCTAAGGTTGATTCTTATGTTTGTGATGCTTCAATTCCCAATCTTAGAAATGATAACGATGATCTGCTTGCTAAGATTAAGGAATTGAATGATTCTCTTACTAGCCTTAGAGTAGAAAATGAAAATTTGATTGCTAAGGCTAAAGATTTTGATATTTGCAATGTTACTATTTCCGATCTTAGAGATAAAAATGATATATTACGTGCTAAGATTGTTGAACTTCATTCTTACAAACCCTCTACATCTACCGTTGAGCATGTGTCTATTTGTGATAGATGTAGAGATGTTGATATCAATGCTATTTATGATCACATGGTATTAATTAAACAACAAAATGATCATATAGCAAAATTAGATGCAAAAATTGCCGAGCATAACTTAGAAAATGAAAAGTTTAAATTTGCTAGAAGTATGCTCTATAATGGGAGACATCCTGACATCAAGGATGTCATTGGCTTCCAAAGGGGAGACAATGTCAAACTTAATGCCCCTCCTAGAAAATTGTCTAACTTTGTTAAGGGCAAGGTTCCCATGCCTCAGGATAACGAGGATTACATTTTGTACCCTGCCGGTTATCCCGAGAGCAAAATTAGGAGAACTCATTCTAGGAAGTCTCACTCTGGCCCTAATCATGCTTTTATGTATAAGGGTGAGACATCTAGCTCTAGGCAACCAACCCGTGCCAAGTTGCCTAAGAAGAAAACTCCTAATGCATCAAATGATCATAGCATTTCATTTGAGACTTTTGATGCATCTTATGTTTTGACTAACAAATCTGGCAAGGTAGTTGCCAAGTTTGTTGGGGGCAAACACAAGGGCTCCAAGACTTGTGTTTGGGTACCCAAAGTTCTTGTTTCTAATGCCAAAGGACCCAAAACCGTTTGTGTCGGGGACCATAATTAGGGGTACCCTCAAGACGCCTAATTCTCAGCTGGTAACCCCCATCAGCATAAAGCTGCAGAGGCCTGATGGGTTTGATTAAGTCAGGGATCAGTCCATACGAGCGACTCGATCACGCCACGCCCGAGCCTAGCCTCGGGCAAGGGCAGCCGACCCTGAGGTGTTTCCGTCTCGCCCGAGGCCTCCTCTTTTACGGCAGACGCATCTCCGGCTCGCCCGAGGCCTTGCCTTCGTTAAGAAGCAACCCTGACTAAATCACCGCGCCGACCGACCAAGTCACTGGGGCATTTAACGCAAAGAGTAAGACTGACGGGCGGCCAGGCTTGGCCAAAAGCGCCATAGGAAGCTCCGCCCGACCCAGGGCTTGGACTCGGGCTAAGGCCCCGGAAGACGGCGAACTCCGCTCCGCCCGACCCAGGGCTCGGACTCGGGCAAAGGCCCCGGAAGACGGCGAACTCCGCTCCGCCCGACCCAGGGCTCGGACTCGGGCTAAGGCCCCGGAAGACGGCGAACTCCGCTCCGCCCGACCCAGGGCTCGGACTCGGGCTAAGGCCCCGGAAGACGGCGAACTCCGCTCCGCCCGACCCAGGGCTCAGACTCCGCCCTGGCCTCTGCCGAACGACCTCCGCCTCGCCCGACCCAGAGCTCGGGCTCGGCCTCGGCCATGCAGGACAGACTCGACCTTGGCTTCGGAGGAGCCTCCACGTCGCCCGACCTAGGGCACAAGTCCGCCACGTCAACAAGAAGCGTCATCATCACCCTACCCCGAGCCGACTCGGGCCGCAGAGAACAGGACCGACGTCCCATCTGGCTGGCTCCGCTAGATAGGCAATGATGGCGCCCCGCTGGATCCATGACGACGGCGGCTCTCAGCTCCCTTACGGAAGCAGGGGGACGTCAGCAAGGGCCCAACCACTCCGACAGCTGTCCCTCCGCCAGGCTCCATTGCTTCTCCGACAGCCACGACGCCACACTAGCTGGGTGCCAAGATCTCTCCGGCTGCCACCTTGGCATGTACTTAGGGCACTAGCTGAGAGCACCTAGAGGGGGGGGGGTGAATAGGTGATCCTGTAAAAACTTCAAACTTAAGCCACAAAAACTTGTTAAGTGTTAGCACGATTATTGCCAAGTGGCTAAGGTGAAGTCTCAACAAAACACAGTACCACAAGAAAATCAAGCACAGGGGTGACACAGTGGTTTTATCCCGTGGTTCGGCCAAGACCAACGCTTGCCTACTCCACGTTGTGGCGTCCCAACGGATGAGGGTTGCAATCAACCCCTCTCAAGCGGTCCAAAGACCCACTTGAATACCACGGTGTTTTGTTGTTCCTTTCACTATCCCGTTTGCAAGGAATCTCCACAAATTGGAGTCTCTTGCCCTTACAAGTATATGATCACAAAGAAAGCACAGAGTAAGGGAGGGAAGCAACACACACAAATCCACAGCAAAAGCGCACACACACGGCCAAGAATCGAGCTCACAAGACTATCTCAGAGTTCTCACTTAGAACAGAGCTCGAATCACTTAGAAACACAAACGAATGCGCAGAGACTTAGTGTGGATGATCAAGAATGCTCAAAGGTTGCTTGTGTGTCTCCTCCAAGCGCCTAGGGGCTCCTTTTATAGCCCCAAGTCAGCTAGGAGCCGTTGAGAGCAAATCCGGAAGGCCATCCTTGCCTTCTGTCGTCGGGGGCACCGGACAGTCCGGTGCACACCGGACACTGTCCGGTGCCCGATTTGTTTCCATATCTGACACTTCCGACCGTTGCAGACGTTTGGAGATCTGGGAGCCGTTGGCGCACCGGACATGTCCGGTGCACACCGGACAGTCCGGTGCCGTCTTCCGACCGTTGGCTCCGCCACGTGTCCCGCGCAGATTGCGCGGCCGACCGTTGGCCGGGCCGACCGTTGGCTCACCGGACAGTCCGGTGCACACCGGACAGTCCGGTGAATTTTAGCCGTACGCCGTCGGCGAATTCCCGAGAGCGGCCAGTTCGCTCTGAGCCAGCCTGGCGCACCGGACACTGTCCGGTGCACACCGGACAGTCCGGTGCTCCAGACCGAGCTGAGTCTTGGCTGCACACAGCCAAGTCATTTTCTCCTCTTCTCTCTTCTTCTTCTTTCTGTTTCTAACACTTAGACAAATATATTAGTACACAAAACCAATGTACTAAGGCTTAGAAACATACCTTTATCTCATGATTTGCACCTTGTTCATCCATGTACATAAATTCACAATTAAGCACATATGTTGGCACTCAATCACCAAAATACTTAGAAATGGCCCAAGGGCACATTTCCCTTTCAATCTCCCCCTTTTTGGTGATTTATGCCAACACTACATAAAGCAACTAGAACAAGTGCAAACTTACTTCAAATAAAACTTAAATTTATTTTGAATCAATTTTGGCATATATGGATCATCCTTTGCCACCACTTGGTTTGTTTTTGCAAATCAAACTCAAATCTCTATCTCTAAGTTAAACACACATGTTGAAGCATAGAGAGAGTCATTCCAAAAGAGATTGATCAAAGATTTCAAAAACTCCCCCTTTTTCCCATAATCAATACTTCTCCCCACAAGAAGCCAACTTTTGACAAGAGAGGCAACATAAGAATTTTGACAAATCAAAAACTCTATTCTACTATTTTCAAAATCTCTCAAGTGGTAGCTGATCCATTTATTGCTTTGGCCTTTATTTTCTCCCCCTTTGGCATCAAGCACCAAAACGGGATCAATTGTGGCCCTTTAACCCCATTGCCTCACCAAAATCTTCAATTAAGAGCAAATGGCAATAAGAGTTAATGAGATGGACTTGGAATAAGTTACCCTCTCATCGGAGTGCAGTGGAAGTCTTGCATGATCCAAGTCCACCTTTTTCCCTTTCAATTCTCCTTTGTGACTAAAACAAGCAAACTCAAACATATGGTTAGTCTCAAAGGGTCAAGTTGTAACACATCTCCCCCTAAACATGTGCATCACTTTGCAACGGACTTGTGAGGTCCAGGGAGTGTTTGTACAACTTGAGCACCATAATACGCAACAAAATGCAAAAAGGAACATGATCAAAAGCATGAATACATGTATGCTACAATTCAATCCAAGTTCCGCGAATCTAAGACATTTAGCTCACTACGCAGCCTGCAAAAGGTCTTCTCATCTAAAGGCTTGGTAAAGATATCGGCTAGCTGGTTCTCGGTGCTAACATAAAACACTTCGATATCTCCCTTTTGCTGGTGGTCTCTCAAAAAGTGATGCCGGATGTCAATGTGCTTTGTGCGGCTGTGCTCAACAGGATTTTCCGCTATTCGGATAGCACTCTCATTATCACATAGGAGTGGGACTTTGCTCAGATTGTAGCCAAAGTCCCGGAGGGTTTGCCTCATCCAAAGTAGTTGCGCGCAACACTGTCCCGCGGCAACATACTCGGCCTCAGCGGTGGATAGGGCAACGGAGGTTTGTTTCTTAGAGTTCCATGACACCAGGGACCTTCCTAAGAATTGGCACGTCCCTGATGTACTCTTCCTATCGACCTTACATCCAGCATAGTCAGAATCTGAGTACCCAATCAAGTCAAAGTTAGAC